>CM064496.1:53639458-54014458 GCA_032716605.1 Paralithodes platypus | reverse complement strand
TTGTCCACAGGCAGCAAGCACACAAGCATTCAGAAACACCAATCACTCATCAGCCCCAGAAATCAATGGCTTCACCTCAGATGTTATTCTTCCGGACAATCATTTAAGGGGAGATATCCACTTGAGGGATTCTTTTCTTGACTCCTTTCTCCCTCATGTTTAGCCCCATTGTTTTCCTAATGTTAAGACGTTCGCCCCATTATTTTGACGATTTTAAGAACTTTCAACCAATTTCTGTCAATTTTAAGACCTTTCGTGCCATTTAGGTGTCGATTTTATCCTGGCGAGCGATAGCGAGCCTGTAATTTAAGAGAAACCGGCTTTCAGCCGGGACATTTTTCTACCGAAAAATGTACAAATTTATCTTGAAAGGGGCTCAAGGGGGTGTAATCTTAAGTTTGAAGGCTATCTAGAGACCAAACTAAAAGTTCTTAATTGGTCTTATTACAACAACCAATTACATGGCGACAGAAGAAGAGCAGGCGGATTTCCGAGATTTCGACAGTTTTAATATATCGTATATGAAGCTCTGCAATAATGTAATTTTTGAATACAATTATATTATATAGTTTATATAATAATATTACAACTATCTAAAACAAATTACAACTATCTAAAACAAATTACAACTATCTAAAACAAATTAAGGATAGCATGTAAATGAGAGATAACATGAGCCCCCAAAGTGTCTTCACAGGATCGAACACTCTTCAATACACAATATTTCCCAAACGAATGTTGTTGTAATTATGGGTTTATTGTAGTTAATAATCATATGCAGAAGTACTCGGATAACCGTAGATCGGTGCACGACCACGATAACACTGATACATTTTCGATTAAGGCTGCTTGGTTAAGAAAGATTGTTTTGTTGTTGTGCTGTTCATAGCTGTTATCGGCGTTGCTGCACTCGTTTGTTAACAACACGTAGAGGTGTCGTACCTCTGTTTAAATACGGAAAATAATTAATTATTCTTTTACTTTAATGATACATTGATAGTGAAAATTGGCATAGGATGATTTGATTGGCTGACGAACTAGGAACACATTTTAATGTATTCTTATAATATAATAATATATAAAATATGTGAACACGTGTTTTCATGGCTGATTATATTAGTCATTAACACACGTATCCATCTGTTAAAGGTAAGGGAGGTCCCCCCCCCCCCCACGCGCGCGCGCACACACACACGCACACACATTTAATGGGTGTGTATATGGTGTCACGGTGTAAATGTGGCTAATGTCAATACACATACACATTCTTTTTAATTTATATATATATTTTTTTAATTAAACGAAAATAGAAGGTCCCACCCCTTTCCCACTCTTAAGTAAGCCATTTTAGATTTACAGAAGAGCGACCATTACTTGCATTACTGCATGTCCACAAACATTGCAGTAATGTAAGCATGTTTCCTTCTAATTTGTTGTTTTGTTATTAAAGTGACAATTACACACACACACACACAAACACACACACACACACACACACACACACATACATACACACACACACACACACGTTTAATGAGTACATGGTGTAAATTTGTCTAAGTCTACACAAAGGGACCCCAGCTCACCAGGTATATTCTCGTATGTGTGGTAAGCCTGTCATTTCCGGAAGAGACGTACAGTACATATGTCTTCCCCCGTGTATGTGTGTATATATGACACAGCTACCCCTAGAGAACATGTAGTAAGAGACACCGGATATATTATTCTAGGGGGGTGACCTGCTTTTGTTTTCTCTCTCTGGGTTTTATCCATCTTAATTGATGTTCAGCTCACATCCCCTATATATTGATAAATACATATTATGTATTTATCAATTGATGTTCAGCTCACATCCCCTATATATTGATAAATACATATTATGTATTTATCAATAAATAGTTGGCTCTACCTTACGACGATTGCCTTTCTTCCCCAGTACCAGAATTACCCGCGGCCCCCCTCAAACTATGATACTTCCGCTACCCTCGCATACAAGAAGAAGAATGTGTTTATTTTGGAAGCTTAGGCGCCCAGTTAAGGGGAGATATTTACTAATTAATTAATTTATTTATTTATTTATTTATAGATTTGTATTTATTGGTATACAGTATAAATAAATGTATTAGCATTACTTGTATGTTTTTAGTTTCCTACCTAGACGTCCATCAAGCTTTAATAAAATACCCACAAGGCCTCCTTCGAGATTAATTTGTCCATTTTTCGGTAGAAAAATGCCTCATCCTTCTAAACTGCAAGCTCACTATCACTCACTAGGAAGAAATCGCCACTTACATGGCACGAGAATTCTTTAAATTACAAAGAAATGGGTCGAAAGGTCTTAAAACCGCCAAACTAAGGGTGCAAACGTCTTAAAATGTCCGAACTAATGGAGCTAAACATGACGGAGAAGAACTCTCTCTCTCTCTCTCTCTCTCACACACACTCAAAACACGTCACACAGTTTACCAAGGGAGGTGGTCAATAGTAATTCAGTTGCTACGTTTAAGAAGAGACTGAATGGTCATCTCTTACATTTGGAATCCCATTACGCCATCACACAGTACACTAGGACCATTACGCCATCACACAGTACACTAGGACCATTACGCCATCACACAGTACACTAGGACCATTACGCCATCACACAGTACACTAGGACCATTACGCCATCACACAGTACACTAGGACCATTACGCTATCACACAGTACACTAGGACCATTACGCCATCACACAGTACACTAGGACCATTACGCCATCACACAGTACACTAGGACCATTCGGCTGGGAAAGTGTAGATAGCAGAGAAGGGGTGTTGTAGATAGAGGACGCTGTTGGAATGGCTGTGTTGTGTGTTATTAGTCTGTGTACGTCATCGAGGTGTGCCCCCACTGGATGCGAGCATGTAAAACACACTAGGACGTACTACCATACCCACTAAATAGTCCGCCTTGGCTGGGATCGAACCCAGGTCAAGCAGATTCACACGCGAGCGTGCTCTCCACATCTGACGGATATTAGATTATGCTGTTCAATGTTGGTGTCCTTATTACAGAATGGACATAGATTCATTGGAGAGAGTACAACGTAGAATGACAAAAAATATCCATATTATTAGAAATCTTCCGTATGAAGAAAGGTTGAAGAAATTAGGCTTACATTCGTTAGAGAGACGCAGAGTTAGAGGGGACATGACAGAGGTATTCAAGTGGGTTAGTGGGATTAATAAAGGGGACAACATGAAAAATGTACTAAAGCTCAGTTATAGCGAAAAAACTCGTACAAATGGTTTCAAATTAGATAAATTTCGTTTCAAGAAAGATATAGGCAAATATTGGTTTGGTAACAGAGTTGTGGATAGGTGGAATAGACTGTAAAGTGCTATAGTGGGATCAAGAACGATAGGGAGCTTTAAAGGTGGGGGCTCATGGGTTGAGATAAACATGGAATGATAATCGCCAAGCTATACATAATTATCTTGCAAAATGCAATGGCACTGAAATAATTATTAACAATGGTATAAAGGATTTTGTGGATATACCGGGCCTGTGACGTCACAAGAGTGTAAGTCCACTATCCAGTCTAGGCTAAGGATACTGGTGTGACGTCACTATGATGTCACAGGCCCGGTATAGACGATCCGCAAAATCCTTTATACCATTGTTAATAATTATTTCAGTGACATTGCATTTTACAAGATACTTATATGCAGGTTGGCGATTATTTTTCCATGTTTACCTCAACCCATGAGCCCCCACCTTTAAGATAAAATTAGATAAGCATATGGATGAGATGAGTTGGATGCAAGGGGGATCTGTCAAGTGTGGGGCTCTGCAGACCCCCGTTTTCTGACCGTTTCGGTGAGGTCAGTCCTAATGGTGTTTTTAAGCTGGGCTTATAATTAGGGTTGGGTGTGACAGGGATCTGCCTTGTGTAGGCCAATCGGCTTTCTGCAGACTCCCATTTTCTTATGTTCTTATGTTAGATTAATATGAATGAATCAGTAGGTAAGTGTAAATTCCCTTTCAGACTAATTTCTTTCTATACTCTTTAAACACTTTCCTTGTGGGCATTTCTTGACCCTTAAGGTTACAATTCATCTTATTTTCCGGTACGGCTTTTTAGCCGGAGGGCGTGGAGGGTGAGGAGAGAGCCTGCTACTTTGTTGCCCTATTATTCTACTACAAACTGTTCCTGTCTAGTAGTATTAAGGCCAGACCACCTCTTAGGGATCGCAAGGTATGTGTATCTGTGTAGCTCTGTTGTCTATGTAACACAACCAAACCCTACTGCCTCGAAATCCCCCCAGATTCCCCGTACCAACATAGTGGAGTTATGACAGGCGTCACTATAAACACAAGAACAACACTGCTACAGATACCAAGGTCTTCATCAATAAACACACACATACTGTATATATTTCATGTTTTTCCACCAACCAACTTTACTTCTAAACTCAATTAATTAAATCAACAAATACATGTGGCACTCCAAGGACTCGAACCTAGAATACTCACACCTAAATTCCGCGCATATATATATATATATATATATATATATATATATATATATATATATATATATATATATATATATATATATATATATATATATATATATTATATAAATATATATATATATATATATATATATATATATACAGGTATATATACCGGTATATATATATATATATATATATATATATATATATATATATATATATATATATATATATATATATATATATATATATATATATATATATATATATACCGGTATATATATATATATATATATATATATATATATATATATATATATATAAATATATATATATATATATACTGTATATACTGTATATATGAAGAGAGAGAGAGAGAGAGAGAGAGAGAGAGAGAGAGAGAGAGAGAGAGAGAGAGAGAATGCAGCATATACTTTACCATATAGACAAATTAGCAATCATAAAGTACTTAAAGTCTCTTCATTAAAGTTAGGCCCAACAAATATTGAACCCTAACCTCTGTCACTCAATAAGGGATAGAGCAAATGAGCTGTCAAATTGCCACATCTACTCCCTGGCTGCCTCTTCCTAAATGGTAGAACTATTAGCTCGATTACTGTAGTCGTTTTTGAGCTATAGAGGTTAGTGGTGAAGAGTGTTGGCCTAACTATAATGAATAGACTATAGTTGTTGTTTATACTGAAAACACGAACATGAGTCAAATGAACAACTATACAGTACATAATGTTAACCCTCTCATTACCGGTGCCGCGGCCTGTTATCTGTATTAGGGCTGCTACTAGAGGATTGTATTCGGTTTGAAACGGGCCTACAGCAATTAACAGGCGGCGAACTATCTCACTTAACTCAAGACTTAACCCTTTTTACTACCACAGATCTTTCTTCAACTGCAATTGTCTTAATATAGCTAGAAACAAACCAAGAAGATGTAACCGGTACAGTATGGGCGGTTAAGGGGAGATGTAACCGGTACAGTATGGGGGGTTAAGGGGAGATGTAACCGGTACAGTATGGGCGGTTAAGGGGAGATGTAACCGGTACAGTATGGGGGGGTTAAGGGGAGATGTAACCGGTACAGTATGGGGGGGTTAAGGGGAGATGTAACCGGTACAGTATGGGCGGTTAAGGGGAGATGTAACCGGTACAGTATGGGGGGTTAAGGGGAGATATAACCGGTACAGTATGGGAGGTTAAGGGGAGATGTAACCGGTACAGTATGGGCGGTTAAGGGGAGATGTAACCGGTACAGTATGGGGGGGTTAAGGGGAGATGTAACCGGTACAGTATGGGGGGGTTAAGGGGAGATGTAACCGGTACAGTATGGGCGGTTAAGGGGAGATGTAACCGGTACAGTATGGGGGGTTAAGGGGAGATGTAACCGGTACAGTATGGGCGGTTAAGGGGAGATGTAACCGGTACAGTATGGGGGGTTAAGGGGAGATGTAACCGGTACAGTATGAGGGGTTAAGGGGGAGATGTTACCGGTACAGTATGGGGGGGTTAAGGGGGGATGTAACCGGTACAGTATGAGGGGTTAAGGGGGAGATGTTACCGGTACAGTATGGGGGGGTTAAGGGGAGATGTAACCGGTACAGTATGAGGGGTTAAGGGGGAGATGTTACCGGTACAGTATGGGGGGGATAAGGGGGGATGTAACCGGTACAGTATGAGGGGTTAAGGGGGAGATGTTACCGGTACAGTATGGGGGGGTTAAGGGGAGATGTAACCGGTACAGTATGGGGGGGTTAAGGGGAGATGTAACCGGTACAGTATGGGGGGTTAAGGGGAGATGTAACCGGTACAGTATGGAGGGGTTAAGGGGAGATGTAACCGGTACAGTATGGGGGGTTAAGGGGAGATGTTACCGGTACAGTATGGGGGGGTTAAGGGGAGATGTAACCGGTACAGTATGGGGGGTTAAGGGGAGATGTAAGCGGGACAGTATGGGCGGTTAAGAAGAAATGTAACCGGTACAGTAAGGGGGCCTAAGGGGAGATGTAACCGGTACAGTATGGAGGGTTAAGGGGAGATGTAACCGGTACAGTATGGGGGGGTTAAGGGGAGATGTAACCGGTACAGTATGGGCGGTTAAGGGGAGATGTAACCGGTACAGTATGGGCGGTTAAGGGGAGATGTAACCGGTACAGTATGGGGGGTTAAGGGGAGATGTAACCGGTACAGTATGGAGGGTTAAGGGGAGATGTAACCGGTACAGTATGGGGGGTTAAGGGGAGATGTAACCGGTACAGTATGGGGGGGTTAAGGGGAGATGTAACCGGTACAGTATGGGGGGGTTAAGGGGAGATGGACACGGTACAGTAGGGGGGGGTTAAGGGGAGATGTAACCGGTACAGTATGGAGGGGTTAAGGGGAGATGTAACCGGTACAGTATGGGGGGTTAAGAGGAGATGTAACCGGTACAGTAGGGGGGTTAAGGGGAGATGTAACCGGTACAGTATGGGGGGTTAAGGGGAGATATAACCGGTACAGTATGGAGGGTTAAGGGGTGATGTAACCGGTACAGTATGGGGGGGTTAAGGGGAGATGTAACCGGTGCAGTAGGGGGGGTTAAGGGGAGATGTAACCGGTACAGTATGGAGGGTTAAGGGGAGATGTAACCGGTACAGTATGGGGGGGTTAAGGGGAGATGTAACCGGTACAGTATGGAGGGTTAAGGGGAGATGTTACCGGTACAGTAGGGGGGGTTAAGGGGAGATTTCCAGTTGATTTTGTTTTTGTCTTGACCCTTTTCATTCTCATCTTTAACCCCATTGCTTTTGAGATTTGAAGACGTTCGCCCCATTACTTTGCCAATTTTAACAACTTTCACCCCATTTCTGTCGATTTAAAGACATTTCGTGCCATTTAGGTGACAATTTTTTCCTGGTGAGCGATAGCGAACCTGTAATTTAAGAGGAATCGGCCTTCGGCCGGGAATTTTTTTTACCGAAAAATGTATACATTTATCTTGAAAGGGGGTCAAGAGGGAGTAATTTTAAGCTTGATGGAGGTCTAGGGAACAAACTAAATACCTCCCCTTAACCTCTTCAGGGTACTCTTTCCTTTTATTATGGCTATCCCTCGACGATTTTATTCAGCTCAGGAGGGAATTTTGGAAGTCAGACGGTTATTTGTCTTTAGATCAACTTTACCGTACCCCTTTGATTCCTAGAGGACCTTCCAATGCGGAATAATAAAAATCGTCTACTGAAAGCCAGAATATACTGTCAGAACGCGTCGTAATCCTCAAGGGGCTAGTTAGTTACAATAGGACTCCAGAGGCTATCAAACCTATTGGATTATTAAGGGGAGATATCCACTTGAGGGACTTTTGTCTTGACCCCCTTCTCCCTCATGTCTAGCCCCATTGGTCCTGAGATTTTAAGACGTTTGCCCCATTAGTTTGGGGATTTTAAGAATTTCCGCCCCATTCTGTCAATTTTAAGGCCTTTCGTGCCATTTAGGTGTCGATTTTATCCTGGCGAGCGATAGCGAGCCTGTAATTTAAGGGTAACCGGCCTTCGGCCGGGAAATTTTTCTACCGAAAAATGTACAAATTTATCTTGAAAGGGGTTCGAGGCGGTGAAATTTTAAGATTGCTGGAGGAGTAGGAAACCAACTAAAAACCTCCCCTTAAGCTAGCACATTGTAAGTCAAGAAGAACGTCGGGACTGGAGCTCTAGGGACTAACTTTAAAATATTACCGATATTATTGTTTACTGATAATATGACCCCTAGAGAAAAATATATTCTCTCGACTTTCATCTGGCTTACCTGAGGATCCGAACGGGGGGCGCGAGTCGGCATTCCGGAAAACAAATGAAGGTCTATCAATTTGACGGCACAGTGCGTATTTAGCCGACTGTCAAATAGGTTAGGGCTCCCTTTTCTATATGATACTAAATCAAGGTTGGGTGACGGGGGTAGGGAACAGCAGAGATCAGCACACACAGCAGAAAAGGTCGGTCCACAACAGCAGAGAACAGCACACCCAACAGCACAGAACAGCCCACCACAACAGCACACCTTCGACACTAATGAACTAACTGGAGGAGCCGAGGGGAAGGTAACGCCACACATCAACGGAAGGAAAGAGATAGTGGCTGACCTCCCATTCCACGAACTCTCCCGCCCTTCTGACTCACTCATAAATACCTCCTCCACTCATAAATACCTCCACCACTCATAACTCATAAATACCTCCTCCACTCATAAATTCCTCCTCCACTCATAAATACCTCCTCCACTCATAAATACCTCCTCTACTCATAACTCATAAATACCTCCTCCACCCATAGATTCCTCCTCCACTCATAAATACCTCCTCCACTCATAAATACCTCCACCACTCATAAATACCTCCACCACTCATAAATACCTCCTCCACTCATAAATACCTCCACCACTCATAAATACCTCATCCACTCATATATACCTCCAACATTCATAAATACCTCCACCACTCATAAATACCTCCACCACTCATATATACCTCCAACACTCATAAATACCTCCAACACTCATAAATACTTCCACCACTCATAAATACCTCCACCACTCATAAATACCTCATCCACGCATATATACCTCCAACACTCATAAATACCTCCACAACTCATAAATACCTACACTCATAATTTCTCCACTCACAAATATATCTTCCACTACTCATAACTACCTCCACAAATAAATACCTCACTTCTCATTAATTTTTCCACTCATAATTACCCTTCCCATTCCCTCCCTCACCACCGATATTATGAGAAAAGTAAATTTATGCATTTTTTACCTAGAATATCCATAGGTTTCCCATTATGTTCATCGTAGTTGCTTCCTGTTATCTGTTAATAGGTCATTACGAGGTTCCCGTAAATAGCACTACCTGGCAACACCGCGGAATCCCTGATGATGTCATGGATGACGTCACAGGTTCGGGGAAAGCCAGGCTGCTGCTCAGGGTTACCAAATAATGTCCGCTAGATAGTAAACATATGCTCAAAATCGCTAAAATAATGCCACAATTTTCACATTATTGCTCTAAAATGGCTCAAATCACCAGAATGTCGCTAGAATAATGCCACAATTTCTACATTATTGCTTTAAAATGGCTCAAATCTCCAGAATATCGCTAGAATTCATGCCGCTAGCTGTAAACTTTTGCCTCTACTGTAATTCGAAGTAAACACCTCTAGACTAGGTCTAGCGGGTAAGTAGCTAAATTGGCAACACTGGGGCCTCCGACAGGACGGACGAGGCGGAGACCAAATTAGATTACGGGTGCTGACAAACCCCCCCCCCTCCCCCTCCCTACCCCCTACCTGTCTCCTCCACCCCTCCACCACAACACCCACACGCGCTGATTCTCCGTTTATCTCCATTAGTTCGGGGATCTTAAGACGTTTCATTGTATTAATTAATTTGGTAATCCCATTCAGGTGTCGATTATCATAATTATAGGCATAACAAAAACAAACATCTCCCCTAACATTAAACAACATAAAACAAACATCTCCCCTAACATTAAACAACATAAAACAAACATCTCCCCTAACATTATATGATAATTACTTTATCTAAAGTCTATTCAATATAGCTTGGCCAACAATATTGACCCCTAACCTTTTTAACTTAACGACTAGAGTAATCGAGCTATTATATCTGCCATTTGGGAAGAGTCAGCCAGGGATGAGGTGTGGACATTCACTGCCCATTTCCTTAAGTCCTTTTTGAGATACAGAGGTCATGATTTCCGGCCTACTTATCAGGAATGGACTTGACAATATTATACTTCTGCCTGATTGAATTCCTTGAATTAAGATATATATATATATATATATATATATATATATATATATATATATATATATATAGATATATATATATATATATATATATATATATATATATATATATATATATAGTATATATATATATATATATATATATATATATATATATATATATATATATATATATATATATATATATATATATATATATATATATACTGTATATTAGTTTCCTCCCTATACCTATATCAAGCATTAAATAAACACACACACACAAGACCCTCCTCTTCGATATAATTTTGTAAATTTTTTATAAAAAATGTCCCGGCCGAAGCCCGATTCTTCTAAAAAAAAGCAGGCTCGTTTTCGCTCGCCAGGAAAAACAGGCTCGTTTTCGCTCGCCAGGAAAAACAGGTTCGTTTTCGCTCGCCAGGAAAAACAGGCTCGTTTTCGCTCGCCAGGAAAAATCTCGACACCTAAATAGCACGAAAGGTCTTAATATCGTCAAACTAATGGGAAGAACGTTTTAACATCTCAAAACTAATGGGGCTAAGCATGAGGGAGAAGAGGGTATCGAAAACCCCTCCCTTAACTAACATCGTGGCTTGAGTCGACCCTATTATGGTACAAAGGAAATCAAGCAACAACAGATCTAGTGACCCTTCTAGGTTGCTTGTCCTCCAAAACACTGAGGATCAAGTGTCCAAACAGTGGTTTAGAGTGGGTAAGGGAACATTGGAAAGGGAATTACTGCCCTGGAACTAATGTCCGTGGCAGGATTAGGAAGTTAGTAGGGGACAGATGGGTTAGTGACTGAGGGGGGGATAAAATAAAGTTATTCATTTACAAACGCAGTCAGTCGCGGGTTTGATGCGAGATATTTGTCTAGGCGGAGTTTAAATGAATCAACGGTGATGCAGTCTATAACGTACCTTGATGTTATACCTTACTGCCGTGATAAGCGAGGGTATCCAAGATCTCTGTTCTCACCACATGCTGCACCAAGTGTCTTAACTGTTTCAAAGATCCGGTGGCGCATTTCTTTTCTGTAAATGTTCACACCGATTCCCTGGCTGACTGTTTCCCCTTAGTAGAAATATCAGGTCAATTACCGAAGTCGTTACTCGTTACAGGCAGCTTTGCTTTTAGTTGCCTTCATATAAAAAAAAAAAAAAAAAAAAAAAAAAAACGCCAACACAAGGCAAGACAACTCAAGCGTGGACGAAATTAGTATTATTGGTCTTGAGGTGACCAAGAGAGCGTGTACCATTACTGTCTTGAAGGGAGGAGGGTTGTTTGTATTTCTGGACCCCTTCTCCCTCGTCTTTAGTCCCATTAGTTTTAACATTTTAAGACGCTCGGTCCATTAGTTTGGCGATTTTAAGACCTTTCGCACCATTTCTTTGTCAATATTAAGACTTTTCGTGTGATG
This sequence comes from Paralithodes platypus, assembly GCA_032716605.1. NCBI lineage: Eukaryota > Metazoa > Arthropoda > Malacostraca > Decapoda > Lithodidae > Paralithodes > Paralithodes platypus. Next base: position 54,002,717 of record CM064496.1, on the reverse strand, counting down.
TAGATGTCGATTTTTTCCTGGCGAGCGAAAGCGAGCCTTTAATTAAGGAGGGATCGAAAATGTACAAATATATCTAGAAGGGGGAACTTGGGTATTTATCTAGAAGGGGGAACTTGGGTATATATCTAGAAGGGGGAACTTGGGTATATATCTAGAAGGGGGAACTTGGGTATATATCTAGAAGGGGGAACTTGGGTATATATCTAGAAGGGGGAACTTGGGTATATATCTAGAAGGGGGAACTTGGGTATATATCTAGAAGGGGGAACTTGGGTATATATCTAGAAGGGGGAACTTGGGTATATATCTAGAAGGGGGAACTTGGGTATATATCTAGAAGGGGGAACTTGGGTATTTTATTTTAAGCTTGATGGATGTCTAGGCAGAAAACTAAAGACAAATGTACCCATTTATCTCTTGGGGGTATGTTTTATAGCTTGATGGAGGTCTTGGGGAAGAAAACTAAAATAATAATAGTAAATATATATGTAGGCGACTTGAGCTGTTGTTGTGAGCGAGAGCGTGTACCTTGAAGTGTTAATAAAGGAGATGATTCTAGGTAGCTCAACTTATTCTCAGTTCCACCACCACCAACCCTTGTTAGTTGTTCCTACTCTGTCAGTGATCTGTGTTTATTTATATTTATTTTGTCCATACATTTATTAATTTATTCATTATATTTAGCTTCCTCCCAAGACCTCCATCAAGCTTACAAAAATTCCCGCAAGACCACCCTTCGAGATGAATTTGTACATTTTTCGGTAGAAAAATTTCCCGGCCGAAGGCCGGTTCCTCTTAAAATGACAGGTTCGCTGTCGCTCACCAGGACAAAAATTGACACCTAAATGGCACGAAAAGTCTTAATAATAATGAGTCGGAAGGTCTTAAAATTACAAAGGAAATGGAACGATCGTCTAAACATCTCAAAACTAAATGGGGCTAAACATGAGGGAGAAGGGGGCCCAGAAAACCGTAAATAATAAGTGTGGGCGGGGCCCCCGCCTTGGATGTGACCAAGAGAGTAAGTACCTTGAACGGGTGGTAATAAATGAGGTGATTCATAGGTAGGTCAACTTATTCTCAGTTCCAACCAACCAACCAACCAGTCTCTTGTGTTCCTTCTATGTCGTCTGTGTAGGCTACGTTAGTTAAAGGCAGAGATATATTTAGTTACACTGATTTGTTCATTTATTTGTTCATCTATAATTATTTGTTCATATATTTATGCATCCACCTTAAGGAGAGATTTGTATTAATTTCTTCATTTACTCTTTTACTTGTTATTTTCTTAAGTCTCCTCCCAGGACCTCCATCAAGCTTAAAAAGCAAATATTGCAAGGCTAAACTTCTTAAATAATGTCGGATATATTGCTGTGTCATCACCTTAACCTCTTTTGTACGGAGGTTTATATATACATATATATATATATATATATATATATATATATATATATATATATATATATATATATATATCTCACAAATACACATAAGCTACTAAATGTTGGTATGCTCTCAGCGGGGCTCGAACCACTTTTCGTAGCTCACGTGTATTTGTGAGATTTAATTAATATTTATGACTCGTTAAATAGATGATCGATTATGTTTTATTTCAGTTTCCTCCATAGACCTCCATCAAGCTTTAAAAAAAAATACCCAAGATCCCAACTCTAGATAAATGTGTACATTTTTCGGTAGAAAATGTCGGGGCCGAAAATCCTAAATTACACCTAAATGCTAAATGGGACGAATGTTTTTAATATTGACAAATAAATGGGGCGCAAGGTCTTGCAACAGCCAAACTAATGGGCCAATCGTCAACATCAACATACCGATGACTCGGTGTTGTGCCTAAACCAGAGACCTTGCCATGTATTTTACTACCGCTAAGGGGTGTTTATTGTTACTGCTTCCGGTATTTGTGGGTTAGTGATGATGTGGTGTGTGTGTGTGTGTGAGAGTCAGTAGTATGTGTGTGTGTCTAATGTGTGAATATATGTCAGTGGTGGTTGGGTGTGGGTGTGTCATTGGTGTGTGTGTGTGTGTACGATTTGTTTTGTTTTCTATATTCCAACTACTCCCTCTCGGGCATAGCTGATAGCCTTTACACTCTACCGCTGAACACGTGAGGCCCGTGAAGTCTTGCTCCAGTCTAGGGAGTGAGACATGCGAAGCTTCACGGCTCGAAACTCCATCTCAGAAGCTGCTCCGCTCTGTGCTTCACAGTCTCATCCCCCCAGGCTCGGAACCTCACTCTCAGAACGCCACCTATTGAGCAATTAACCCACTAGGCATTGCCCCCCTGTAGCATATTTTTTAATATGGAAATAGTCATACAGTGCTATTTATCAGGGAACAATGAGGATATTTATTTGGCATTTCGGTGTGCTGTGGTAATGCACTGATACTAGGTACAGCATAAATTCCATCCCAATAATATCTTCCCATTGACATATTGGGATTCGAACCCGGGTCCATTAGATTACCAGTCCAGTGGCAAGACCACCCCTAAGTGTGTGTGTGTGTGTGTGTGTGAGAGTCAGTGGTGTGTATCTACAACATGTATACGAGTCAGAGTGTGAATATGTGTCATTAGTGGGTGGGTGTGGGTGTGTCAGTGGTGTGTGTGTGTGTGTGTGTGTGTTTATGTGTGTTTATGTATGTATAAGAGTCAGTGGGGTGTGTGTGTGTGTGTGTGTGTGTATCAGTGTATGTGTATGTATTAGAGCATGTGGTTGGTGGTGGTGTGAGTGGGGACAAACTATGAACTACTTGAAGCTTCCTTGGCTAAGTCACTAAATATGTTCTTCCTGTTTGCCGGAATGACGCTGCGTGTACTTGGACTTGTTTTAAGGGCAGATTTCCACTTGAGGGATTTTTTTCTGGACCCCTTTCTTCCTCATGGTTAGCCCCATTGCTTTTGAGATTTTAAGACGTTCGCCCTAGTAGTTTGGACGTTTTAAGAAATTTTGCCCCATTTCTGTCAATTTTAAGACCTTTCGCGCCATTAAGGTGTTGATTTTTTCCTGGCGAGCGATAGCGAGCCTGTAATTTAAGAGCAACCGGCCTCCGGCCGGGAAATTTGTCTACCGAAAAATGTACACATTTATCTTGAAAGGGGGTCTAGGGGGTGTAATTTTAAGCTTGATGAAAACGTAGGGAACAAACTAAATACCTCCCCCTTAACTGTCTTGATAGCTTAATGCATAAATGCGTGGAATTTCGATGAGTATCCTAGGTTCGAGTCCTTGGAGTGCCACATGTATTTGTTGATTTCATTAATTGAGTTTAGAAGTGAAGTTCGTTAGTGAAAAAAAAAAAAAAAAAAATTATATACATATATTAAATATTATATATAAATAAATGATATATATTAAATACCCCTTCTGTACCGGCGACGTCTTTTTACTTATATTCTAGCTACGTTTAGACGATTTCATTAAGGGGAGATATCCACTTGAGGGACTTTTTTCTTTACCCCCTTCTCCCTCATGTTTAGCCCCATTGCTTTTGAGATTTTAAGACGTTCGCCCCATTAGTTTGGTAATTTTAAGACCTTTCACCCAATTTATGTCACTTTTAAGACCTTTCGTCCCATTTAGGTGTCAATTTTTTCCTGGCGAGCGATAGCGAGCCTGCAATTTAAGAGGAACCGGCCTTCGGCCGGGAAATTTTTCTACCGAAAAAGGTACAAATTTATCTTGAAAGGGGGTCAAGGGGGTGTAATTTCAAGCTTGATGGAAGTCTAGGAAACGCACTAAAAACCTCCCCTTAAGCTTCGGAAGGATATATGGTAGCTAAAAGAATGAATTGAGATAGTGTGTATCCTTTGAATGGGTAGACGTTCTTCCTCGGCTGAATAAAATCGTCCAATAGTTGGCCAGAATATAATGAAAAGGACGTCACCGGTACTGAAGGGGATATATTAGATTGGACTCTCTCTCTCTCTCTCTCTCTCTCACACACAAACACACACACACACACACCCTCACTCTCTCACAGTGCATTGAAGTAGAGAAGAAAGTTCAGAAATTATTGGGCTACATTAAGAGGAAATTTCAGTATATACATTAGAATAATAATCCTCACACTCCACGTCTCCAGCACTAAGGAAAGATATAGAGCGACTGGAAAGAGTACAAGCTAGGGCTACAAAACTTATTCCATCAATTAGAAGAATGAGCTATGAGGACCGGTTGAGAGCTCTTGATCTCTTCCCGTTGGAGACATGCAGACTACGAGGTCAGCTCATTGAAGTTTTTAAAATAGCCTACTTAATGGGTTTGATAACGTGGATTAAAGCAAAATGTTTAGCCTAAATACGAATACAACACGCAACCATGGCTGGAAATTAGAATTGAAAAGGTTCAGCACTAGTATGTGTGGACACTTTTTCACATAATATATGATCTGTTCTACCTGGAATGCCCTCAGAAGCTGTAAACAGTTCTTCAGTAGAGCAGTTCAAGAAGAGAGTAGATAGTATTTTGCGCACTATGTAATGAGTGTAGTGCACTAAATAGTCTCTCTTCTTCCACTTCGAATATCTCCCCGGAATGGACCGCAAGGTCTCCGAGATACTAACTATTCCCTGTAACTCCTTGTAAATCACTCTCTCTCTCACACACACACACATACAATCTCACTCACCCTCACTCTCTCTCACTCACTCACTCACTCTCTCTCCTCCCTCCGCCCACACACGCCCCTGGCTGCCTCCCCCAATATTCTAGAAGTGACGGTCCGCCCCAAGATAGCTGTAACGAAGGGTGGTAGTGGGCGGTTTGGGGTGAGGGGTGGGCGGGTGGGCTGGTAGGGTGGTGGGGTGGAAGGGGGGATGTGGTGGTTGGGGGGGGGGGGGGGGGAGGGAGATGGGCGGTGGGGCTTCAGGATTAGCCCACACTCGTCATCGTATAATTATTATCCGGGTTACCCAATCATACACCTCCACGACGTATACAGACTAAGAACAGACATAACAAAGCCACTCCAACAGCTCCCATCTCTGCAACACCCCTTCCCCCCTTTCTTGGGAGCTAAAAGCTTAACAAGTGCTGCACGCAATGAATACCTTTACCATTCACCCAAGAGATCTTGGGCGAAGATCTCCCTTCACCCTAGAACGTTCCTTGATTTTGGCTTTCACTCGTTCAACTCTGGGGGAGACACTCGTCACAGGCAGTTCTGCCTTCTGTCTCCCTCATCCACATAGGAAAAAAGGTAAAGAAAACAAAACTCCCCGCAAATGAACCTCCTTTCCTCTCCTTCCTGCCTTTTCTTGTCTTTGTTCTTGTTTGTTACTTTATGACCCCCCTGACCTTTTTGTTGTGTCGTACAGGTGGTATGTCCACCTGGGCCTCCCTATGGTTCCACCCTCAGGCCCCACTGTTGTTGACACTGCTGTGTGTGGTGTCCATACAGCTAAATCTGTAATAACTCTCTGATGGTGGTGTACACCCCCCCCCCCTCCTCACACACACACACACACACACACACACACACAATACCCCACCCCACCCCCACAAGGCCTTGGTGTACTGTTGTTCTGACTGTCATTGATTAAGCACTATTTTATCGCTAACCCTTGCTCCGAGATTCAATAGCACTCGACATACTGACATATAGTAACTTAATTACTGACAGACAATTACCCATTTCCTTGCTCAGAGAAAATGGTAACAGCTACCAGTCAATAAGAAAAACCTTCATGCCTGAGCGAGGGAATTGAACTGTGGTCACCCAGGTCACCAGGTGGAAGGCTAAGACGCTCTCCACTACACTACTAAACCATTTGTTTTCATTAGTATCTCCAATAAAGATGTACAAACATTATCAACTAGAAATTCTATGTCTAAAAATTACGAACAACGCCTCGTTCATTAGTACTATACCCTGATCATTATAGTTAGGCCAGAAATGTTGACTCTTAACCTCTGTAACTCAAAAAGGATTAGAGTAATCGAGTCCATTTTTCTACCAATTGAAAAGATTCAGCTAGGGAATAGATGCAGAAATGTACAGCCCATTTGCTCTAGCCCTTTTTGAGCTACAGATGATAGGGGTCACGCTTTTTGGCCTACCTATAATGAACGGGGTATATTATATTTATCCGTATTCTTGGAGGGTACAGTCGGATACCATAGTCTCTGGCCTAAACATAAAGTCAGTCAGTCAGTCAGTCAGTAGCCAGCCCTTACTCCCACAAGGGGTAGGGAGGATCTGCAAGAGACTCGAGAAAGGAAAAAGAGGTGACAGGAGAAGAACATATATGACAGTTCGCCCACACAAAGCAAGCACACAAGCATTCAGAAGCACCAATCATTCTTAAATAGTTGTGGAAATCACCTATTTCTAATTATGGAAGTATATCTCTGGAAACGAATTTATCAATATAATTTCCTATGCATAAACTACAAAATTATCTATCTATTGACATACACCATGATCCCCGAATGGGTGGCCACGAATGAATCACCCCCATGCACCTCTGTCCTATGTCAGCCAATGGAAACATAGGGGGTCCACGAATTCTTATGAGTGGGCTAGAGGCTATAGCCGGTATCACACGAGAGCATTTATAGTCAACATTCGATGATCAAAATTTTTCTGGCAATATTTCTGGACTATTTTTCACTGGTATCGGAAACTAGACTGATGATAGATGGATTTAGGCAACCAAAATATTATATACATTGACCACATACGCTGCCAGACCAGTGTTGAGGATAAATGTTGAGTGAAAAAGCGCTTGTGTGATACCGGCTTATGGTATCCGAGTGTACCGATTTTCACCCCAGCAAATACTCTCCCTTACACTCACGGGACTGTTTTGATTGCTGGGAAGACTCAATAATTTTCTCACATAGTTGGCAAGAGCGTCGCCTTAGTGTGTGAGAAAATTCCTTACTCATGATGGTGCCGAGTGTTGGAATATACACACCTCTCTCTCTCAGATTCTTTCTTTTTCTTTCTTTCTTTGTCTCTCTCTCTCTCTCTCTCTCTCTCTCTCTCTCTCTCTCTCTCTCACACACACACACACACGCATTTACTCAACACATACACACACACTCTCTCCCTCTCACACTCTCTCTCTCTCTAGTTTCTATTTGTATATTTAGCTTTTATAAAGTACGTATCGATGAATCAGTCACTAAAGGCTTCAATTTACCGTATGGTGAGTTTAAACCGACTATACCAACAGACACCTTTAACCTTATCAGTATTGGGGAGCATTCATTCAGTATTGGGGAGCATTCATTCAGTATTGGGGAGCATTCATTCAGTATTGGGGAGCATTCATTCAGTATTGGGGAGCATTCATTCAGTATTGGGGAGCATTCATTCAGTATTTTCTGGCTACCATTACTCCTTTTACTTAGTTTCGGAAAGCCCCCTACCAATTAAGTGTATCTCGACTAACCATCTGAATTCCAAAAACATGAATAAAATCGCTTAACCCGTTCAGTACCAGCGACGGCAGAGAGCCGTCAGTAATATACGATCCTTGTAACTGCCAGTATCAGGCAGTGCTGGTACCACGACCGTTTGAGTAGTGCTCTAGAGTTGGCAACACTTCTCGGCTTATATCCAAGCCTCTACAGGCTGGGAGAGGCTGGAGAGCCAGTATTCCTCCATCTTTTGAGGTGGGAGGTTGTTATATCTTGCCATTCTGGCCACATTGCTTGGGACTGGGGGGTACTTTTATGGTAGTACCCTATGGTACAGTAGGGGTTAATGGTAGTACCCTATGGTACAGTAGGGGTTAATGGTAGTACCCTATGGTACAGTAGGGGTTAATGGTAGTACCCTATGGTACAGTAGGGGTTAATGGTAGTACCCTATGGTACAGTAGGGGTTAATGGTAGTACCCTATGGTACAGTAGGGGTTAATGGTAGTACCCTATGGTACAGTAGGGGTTAATGGTAGTACCCTATGGTACAGTAGGGGTTAATGGTAGTACCCTATGGTACAGTAGGGGTTAATGGTAGTACCCTATGGTACAGTAGGGGTTAATGGTAGTACCCTATGGTACAGTAGGGGTTAATGGTAGTACCCTATGGTACAGTAGGGGTTAATGGTAGTACCCTATGGTACAGTAGGGGTTAATGGTACAGTAGGGGTTAATGGTAGTACCCTATGGTACAGTAGGGGTTAATGGTAGCCAGAATTAAAGGAACGATGCGTCGAATACTGAAAGGATTAATAAGCTTATGAAATACATCTAACAGTAAAAAATCATCAACATATCAACAAGTTAGAAATAGGAGTACAGGTATAACAATTCCAACTCTATTCCACTTGGTCCAGAAACTATAGTCAATTCCTTATAAGTAGGCCCGAAATCTTTACCTCTCTTATCCTCTGTAACACAAAAGGGGCTAGAGCAAATGGGATGTAAATTTCTACACCTAATCCCTGGCTGAATCATCCCAATAGGTAGAAACATGAATTCGATTACTTGAGTCCTCTTTGAGTTACAGAGGTTAAGAGATCAAACTTTCTGGCCTACCTATAATAAACAGGGTACAGTATATATACATATATTGAGATACGGCATTCTTATACAACGTTCACCATCTAGTGGCAGAAATAGCAATAAAACAACCTTTTCATATAAACGTGTAATAGAAACGATGTGCTAAGTAAACCGTAATCATATGCAATCAGTAGAAAACGTATAAACAGTCACCACAGACTATGCTAACAATATATTATAAAACAGGCATTAGTGTAAATACTGTAATTATCCAGGTCCATACAGTGTGTGTGTGTGTGTGTGTACTTACTCTAGTTGTATTTGCGGGAGTGAGGATGCTCATTAATTCCCGCCTCCCAAAACATAATTGTCGTACTGTTCTTTGAAACTATGGAACGAAGGTGCGGACACTAATTTGGCTGGCTGTGTGTGTGTGTGTGTGTGTACTCACCTAATTGTAGTATACAGGATTTGAGCCTAAGCTCGTGTTGTCCTGTCCTGTGTGTGTGTGTGTGTGTGTGTGTGTGTGTGTGTGTGTGTGTGTGTGTGTGTGTGTGTGTGTGTGTGTGTGTGTGTGTGTGTGTGTGTGTGTGTGTGTGTGTGTGTGTGTTTAGTATATATCAAAGACTCGGTAAATTGAGGAAAATATTTAAGTGTTCCTTAATAAGGTGCCTTTATGAGAGTTCTCTCAGTAAAGACTCACCACAACATTGTTTGTAAGTTATCCTATATCTTATTGTATGCATTATATTATGATCGGCAAGATTACAATATCAATTCCAATTGTGAAGTAAAATAAAAATATATTTTATAACAATTGGAAGGCCTGGCGGGTACCCAACCCCTTAAGGGGTTGAAATAGGGGAGCTATCCCCCCGCCAAAGGTGGCTTTCTAGGGCCTTTCCTAGCTGATGCTGAGAGGATTGGGTTGTAGTCATGTGGTGATGGGCTGGTCTATCAGAGTGAGAGTTGAGCGTTCTCTGCCATACCCATAGCTTGCTCTGACTGTTCCTTTCACTTATATATTATCTAGATCTCAAGTGGCGGCGTCTCTTCTGTGGATTGACCTCTCTACTGCCAACCTAGAGGTTGGCAGACTGGGAGCCAAAGCGTCACAATTTTCCTTTGGCCCTCAACTTTCCCTTCATAATTGCTGAGGGGCACAGGGCCTTGGGTGGGGCTTCGGTGTCCAGGGCATTTCCGCGCCCTCCTCAGTTCCTCGCCTGGGAGCGGTTTCGGTCACCTGGTCATTCTTAGTGGTAAAGCAGGGGGGGTTCTGTAGGGGTGCTCAGTTATGGCCTTGGCCATAACTTGGAAGGCACAATATGCAGAAGAGGGCTTGGAATAGAAGAGTGTATGTATGTGTGTTGGGGATTGGGATGATTGGAATGATTCACTTAAGTAGGGTAAGGGAGGTGGAGTGTGGTGGGGTGGATAACAAGGTGAATGCTGAGGTGTGTGGGGTAGAGGTTCTGATGGGCGTACTGTAGAAGGTGGTGGGTGGGGTAGGGTGTCTGGTGGGCGTACTGTAGAAAGGGGTGGGTGGAGAGGGTGTGGTGAGTGGCATAATCGATACAATGGGCGTAGTATACAACGCGGGTGGAGAAGATGTGGTGGTGGGTGGGCTAGTGGAATAAATTGGCGTAGGGAGGGATGGGCGTGATGCTGTAGAGGTGATAGTAGTGTGAGTAAGTGTGGGTGGAGTTGATAAGTACGAGGATGTGGGTGTGATGGAGGAGTGGATGGTAGTAGGTGGGTATGTGGGTGGGGTACTAGGATGGATGGGCGTAGGTGGTGGGAAGGTGGGTGGAGAGGGAGGGGTGGATGGAATAGACGTGTTTAGAGGCGTAGGTGAGAAAATTGGTGGAAAGGGTGGGATAGTAGAGGGCACGGGAGTCGGTGGTGATTGACGTGAGGATGTGGGCGGGATTGGAGAATGATTGGGCGTAGGTGGGGATCGATGTGAGGATATAGGCGTGACAGTAGAAGGCACGGGCGTAGGTGGTGATAGACTGGAGGGTGTGGGCGGGATTGGGGAGTGAATGGGCGTCCGAGGTAAAGGTAGTGAAGGAGAGGGTGAAGAGGACGTGAATGGAAAGGGCGTGGGTGGACAGGAAATGGGTGGAGAGGGCGTGGCAGCAGAAGGCACGGGCGTAGGCGGTGAAGGTGCAGGTGTGGCGGTACTGTTACGGGTACGGGCGTGTGGGCGGGGTGGCTGGCGGGCGCGGATATGGTGGGCGGTCCACATGTGTCGGGTCAGGGCGTCAGACCGGGTGTATCTGAAACAAAACCAGTAAACAATAATACATAATAAACCAGTAAACAATAATACATAATAAACCAGTAAACAATAATACATAATAAACCAGTAAACAATAATACATAATAAACCAGTAAACAATAATACATAATAAACCAGTAAACAATAATACATAATAAACCAGTAAACAATAATACATAATAAACCAGTAAACAATAATACATAATAAACCAGTAAACAATAATAATGTTTGTAAGGAACAATAATACATAATAAACCAGTAACAAATACATAATACTAACAATAATTAATAAGATAAATTTTGTTACTCTACTAACTCTCTGTATCTATCTCTACTCTCTCTCTCTCTCTCTCTCTATATATATATATATATATATATATATATATATATATATAATATATATATATATATATATATATAATATATATAAATATATATTGTTTTGTATTTATATACTGTATATACTCAAAAATTAACACAAAGACTAATTGGAAAAAACTGTGATACCGGTACCAAGTATAAAATGAGATTATAGTCACAATCATTACCCCAACAGGCTGGAACAGGACACACTCATTATCTATCAGGGTAACTGTCACAAAGACCCAGATAACGTACAAAGACAGTACCCTAACTTCCCACAGGATAGTTATAGCCAACAGTGAAGCTAGTACTGAGTGATTGTTAAGGGGGGCTGGGGGGTGTTCTGGGCCCACTTCTTCCTGATGTCTCCATTAGTTTGGCAATTTTATGACTTTTTGTCCAATTAGTTTGGAGATTTTAAGACCTTTCGTGCCCTTTAGGGGTTAATTGTTTCTTGACGAGCGATAGCGATCCTGCAATTTAGGAGGAACTGGCCTTGAGTGTTTCCCCTTTGATAACGAGAGCTGGTTCCTAACGTGAATTTACTGCTCTACCCTCAGCCTGGAGTTATAATATTAAGGACATTTGATTGAATGTTTCCCCTTTGATAATGAGAGGTGGTTCCTAAGGTGAATAAACTTGTCTACCCTCAGCCTAGAGCTATTAAAGTAAGGTCCCCTGGCCTGACCTGTGGGTACACGCCGGGAGAGGACAGGAGTAGGTCCTCTTGGCGTGGCTGGGTAGGTGGGTCCGCAGGTGTTTGGTTAAGTGATCACGACGTACGAACCCGCGACCACACTCCTGAGGAAACGCAATAATAGGGTTAATAAGAGAGTGTGTGTGTGAGAGAGAAAGAGAGACAGGCAGACAGACAGACAGAGACTGAGTGAGTGAGTGAGTGAGTGAGTGAGTGAGTGAGTGAGTGAGTGAGTGAGTGAGTGAGTGAGTGAGTGAGTGAGTGAGTGAGTGAGTGAGTGAGTGAGTGAGTGAGTGAGAGAGAGAGAGAGAGAGAGAGAGAGAGAGAGAGAGAGAGAGAGAGAGAGAGAGAGAGAGAGAGAGAGAGAGAGAGAGAGAGAGAGAGAGAGAGAGAGAGAGAGAGAGACAGAGACTGAGTGAGTGAGTGAGAGAGAGAGAGAGAGAAAATTGCATGTAGTTGGCGTGGCTGGGCAGGTGGTCCATAAGAGCTCACGAAATTTTGTCAACAGCAGAACAGTACAATAGGTAGAAATTTCACCAAAGCTCGTTACCTCCCTTAATTTCTTTCTTAATTACATATACTAAAAGTCCCAAACAGCCTCGTCAAGATCAAACCTACGTCTTAGTCTACTTGCCTGACATCTGAAGGGCCTGTGCGGGGAGTGTATCCGGAGGTGCCGCGTCAGTTCTTCGTTCCGGCAAAAGGACCGTCCGCAACCCGTCTTCTCGCATATGAACGGACGCTCATCTGATAAAATATTGTAATTAAATTGAAAAAATAAATATAAATAACTATATGGATAATTAAGAATAATAAACAAAAAGAAAAAAATAGAAATTTAAATGAAAACAAATACACAAAATAGTTGAAATACATGAAAGGTAAATTAATTGATCAATAAAGTACAGTACAAGAGCGAACAAAGCTCTCCTGTTAGTGGCGAGCAGGGCATTAACCCCTTCAGCACCATGACGACCTTTTACCTTTCAATCTGGCTAAAGTTAGACAATTGTATGCAGTTTCACAAGGACCTATGTTATTCAGAGGGTTTATTGAGATCGTATTTACCCCTTTGAGTCGTATAGGTAGATTACACACTAAAGAAACCCGTCTAATGGTAACCCGAATATGATGAATATTACTTAATGGTGGTGAAGGGGTTAAGGGGGGGGTTGTCTGGTCCCTATTCTCCCTCATGTTTAGCTCCATTAGTTTTGAGATTTTAAGACATTCGCTTCATTAGTTTGGTTGCATTAAGATCTTTCGCCCCATTTTTTGGCCAATGTTAAGACTTTTCGTTTCATTTAGGTGTCCTTTTTTTCCCTAACGAGCGATAGCAAGCCTTTATTTATGGGGAACATAATTTTATCTACCGAAAAATGTAAACATTTATCTAGAAGGGGGATCTTGGGGATTTTTGTTTTGTATTAAGCTTGATAGAAATCGAGGGAGGTGAAAACAAATCGAGCCATAAATAATCCCTTACCCCCTTTTTGCAGGCTTGCTACCGCTCGCTAAGAAACACATAAATATACACCTGAATGGTGTTAAGTGTCTTATAACCGCCGAACTTATAAGGTGAAACGTCTTAAAAACTCTAGAATAGTGAATTGAAACCCATTTGATACAGGGATAGAAAGATATATCACCCAATGATTTTATTTACTGTTATCATGTCCTCCATAATTATATTTGTTTATAATATTCTAATAATGCTATTCCTGCATGTATTTATTATTTTATTTATGTATTTATGTATACATCTATGTATTTATGTATACATCTATGTATTCATTCATTTATCTATTCCTCTATTCATCTTATGTATTTATATATATATTTGTATTTATATATATGTATATTATATGTATTTATATATATATTTGTATTTATATATATGTATTTATATATATGTGTATTTTATATGTATTTATATATATATTTGTATTTATATATATATGTATATTATATGTATTTATATATATATTTGTATTTATATATATGTATATTATTTGTATTTATATATATGTATTTATATATATGTGTATTTTATATGTATTTATATATATATTTGTATTTATATATATATGTATATTATATGTATTTATATATATATATATGTATATTATATGTATATATATATATATATTTGTATTTACATATTTATTTACTACTATTATATCTTGCATTCACGGATTCAGTTGAACAAAATAAAGCGAATTTTGTGGTTGAGCTTTCTGAGCCGTTAATTAAGAGCAGAAATGTTGGCTTGCTAATGCTACCAGCGAGCCAACTCAGTGATGTATATCATTAACAATAGGATACAGATGCTTCCTTATTGTGTGTGTGTGTGTGTGTGTGTGTGTGTGTGTGTGTGTGTGTGTGTGTGTGTGTGTATTTTAGACAGAAACCTCACTAAAGGGGCGAATATCTAAAAATATCAAAACTAATAGAAATATCAAAACTAATAGGGTTAAACATGAGAAAGAAGGGGTCCAGAGGGGCCCACCCCCCTAAACTACCCACCAGTACACTAAAATAGTAGGCTTACTTCAGTAACAATTTTATGTAAACCAAATGCAGATCCTGTTGAACAACAATGGTCTACATTATTTTAAAAAGTAATTAATTTAAAGTTTGCAATGTTTTCCAACCTGAAATTGACCACTTGCGAGTTTCAGGCTATAAGGAAGTGAGTTATAGACATCGATATTTAGCATAATTAACAGCTTAAGGGGAGGCTTTTAGTGTGTTTCCTAGACTTCCATCAAGCTTGAAATTACACACCCATGACCCCCTTTCAAGATAAATGTGTACATTTTTCGGTAGAAAAATAAAAGGCCGGTTCCTCTTAAATTACAGGCTCGCTATCGCTCGCCAGGAAAAAATGGGACGAAAGGTCTTAAAAGCGACATAAATGGGGTGAAAGTTCTTAAAATCGCCAAACTAATGGGGTGACCGTCTTAAAATCTCAAGAGCAACGGGGCTAAACATGAGGGAGAAAGAGGTAAAGAAAAAAAATCCCTCAAGTGGAAATCTCCCCTTATTAAATACGGTCGTAGTACATTATTATGAATACATCACACGAAATACATCACACGAAATACATCACACGAAATACATCACACGAAATACATCACACGAAATACATCACACGAAATACATCATCCTTGCTAGAGCCATTCTATAGACAGTATCCTTGCCTTTCTGTTCCACAACGATAGTTACGGCTCCAACTTCCGTATAGCCCCAAAACTCCGCTAGTGGTGAATTGCTGAGAAAATAAATGTGTAGGTCTACTTTTGTGTTAGTATTCAACATGCAGTGGTAGTGTTGTTATTAAGGGCAGATCTCCACTTGAGGGATTGTTTTCTTGACCCCCTTTCTCCCTCATGTTTAGCCCCATTTCTTTTGATATTATAAAACGTTTGCCCCATTAGTTTAGCGATTTTAAGAACTTTCACCCCATATTAAGACCTTTCGTGCAATTCAGGTGTCGATTTTATCCTGGCGAGCGATAGCGAGCCTGTAATTTAAGAGGAACCGGCCTTCGGCCGGGAAATTTTTCTACCGAAAAATGTACAAATTTATCTTGAAAGGGACTCAAGGGGGTGTAATTTTAAGCTTGTTGGAGGTCTAGGGAACAAACTAAATACCTCCCCTTAACCCTTTGAAGATTATGACGCATTCTGATGTCTATTTTGGCTACTATTTGACGATTGTATACAACTTAGGCAGGATCTGTTTTTTTGTTTTTTGTTTTTTTCTATGTGATTGAGGGAGGCAAAAGGCATAACTGCCTATAGCGAGTGCCTCCCCCATAGTTGAAAGAGTGACAGGGCCAAAATCAAGGGACGTTCGAGCCAAAATGCCTGGACACACGGAGTTTGAAGTTTGTGGGGAAAGACTGTTGCAATTATCCCTCTAACTTCTATATTATACCCTTCCTAATCTGTGGGGAAAGACTGTTGCAATTATCCCTCTAACTTCTACATTATACCCTTCCTAATCTGTGGGGAAAGACTGTTGCAATTATCCCTCTAACTTCTATATTATACCCTTCCTAATCTGTGGGGAAAGACTGTTGCAATTATCCCTCTAACTTCTATATTATACCCTTCCTAATCTGTGGGGAAAGACTGTTGCAATTATCCCTCTAACTTCTATATACCCTTCCTAATCTGTGGGGAAAGACTTGCAATTATCCCTCTAACTTCTATATTATACCCTTCCTAATCTGTGGGGAAAGACTGCTGCAATTATCCCTCTAACTTCTATATACCCTTCCTAATCTGAATGAAATCGTCTAATAATAGCTAAAAAAAAAAAAAAAAAAAAAAAAAAAAAAATGCACAATTGGATCTCTTTCACCGCCAATACTCAATTTTAGTTTTAACCCCTTCTGTACCGGCGACGTCCTCTTAATTATAATATTAGGCTGGCTATATTTAGACGACTTTGTGCTGTTTAAGAAGGATCTGTGGTAGTAAAAAGGGTTAAGTGAGATAGTTGGAAACCTGTTCATTGCTGGAGGCCCCTTTTAAACTGAATAGAATTGTCTAACAGTTGCCAGAACAAAATGAAAAGAACAACATCGGTACTGAGAGGGTTAATTGTGTCGCCCCATCAGTTCTCACACTCAGGGAAATATATAGTGACTGTGTGTGTGTGTGTGTGTTTGAGTAGTGGGTATAGTGTGTGTGTGTGTGTGTGTGGAGAGAGAGAGAGAGAGAGTGTGTGAGAATGTGTGTGTGTGTGTGTGTGTGTGTGTGTGTGTGTGAGAGAGAGAGAGTGAGTGTATGTGTGAGTGTGTGTGTGTGTTTGAGAGAGAGTGTGTGTGTGAGAGTGCGAGTGTAGTATATGTGTGTGTGTGTGTGTGCACGCTACAATTGCTCGTGGCACCGAACCTTGATCTGCCATAGTGTGGTGTGTCGTAAACCGGGTCACCGTTACAGGAAATATATATATATATATATATATGTATGTACAGTCGAGGTTAATAAGTGTTGTCAGATATTTCACAAAGTTTCGGACACTGACTAATACTCTGAGGGATAAGCACTTTTCCCAGTAACTATAAAGACACCAATACCACTTTTTGAGCGAAAACCACTGGAATCTATGACAACCCTTAAGGGGAGATTTCCACCTGGAGGATTTTTTCTGGACCCCTGTCTCCCTCATGTTTAGCCCGATTGCTTTTGAGATTTTAAGACGTTCGCCCAAATAGTTTGCCGATTTTAAGAACCCTCGCCCCATTTCTGTCAATTTTAAGACCATTCGTGCCATTTAGGTGTCGATTTTTTCCTGGCGAGCGATAGCGAGCCTGTAATTTAAGGGGAACCGGCCTTCGGCCGGGACATTTTTCTACCGAAAAATTTACAAATTGATCTTGAAAGGGAGTCTAGGGGGAGTAATTTTAAGCTTGATGGAAGTCTAGGGAATCGACTAAAAACCTGCCCTTAAGGGGAGGTATTTAGTCTGTCTTCGTGGTGCAATGCATAAGTGTGTTGATTTTCGATGTGAGCATCCTAGGTTCGAATCCCCGGACTGCCACATGTGTTTGTTAATTTCATTAATCGAGTTTAGGAGTAAAGTTGGTTGGTGGAGAAAACATAATAATTACAGGCTCGCTATCGCTCGCCAGGAAAAAATCGACACCTTAACGGCACAAAATGTCTTAAAATTGACAGAAATGGGGCAAAATGTCTTAAAATATCCAAACTACTAGGGCGAAGGTCGTAAAATCTCAAAAGCAATGGGGCTAAACATGAGGGAGAAAGGGGTCCAGAAAAAAATCCCTCAAGTGGATATCTGCCCTTTATAACCCGGATTGTACCAGTAGTGTACAGTACAGTACCGTAAACTCACTCACTGCTTACATAACCATTCACACTTATCACACCTACCCACTTTAACAATTCACCACTGGCGAGTTGCGTTCTATAAGGAAGTTGGAGCCGTGAATATCGATATTAAACGGAAATGCAATAATAATGCACGTTTCTGATGGATAAATAGTATGTTGAATTGGGTTGTATGTGTTTATAAATGGACTACGACCGTATTTTAGCTGTAAATTAAGTTACATATCGTTGTCTACAGCTCCAACTTCCTTATAGAACGAAACTCGCAGGTGGCCAATTGGCATATTTATTTGTAAACTAATTTGACTATTACATAAGTTCAATTTGAAACAACTTAGGGATCAAAAGCGTAAGACTATCTCAATTAAGTCTTCATCGCCCACAAGTTCTTCCTAATTTAATTAAAGTCATCATATAATAGCCAGAATAAACTGTCAAAACGCGTCATAACCTTCAAGGTGTTAATAAATGAACCATCATATACTATAATGGGTAATTAATTATAATCAATAAAGTTGTATTTACTATATTTGGATGTTCAGTACAAAGGTCACGTATATTTGAATTATAGTAATTGCCCACGATAATTATCATTGGTTATTGAAAGAAAACGCACTTAACCCCTTCACCACCATTACATAATTTTAATAATATTCGATTTAGTCTATAATATTCTTTAGTCTATAATCTATCTCTAAGGCTCGAAGGGTTAAATTGAATAACATAGGTCCTTTTAAGCTGCATATAATCGTCTAATTATAGCCAGGATCAAAGGTAAAAAGGCGTCCTCGCGCTGAGAGGGTTAAATAACTTACCCTCGGCATT
Source organism: Paralithodes platypus (assembly GCA_032716605.1). Classification (NCBI taxonomy): domain Eukaryota; kingdom Metazoa; phylum Arthropoda; class Malacostraca; order Decapoda; family Lithodidae; genus Paralithodes; species Paralithodes platypus. Next base: position 53,984,206 of record CM064496.1, on the reverse strand, counting down.
ATTTGAAGATTCCGAAAAGTCCAAAGCTTCCTGTTTTATGGTGGGTAAGAATCCCGTAGGTGTCTGACTGTCTGGCACACCTATAGATCCCCTTGGTGGTGGTGTGGCATGGTGAGGGTACGCTGGGTCTGGTCTTACTCTAACCTCTCTAGCAGACTCAGGGCGCTGGAGTAAATATGGTAATATTTTAGGGGAAACTTGAGAATTTCGGTAGGGACTGAGATGGGTGACTTCGCGGATCTTGAAGCGGTGTCTGAGATCCTGGCTGGACCACACAACCCGCGTGCTCCAGTCCACCAGGTTGTGTGTCGTGCAGCTGCAGTTGGACTCGAACTCGCTAAATGTTCCGGAAATCACCCGGAAGTGGCCGTTTGTGCAGCACCAGAGGTTTCGGTGTAGTCCCTGGGCCATGAGAGGGTTGGGTCTAGTGCCGTCTTCTTCTGCTGGATCCTTGTTGTCATTAACTTCGCTACCCTCGATATGTATCGCTCTCTCTGCCTCTTCTGAAGTATTGGGTAGTGAATCGGGTTCTACATGTCCTGGCCCCTGCTTTCGATCGGGTTCCCTTGTCGTTTTGGGTTTCTTTTCGTGGTGCCATTCTGCGTCCGTGGTCGGTGGGCTGTCGGAGGAGTGGTAGCCGGGATCCTCCTCTATGTGCTCATACTTCCTCACCTCACCCGGACGCCGCTGTGGCAAAGGTAGTGAGGAAGACGACGATAGAAGGGGGTTCGAGATACTGAGTGAGAGTTTATGTGGCCGACGACTTTTGAGGTGTTTTCTCTCCTTCCAGGGTGTAAGGTCACTCTGAAAGGTCATGGTAGCACACACACACACACACACGAAGGATTTTGTGCAATCAAGTACAATGCTCGTCAGAAGTTTTACTGAAGCTCTCAAGTTGATAAGCAACGATCAAATTCAATTTATCCCGAGCTTGGCAGATTTGTAAACAGCATAATGGTGTGACTTGCAACCAAATGATTAGATGTATATGACACTATCAACTGGAAAACTTGTAAATGGTTCGTGTAAAGTCCTCCAACTGATCTGCACAGCTCACAGGCAGTTTCCTCCAAGGAGTGACCGATATGTAAACAATTCGGAGGTGTCACTTGCGGCTGACTGATTAGATGATTAACTCCCCTAAACAAACGTAGCTCCCGTGTGTGTGTATGTATGTGTGTGTGTGTATATGTGTGTGTGTACGGTATGTGGAGGGAGAGGGGTAGGTAAGGGGGGGAGGGGGGGGGCACTGATCTCTGGGGGCGGACACACAGATAGCGTCAAGTATCCATTGTTGAACGGGTGAATCTGTGCAGTGATAGTGGAGCCGAGATGTTCCACCCACGGAGGAGGTCGGCTCTCACGTCCCGCCTCAGTCATTGTTGGTGGTGATAAGGCCACAAAGAGGGCCAGACATCAAGGAGGGGTACCGCCGCCCGGGGTACGTGCAGGCGATACCCACACATTTGTAACATGCTTAGGCTATCTGTGGAAACTAAGTTGTGGAAAAAAAATTCGGCAGAGACTATGTGATCGTTGTGTGTCTGTCTGTTAGGAGGATCATTCTAAACCTTATCATTAGATTATGTGATGACAATATACAGTATATATATATATATATATATATATATATATATATATATATATATATATATATATATTGAATATTGAATTATGCCAATTAGGATGGGAGGAGAGGGGGGAGGGGAGGTTTTTATATCCAACATTCATATTCCGTATTAGCAGGGTAATTAATTTTGCACAAAACACAACAAAATGTCAATAGTTTCACAGGTACGAACGGGGAGCTTTCTTAATTATAGTCTTAAGAGTCCATTAAAAGAAAAACAATGTATTTATAATGCATGTATATATGTAAGTACAACTGGAGAAAGGCATCCATACACCGTCAATCTTAGCTTTACGTATCGTTACTGATAGACCCAATAGATAAAGCTAAGGTGGAGGGTGGGGGTGTAGTTCTCAAACATTCATACATACATATATAGATACACACACATACATACATGAATACATACATACAGTTACATACACATACATACATACATACATACATACATACATACATAAAGTAATTTAGACTACCACATGATTAGTTGGATTATACCATGGGGGTGATATCTGTTGGTTGGGAAAGTTTTGACATTTCCTCATTACGATGATATTAAAACCCAACTTGGTCAGTTAAGGGGACAATGGTTGCTTTTTCTGGACCCCCTTCTACCTCATGCTTAGCCCCATTACTTTTCATATGTTTAGACGTTCGGCCCATTACTTTGGCGATTTTAAGACCTTTCGCCCCATTTCTTTGTCAATATTAAAACCTTTCGTACAATACAGGTGTCGATGTTTGTCCTGGTGAGCGATAGCGAGCCTGTAATATAGTAGAAACCAGCCACCTGCCGGGACAATTTCCCATCGAAAAATTTACAAATTTATCATGAAGGGGGGGGGGGGGTCTTGGGGTGTTTTTTATTAAGCTTGATGAAGGTCTAGGGAGGAAACTAAAACAATAATACAATGATAAGTAAATAAGCTAAGAAATACACCCATAGCCCCTTCCATAGCTGCGACGTATTATAGATTTGGTTGTAGCTAAATTTAGACCATTTTTTATTCAGTTTAGGAATGTCGTCTATCAATTAAAAGGCGACAAACTATCTCAATTAATTCTGTCAGCTACCGCATAATTATCCTTCCTAATCTTCACCATCATTTTGTTTCTAAATGCAGCTGAAACCAAATACAAAATACTGGGTTAAGGGGAGATGGGTCGTTTTTCTGGTCCACCTTCTTCCTCATGTTTAGCCCCATTAGTGTGTTCAAATTTTAAGATATTCGGCCCATTAGTTTGGCGATATAAGACCTTTCGCCACATTTCTTTGTCAATATTAAGAGCTTTCGTGTTATTTAGGTGTCGATAGCGATAACGAGCCTGTAATTTGAGAGGAACCGGCCTTCGGCCGAAACATTTTTCTATCGAAAAAATGTACAAATCTATCTTGAAGGAGGATCTTGGGTGTGTGTGTTTTTAAGGTAGATTAAGGTCTAGGGAGGTAATTAAAGAGTAATTAAAAGATCCATAAATGAGCTAATAAATAGGGCCATCTAACTAAAAGATACATAAATGAGCTACTAAATAGGGCCATCTAATTAAAAGATCCATAAATGAGCTAATACATAGATAAAAGATCCATAAATGAGCTAATAAATAGTTAAAAGATCCATAAATGAGCTAATAAATAGTTAAAAGATCCATAAATGAGCTAATAAATAGGGCCATATAATTAAAAGATCCATAAATGAGCTAAATAGGCCATCTAATTAAAAGATCCATAAATGAGCTAATAAATAGGGCCATCTCCCCATAAACCAAGGAATAAAGCGGAGTACCCCACGATGAGAAAGGGACAGTGGCCAGTGCTGGTGACTCACACGCTGATTAGAAAGGGACAGTGGCCAGTGCTGGTGACTCACACACGCTGATTAGAAAGGGACAGTGGCCAGTGCTGGTGACTCACACGCTGATTAGAAAGGGACAGTGGCCAGTGCTGGTGACTCACACGCTGATTAGAAAGGGACAGTGGCCAGTGCTGGTGACTCACACGCTGATTAGAAAGGGACAGTGGCCAGTGCTGGTGACTCACACGCTGATTAGAAAGGGACAGTGGCCAGTGCTGGTGACTCACACGCTGATTAGAAAGGGACAGTGGCCAGTGCTGGTGACTCACACGCTGATTAGAAAGGGACAGTGGCCAGTGCTGGTGACTCACACGCTGATTAGAAAGGGACAGTGGCCAGTGCTGGTGACTCACACGCTGATTAGAAAGGGACAGTGGCCAGTGCTGGTGACTCACACGCTGATTAGAAAGGGACAGTGGCCAGTGCTGGTGACTCACACGCTGATTAGAAAGGGACAGTGGCCAGTGCTGGTGACTCACACGCTGATTAGAAAGGGACAGTGGCCAGTGCTGGTGACTCACACGCTGATTAGAAAGGGACAGTGGCCAGTGCTGGTGACTCACACGCTGATTAGAAAGGGACAGTGGCCAGTGCTGGTGACTCACACGCTGATTAGAAAGGGACAGTGGCCAGTGCTGGTGACTCACACGCTGATTAGAAAGGGACAGTGGCCAGTGCTGGTGACTCACACGCTGATTAGAAAGGGACAGTGGCCAGTGCTGGTGACTCACACGCTGATTAGAAAGGGACAGTGGCCAGTGCTGGTGACTCACACGCTGATTAGAAAGGGACAGTGGCCAGTGCTGGTGACTCACACGCTGATTAGAAAGGGACAGTGGCCAGTGCTGGTGACTCACACGCTGATTAGAAAGGGACAGTGGCCAGTGCTGGTGACTCACACGCTGATTAGAAAGGGACAGTGGCCAGTGCTGGTGACTCACACGCTGATTAGAAAGGGACAGTGGCCAGTGCTGGTGACTCACACGCTGATTAGAAAGGGACAGTGGCCAGTGCTGGTGACTCACACGCTGATTAGAAAGGGACAGTGGCCAGTGCTGGTGACTCACACGCTGATTAGAAAGGGACAGTGGCCAGTGCTGGTGACTCACACGCTGATTAGAAAGGGACAGTGGCCAGTGCTGGTGACTCACACGCTGATTAGAAAGGGACAGTGGCCAGTGCTGGTGACTCACATGCTGATTAGAAAGGGACAGTGGCCAGTGCTGGTGACTCACACGCTGATTAGAAAGGGACAGTGGCCAGTGCTGGTGACTCACACGCTGATTAGAAAGGGACAGTGGCCAGTGCTGGTGACTCACACGCTGATTAGAAAGGGACAGTGGCCAGTGCTGGTGACTCACACGCTGATTAGAAAGGGACAGTGGCCAGTGCTGGTGACTCACACGCTGATTAGAAAGGGACAGTGGCCAGTGCTGGTGACTCACACGCTGATTAGATTATTATATACCAACGACATTTAAAGCAGAGCACATGGTTTTGATTTCATTATTTTTCTGGGCCTCCTTCTCCCTTTTGTTTAGCCCCAATATATGTGTGTGTGTGTGTGTGTGTGTGTGTGTGTGTGTGTGTGTGTGTGTGTGTGTTTTTTTTTAAGACATTCGCCCCATTAGTTTGGTGATTGGTAAGACCTTTTTGTGAATATTAGAAGAGCCGACCTTCTACCGAAAACTGTACACATTTATATCGATTACCTTATAAATAGAATCACCTTTTCCTTGGCGCATATCCTATCTGCCCACCAACTTTCGTGAAAACCGGTCCATAACTTTTTGAGTTTACAGATAAACAGACACACAAACGGAGGCAAAAACATAATAACCTCCTCCAAACTTCGTTGGCAGAGAAAAAAAGTACGTTTAAATAATACTCCCACTCCTTGTAGCCGAGCTCTGGAACTCTCCCATATCAGTCTTTCCCTTATCATATGACTTAAATTGCTTCAAACAGGCATTTTGGCTCGAACGTCCCTTGATCTTGGCCCTGTCACTCTTTCAACTCTGGGAGAAGCACTCGTCACAGGCAGTTCTGCCTTTTGTCTCTCTCTCAACTACAAGGACTTTGAATAACTTCGTTAGCTAATATATATGACAGCATCGTCATACAAAGCGATTGAGGCCTGTTGACATTATCTAAAATCTTAAGAATATACTGTTAAGCAACATGATCTTGTAGGTAGTTTAGAACCTCTTTGAAGCAAAAGTGAAGAAAAACTCTGAAGGTAAACAAACCCTAGAGGGAGAACAGCTGACTGAAGAGTGGGGTCTATGGAGGAGCCAGGAAGGGACAGGTAAAACAATAAACACATACTGAATATACGTCGCGCCGCGCTTGATGGAGGTCTAGGGAGAAAACTATAAAATAATAATAATTAAAACAAAACGTAATACATAAATCAATTAATTAATACATTAAATAATTGAAACTTCCGCTTAACCACTTCACTACCGGTGCCGTCCTTCTAACTTTTCTAGCTACTATTAGACAATTGTATTGTTTTAAAAGGGCCTCCAACAACAAACAGGCATCCAACTATCTCACTTAGACCTTTTTATGACCACAAATCCTTATTAAACTGCACAAAGACTACTAAATTTAGCTAGAATATAATACAGAAAAGTCGGCGGTACAGAAGGGGTTAAATCTGGGAATTAGCGTGAGAGTGGCCCCTGTGCTTGTTGTAATAAAGGGTGCTGAGTGCCTTTGTGTGTGTTAGTTATTATCAGTGTTATCTAGCACGATTATAACCTCTTGTCCACCCCCCACCCCTCACCCCTTACTGTCACGCCCCCCTATACCTACAACCACCACCACCTTCACTACCCGGGCCACTGTCACCTTCACCACTACCCACTGTCACCATCACCACTACCCACTGTCACTATCACCACCACCACCACTACTACCACCACCACCACCACCAATGTCACGCCCCCTATACCTACAACCACTACCACCACCACAACCAGTCACGCCCCCTATACCTACAACCACTACCACCAGTCACGCCCCCTACACCTACAACCCACCACCACTAACCACTGCCACGCCCCCTACACCTACAACCCACCCCCACCTGCACTAACCACCACCGCCTCCACTAACCACTGCCACGCCCCCTACACCTACAACCAATCCAACTTCACTACTGCTTCATCCATTCCACCATTAAAATCTCTGACTGGCAATCTTGTAAGCGACCCACGAGGTAAAGCTAACCTTCTTGCGGATATTTTCTCCACCAACTCAACCTTAGATGAAATAAATCAAGATGTCCCTGTACTTAATTTTGATTCGCCTGAAATTCCCTCACTTGATATCCACACCAGACAAGTCAAAACTATTTTGCAGAATCTCTCAGTAGATAAGGCTCCTGGTCCAGATGAAATTCCTCCAATAGTACTTAGGAATTGCTCCTTGGTGCTCGCTCCTGTATTGGCAAAAAATGTCCGTCTGTGTACTCATACCTCATGCTTCCCAGTACCCTGGAAAGAAGCAAACATCCATCCAGTTCCTAAAAAAGGTGCCTCTTCAGATCCATCAAACTACAGACCAATAGCTATAACTTCCACTCTTGGTAAAGTCTTTGAAATTATATTAAATAATCACATAATTAAGCATCTTGAGAATAATAAATTAATCAGTGATAGGCAATATGATTTTAGACGATGTCGATCAACTGCAGACATTCTTTGCCTTCTTACGCATCAAATCAACCAAGCTAGAGACCAACATGGTGAAACACATACAATAGCACTGGATATATCAAAGGCATTTGATAGAGTCTGGCATCAATCCTTATTGTCGAAGATGTCACACTACCTTGCATCATTAGTTCCACTAATGTCTTCTTATCTTCATAACAGAAAAATACGTGTAATGGTAGATGGCCTTTATTCTCAATTTCACTCAATAAATGCTGGTGTTCCCCAGGGATCAGTTTTGGCCCCAACTCTGTTCCTCATTCATATCAATGATCTCATATCTACCACTCATAATCCAATACATTCCTACGCAGATGACTCAACACTCCACAGTTCCTTCACATTTACCAATTCTTTCACCCAACCCTATCTTATAAATTCAAAAATAAACACTGCAATTTCTCTGAACCAGGACCTTTCTAGAATTAATGAATGGGGACAAAAGAATCTAGTTTCCTTTAATGCACAGAAAACCAAGTACATTCAATTTTCTAACCGACAGAATCTCACTGACTCCCATATATTTGTTAATGATGAAAATAGTCCCACTTCCCCTAGTATTGACATTCTCGGTGTAACATTAACTACTAACTTGAGCTGGACACATTATGTTGGAAGCATTGCTAAGAATGCCTCTAAAATACTGGGACTCCTGTACAGAGTTCGAGAATTCTTCACTGACGAGCAGTTGGCCGTAATATATAGAAGTCATGTGCGTTCTCAGATGGATTACTGTTCACCTCTGTGGAGTGGAAGTGGAGTGGTTGCATTGAGGCAGTTGGACAAAATTCAAAATAAAGCTATTAGATTAATCAATAACCCTGCAATCACACAGGACCTTCCTACATTATCTATACGAAGAAACGTTGCATCCGTTGCATTATTCTACAGATATTTTCACAGCAATTGTTCCGAGGAACTTGCTTCAATTGTGCCGCCTCTCCACATCTTTCCCCGTAGAACTAGGGCAGCTGAGAGCGCCCATTAATTTACACTTTCTCCTCCACAATGCAGAACTTCTGCTTATCAAAATTCATTTATCCCTAGAACTACTACTCTTTGGAATTCACTTCCCTCGAGTTGCTTTCCACAAACTTACAATCTACAAAAGTTTAAATCCAGTTGTTACAAACATTTTATGAATGGAGGATGCCTTTAGGCACATGGACCTTTTTGTTTTATCTGTGTTTTCCTTCCTCCGTTCATTGTCTCTTTAAAAAAAAAAAAAAAAAAAAAAAAAAAAAAAAAATCCACTAACCACTATCTAGCCCCCTACAACTACAACCCACCACCACCTCCACTAACCACTGCCACGCCCCCTACAACTACCACCACCACCTCCACTAACCACTGTCACGCCCCCCTATACCTACAACCCACCACCACCACAGACCCTACACCTACAACCCACCACCACCACCACTGCCCCTACACCTACAACCCACCACCACCACCACAGCCCCTACACCTACAACCCACCACCACCACCACTGCCCCTACACCTACAACCCACCACCACCTCCACTAACCACTGCCATGACCCCTACACCTACAACCCACTACCACCACCACCACCTCCACTAACCAGTGCCACGCCCCCTACACCTACAACCTACCATCACCACCTCCACTAACCACCACCACCGCCTCCACTAACCACTGCCATCACTGTGGTGATGGGCTGGTCTATCAGAGTGAGAGCTGAGCGATCTCTGCCATACCCATAGCTTACTCTGACTGTTCCTTTTACTTATATATCTTCTAGATCTCAAGTGACGGCGTCTTTTCCGTGGATCGACCTCCCTACTGCCAACCTAAAAGTTGGCAGATTGGGAGCCAAAGCGTCACATTTTTCCCTTGCCCCTCAACTTTCCCTTCATAATTGCTGAGGGGCACAGGGCCTTGGGTGGGGCTTTGGTTTCCCGGGCGTTTCCGCGCCCTCCTCAGCTCCCTGCCTTAGAGTGGCTTCGGTCACCTGGGTTTTGTTAGTGGTAAGCAGGGAGGGTTTTGTGGGGGCGCTCTATGGCCTTGGCCTTGCTCGGGACCTTGGGGCTGTTCGGCCAGGCAGCCTGGGGAACAACAACAACAACAACAACCACTGCCACGCCCCCTACACCTACCACCACCACCGCCTCCACTAACCACTGCCACACCCCCTACACCTACAACCTACCACCACCACTAACCACCACCGCCTCCACTAACCACTGCCACGCCCCCTACACCTACAACCTACCACCACCACCTCCACTAACCACCACCGCCTCCACTAACCACTGCTACGCCCCCTACACCTACAACCTACCACCACCACCTCCACTAACCACTGCCACGCCCCCTACACCTACAACCACCACCACCACCGCCTCCACTAACCACTGCCACGCCCCCTACACCTACAACCACCACCACCACCTCCACTAACCACCACCACCACCGCCTCCACTAACCACTGCCACGCCCCCTACACCTACAACCACCACCACCACCTCCACTAACCACTGTTCGCTCTTCGATACAATACATTGATAACCTATCTTCTCCGGCTTATCCAATCTCGCCAATACTATACCTGGTTATGAGGTATCCTCACCAGGATTCGAACCCACTCACTCCAGGTATATTTGGGAGAGTCGGGCACCGTAACCAGGCATAGTCCTCCACGAGACTAAAAACCTGGTTCCTCAAATAAGAACTAAGGTTGCTTTCCTTATATCCGCTCATGGCCGAGTGGTTACGGTGCCCGACTCTCCCAAATATACCTGGAGTGAGTGGGTTCGAATCCTGGTGAGGATACCTCTTACCCAACCTGTCGTACTTAATCGTACATAATTAAATACTATACCTCCTTTTCCTCATTCTCTGCGGGTGGGTAGGCCAAAAATTTTGACCACTAACCTCTATGACTCATAAACGACTAGAGTAATATTATTGAGCTAATGTTTCTACCATTTGGGAAGAGTCAGCCAGGGAATAGGTGTGGGAAATTTACAGCCCATTTGAGCAAGCACTTTTTGAGTTACAGAGGTTAGGGTTCACGAATTCTGGCCTACTCATAATGGACAAGTATAGTCAACAAATTAGTATCTTAGGTTCGAGTCCTTGGAGTTCCACATGTATTTGTTGATTTCATTAATTGAGTTTAGAAGTAAAGTTGGTTGGTGAAAAAATATGAATACATTCGTTAAAGAGACGCCGAGTTAGTGGGAATATGATAGAGGTGTTCAAATGGGTTAGTGGGATTAAGAAAGGGGACATGAAATATGTACTGAAGGTCAGTGATAACGAAAGAACTCGAACAAATGGTTTCAAATTAGATAAGTTTAATTTCAGAAAAAAACAGGCAAATATTGGTTTGGTAACAGAGTTGTAGATATGTGGAATGGGCTACCGAGTGTTATAGTGGGATCAAGAACGATAGAGAGCTTCAAGATAAAATTAGATAGACATATGGACGAAATGGGATGGGTGTGAAAGGGATCTGACGTGTGTGGTCCAATCGGCTCTCTGCAGACTCCTGTTTCTTATGTTCTCCTCTTACTACCTCTTTCAACCCTTTTCCTCCTCCACTACCACCAATGTTCTTCCTCTATTACTCCTCTTCCTCCTATATTATCACTCCTTCTCTTCCTGTACCATCACCATTTCTTCTCCTTCTCTTCCTCTATCACCACTGCTCCTCCTCCTCTTCCTCTATCATGGTTCTTCCTCTACCATCGCCCCTTCCTGTTCTACCATCACTCCTCCTTCTCTTCCTTTACTATCCCTCACTCTTCCTCTCCCCCAAGCTCCTCCTCCTTCTCTCCTCTACCACCACTCCTCCTCCTCTTCCCTATCATCCCTCCTCCTTTTCTCTTCCAACACTCCTCCTCCTCCTCCTCTTCTCTACCATCACCCCGCCTCTCCTTTACCACTACTCCTCCTCCTTGGTGAATGCAAACGAAAATACCTTTTTTGTCATCCATGCTGGTTCAAATTACGTCATGCGCACCAGATCCGAAGAGTTGATGGAGAAATATCGCAAGATGATCCAGTACTACAAAAACAAATCAAGGAATATCATCATTTCAGGCATTCTCCCCAAGATCGACGCACCAGACAAATTCTACGACAAGGCCTTCAGCACAAATAGCCGACTAAAATATTTGTGTCTGAAGGAAGAAGTTGAATTCATCAACCTCTGGGATAATTTCTATAACCAACCTACTCTGTTCCGCAAGGATGGCACTCATCTAAACCCTGTGGGTTCAGCACGCATGGGTCGTCTCCTACACGAAGCAGTCCGCAGCCATGGATCAAAAAACGCCATCCGAGAAGAAGCAGCAGTGACATAAATCATCTAACGCCAAGCAAAAAACAGAGGCAACCGAGGACCACCAGCGATAAGGACCGAAGACAGCGAAGACCGAGGACAGCCATGAACATAAATGTAGATCCGACAAGAACCAAAGATATTATTAAGGAGCGTTCCGAGAGTTCTAACATAACAAATTTAAAGGTTTTCTATGCAAACGCTCGTAGCATACGCAATAAATTTTCAGATTTAGAAGAGCTAGTGTTTACAGAAAACTATGATGTGATTGGCATAACAGAATCTTGGCTCAATACAGAAGATAGAGACTTTGTAGCAGAATATTCACTTCCCGGTTGTTATGTTTGAGAAAAGCCGAATAAATAGAAATGGAGGTGGCGTTTTACTTTATATCAAAGAAAGTCTTAACCCTACCCTCTTGTCAAAACCTCAAATTGTGAACGTCGACACATCTTTTGTGCTAATAAAGAATAATAAAGGTACACAAATAATACTTGCGTTAATATACAGACCTCCAGCTCAATCAGTGCAAACTGACCAAGAAATTTACGAACAAATTGCAGATGTAAGTAACTCACAAGATACCGTAATTTTTGGCGACTTTAATTTACCTGTGACCAAGTGGGGCGATACTCTTACTTCACATGTGGGGATCGGTTTTTACACCTTACCCGAAAGAGGATTTATGAAGCTTGACTTGTATACGAACTTGCAAGAGAGTTCGCTTTATCAATTTGTTCGAACCGACCCGTGGTAATAACGTTCTTGACATTGTACTTGCAACAAAAGAAGAATTAATAGAGAATTTGAATGTTGGTGATGAATTCAGTAACAGCGACCATCGTACGATAACTTTCACTTTAAAGTTTACTAGTAACGAACCAAATAGTAGCATCGAAAAAGTCCCTAATTTCAAGAAAGCAAACTTTCATAAACTTAAATCAAAGCTTAAAGAAACTGACTGGAGCTTTTTAATTAACAATAACGACATAAATACATCTTGGAAGTTATTCGAAACCACTTACCTAAAAGCAGTGCAAGACTGCATACCATCGGAAATACGGTGTCCAGGCCATAATAATAAGCCCAAATGGTAGAATAAAGATATTTCAAACTGTCTGCTTGCTAAACAAATTGCTAATGATAGATTAAAATCCTCTCAAAACGACGAAGAACGGGTGAAATTTGTAGAGCTACGACGCAAAGCCAAAAAGTTAATTAAGCAAAGTAAAAAGATCCTAGAGTTACATATTGCGAATCAAAGTAAAACAAACCCGAAAGAATTCTATAGTTATATCAGAAAGAAAAGAGTAGTTACTTCAACTGTTGGACCGTTAGTCGATGAAAATGGAGAATACACCAAAGACGAAGTACAAATGAGTAATGCCCTCAATACCTTCTTTGCATCAGTTTTTACAACAGAAGACCTCAGTGATATCCCTACACCATCGCCGATTCAGATTGATAATTCAGATGTTCTAAGCAATATCACCGTTACAGAGAGAAGTATTGAACTGTTTAGATAAACTCAAGGTAAATAAAACGCCTGGACCTGATACAATCTCGCCTAGTGTTCTAAAGGAAGCTAAGGATGAGCTCTCCAAACCACTGACATTACTATTCAATAAATCCTTGCAGTCTGGAACTATGCCTGATCAGTGGAAGCTAGCCAACGTAACACCGATATTCAAAAAAGGCAGCAAATCCCTACCCAGTAACTATCGTCCAATTAGCTTAACCTCAGTTGTATGTAAAATGCTAGAAACGGTCATAAGAGACAGACTCGTAAATCACTTAGAGGAAAATAACATACTTAACACCTAACGAGCGGCCTAGGCGGTAAATAATATGTAGCCACCAGCGGGGTGTTTTTACCCAAAATACGGCTGTTTACGTGATCATTTTCATGCCTAAATAAGACCCAGAGCGTAAAACAAGTATCTATCCCTGAAAGGGCATAAACAGAGCTTTCCAATGACACCCCAACGATCCTTGTATGACCGCTAGTTTTCTTGCAACAATCGCGCAACACGAGTGCAAAAACCATGTAATTCGGTACTTTCCCTAAACAATTCACTGTGTAGCGAGTGTGAGAGGGTGGAGGAGGGTGGGATTCATGTCAGTTGGTCCACCGCGGTGGTCTGGAGCAGTCATACGCTCGCTACTCTCCTGCCACCACTTGTCTCTCTCTCTCAGCAACATTACGTGCTGAAAATGCCACACGACTTATGTTGTGAGCCGCCACATAGTCCAAATTTCTTTCACTCGACATAGATGCGCGCCGCCAGTTAAGGGTTAAAGATACTCAACACGGCTTTCGTAAAAAACGTTCCTGTTTAACAAACCTCTTAGACTTCTTCCACGATATCCTCAACCTCTACGATGAGAGTAAAGCTGTAGATATTATATACCTTGATTTTCAAAAGGCCTTTGACAAAGTTCCCCACAAACATTTACTGCTAAAACTAAAAGCGCATGGAATACAAGATGGTGTGTTGATATGGATAGAAAATTGGCTCAGCGACAGAAAGCAAAGAGTAGTCATAAACGGTAAGGCATCTAAATGGACCAATGTAAGTAGCGGGGTACCCCAGGGATCGGTACTAGGACCAATTCTCTTTCTAATTTACATCAACAACATAGATAAGGGTCTCACCTGTACAATCTCAAAATTTGCTGACGATACAAAAATTGCAAATAGCGTACTCTCAAAAGAACAAGTTGACGATATGCAACACAATCTAGATAAATTGTCATGTTGGGCCCAAATTTGGCAAATGAGTTTCAATGCGGATAAATGTAAAGTACTACATATCGGATATATACCTAAATGAGAAAGCAAACTATTCGATGAATGGCACTCAGCTTAAGAATGTAAACAGAGAAACCGATCTGGGAGTAACAATATCGAGTAACCTAAACCAGTCAACAATGTTCAGAAGTTGTTAAGGCAAACAAAATAATTGGCTTTATAGGCAGGTCATTTGAGCATAAATCCAAAGAAGTTATCCTAACCCTTTACAATTCCTTAGTCCGCCCTCTTCTGGAATACTGCGTTCAATCCTGGTGCCCTTATTACCAAAAAGATATAAACAAGCTAGAACGAGTTCAACGTAGAGTTACCAAAATGATACCTAGCCTAAAGAACAAACCATACGAAGAGCGTCTTAGAGAATTAAATCTATTTCCTTTAACCCAGCACAGATTAAGAGGTGACTTAATTCAAGTGTTCAAAATCATCAAAGGCATCGACAATATGAACTGTAGTAAGTACTTCACTATCGACCAATCTAATTACACGCGGGGATACGGTTGCAAAATTATTGGTAAATCTTTTAACTCACACGAATCTAAGAATTTCTTCTTCAATCGAGTTGTCAACTTGTGGAATGGGCTTCCCCGAGACGTTGTAGACTGCAGCACCGTTGATTCATTTAAACTCCGCCTAGACAAATATCTCGCATCAAACCCGCAACTGACTGCGTTTGTAAATGAATAACTTTATTTTATCCCCCCCTCAGTTACTAACCCATCTGTCACCTACTAACTTCTTAATCCTGCCACGGACATTAGTTCCAGGGCAGTAATTCCCTTTCCAATGTTCCCTTACCCACTCTAAACCACTGTTTGGACACTTGATTCTCAGTGTTTTGGAGGACAAGCAGCCTAGAAGGGTCACTAGATATGTTGTTGCTTGATTTCCTTTGTACTCCTTTGTACTCTTTTAACCCCTTCAGTATTGGCGACGTTTTTTTTATCATATACTGGCTACTTATACGCGATTTTATTCAGCTTAAAAAGGGCCTCCCACAATTAACAGACTTTGAAACATCTGATTTAACCCCTTTCCACTACCACAGATCCTTCTTAAACTGCACACATCCGTCTAAATATAGCTAGAATAAAATACAAAAGACGTCGCCGCTACAGAAGGGGTTAATGGTAAGAAAAGGGGTACATATATAAATAAAGTTCTTCGGTTGATCTCTCTTTACTTCTCCTCTGCCATGCTTTTCACTCTCTCTCTCTCTCTCTCTCAGATGACGAAGAGGAAACAGAAGAAGTCCGGCTCGAGGGAGACTCGATGATACGTGGTCAGCTCACAGAGTTTTGCGCCAGGGCACCTAAGACCAGGAAGCGTTTTTGTATCCCTGGTGGTGGTGTGGACGACATAGTTGTTGCAGTTGACGAAGTATCAAAGCTGGCCCCTAATACAATGTACGTCATCCACGTTGGATCCAACGATGTACAGCGAACCCGGTCGGAAGATTTGCTTTTACAGTACCAGCAGCTGATCAAGTCGTTTAAGGAGAAGTCATCAAGGATCATCATCTCAGGAATCGTCCACGGCTCGGTGTAGAGAGCCGATTTTACAACATAGCCACCAGCACAAATCGTTGTCTAGCAAACCTCTGCAGGAAGGAGAACGTGGGATTCGTCGACACCTGGGACAATTTCTACTACGATGGCTATTTGTTTTCGGACGATGGAGTTCATCTGAACCAGGTGGGAGCAGCACGTTTTGGGCGTCTTCTCAACGATGCGGTGAAGGACTTTCGGAGAAGAAATCGACTTGGCACAGGACAACCAGGAATGAGGACCGAAGACAGCGAGGATGGCAACCTGCGAAGGAATTAAATGCTAATCCGCCAAGAACCGCGAATTTGGATAAAGCTCCACCAACACGACCCAAATTCAAAATTAAATCTATTTCCTTTAACCCAGCGCAGATTAAGAGGCGACTTAATTCAAGTGTTCAAAATCATCAAAGGTGTTATGCCCTGATCTTATTCAGGATTAACTATTGATCGAGGTGAGTTCTACTATACTGGGACTTCCGAGTCTACATTAGCCAGGGAAAAAGCAACACCTAAATGGCACGAAAGATCTTAATATTGACAAACAAATAGGGCGAAAGGTTTCAAAATCGCCAAACAAATGTGCCGAACGTCTTTTAATCTGTAAACTAATATACCTAAACACGAGGGAGAAGGGGGGTCCAGAAAAAACCCGACTAGTTCCCCCTTAAGGGGACATGGGTCGTTTGTCTGGTCACTTTTCTCCTTCATGTTTAGCCCCCATTAGTAAATGAATAACTTTATTTTATCCTCCCCTCAGTTACTAACCCATCTGTCCCCTACTAACTTCCTAATCCTGCCACGGACATTAGTTCCCTTACCCACTCTAAACCACTGTTTGGACACTTGATCCTCAGTGTTTTGGAGGACAAGCAGCCTAGAAGAGTCACTAGACTGTTGTTGCTTGATTTCCTTTGTACTCCTTTTCTCAACCATCCCTCCTCCTCCTCCAAGCTCCCACTCCTCCTCCTCCTTATCACCACCGACCGCCCACCCTCCACATTTCTCTTTGTGTCCACAGATAAGGTCAATAGCTTTATCTCCCGCCTCTTGCACTTGTTAACAATGAGGCGGTGAGAAACTAACGACCACCTCTCATCCACACCTCCGGTAATGGCTGACTCATGCCATCCCTTCCACTACCTATACTTTATTAGCAACTATACCCTGTTCATTATTTATATATTTTTGTTTTTTCTATGTGAGTGAGGGAGACATTAGGCAGAACTGCCTGTGACGAATGCCTCCCCCAGAGTTGAGAGAGTGACAGGGCCAAAATCAAGGGGCGACCGAGCCAAAATGCCTGGACACACAGAGTTTAAAGCAATTAAAGTCATAAGAAGAGCGAAAGACTGATTCTGGGAGTTCCAGAGCTCAGCTGTTGAATAGAAGGAAGATTGGGAGTATCATTTCACTCTTGAGTTGGAGAGTTGCACAGAGTAGGGGTGGGATTGTGTTGCAAGACGGGTACTACGTACCCTATGTAGAGGAGGTGGTATACACTGAGAGAGCTCTGAGGAACACTAATTATTGTAGTAGCGATAGAATTGCGAGAGATGCAACATTGCGGTGAAGAGAGAGATTGCAGAGTTGGTGAGTGGACAGGAGTTAATGATGTGAAAGGCTTTCCTTTCTACTTTGTCTAGAAGTGCTGTAGAAGATGATCCTCCCCACACATGTGAACAATACTCAATACAGGGACGCACTATGCCCCTGTACAGAGCAAGAAGCTGTGCAGGGGTAAAGAACCCCCTAAGGTGGTTGAGCACGTACCCAGCTTCTAGAAGGCCGCCTTAGCATGAGTGGTAATATGGTCCTTCCAAGATAGAGCAGAAGAAAAGGAGACACCTAGCATACTGAGATGATGAAGGGTTGATCTTTGTATTGTTGAAGTACTGTACTGTATAAGGGATAGTCCTCTGGGAGTTCACGACGGATAGATAGGTGGAGAAATTAGGTTTTGGAAGCATTAATTAAAGGAAACAAGGTTTTCTCTGCCCCAATTGGAAATGGTAGTTAGATCAGAAGATAAGTGTTGTATGGATTACAATTGTTTTTGAGGGATTGCCAGATGGGGCGTTCTGGAAAACTAATTGAATAGGCATAGTGTACAGTAGAGTCGTCTGTATATGAATGGATGAGACTGGAGGTACAGTTGAGAAGATAATTTATGAAAATTAGAAAGAGAATTGGAGATAGGATAGAACCCTGAGGAACACCGGAGTTGATAGGATGAGGAAGTGAACGATGGCCGTCCACAACCGCAGCTATGGAACGGCCTTAGTTCGCTTTGAAGAACTAAATGATATTCTCGTGGAGGCTATGACTTCATGCACATGAGTTTATCAGACTTGCCACCAATGACAATTTTACGTTTCCCAGACGTTAGTTCGTCATAGTTCTGTGGTTCAGGGATTTTTTAGGTACAGGGTAACACAGTCATCATACCCTCTATACCCCCTCACACCACCGAGGAAATGGATCAATACTCTGCTGGTTTAGTCACTGAAAGCCGATCCCCCACAACACACTCGCAAGAGAAAATATATAATATTCTCATTCATTTCCACTTGCTATTACTCAATGATACTTACTGTTATTTTATCATGTTTTGTCTTTACAAGACAGTACGAATTGTTGAAATAAAGATGAAATAAACTTCATAATCATACCTGGTACATAGCCGTCACAATTACAGTACAGTACTTTGAAAATTGGCCCTGTTTTCGTAGATTTTCAGCTTCTAAAACACCTCTTCTTCGTACACAAGACATCCCTTAACCAATGCACTAAGCACTGATGTAAGTATAAGTAGCAAGCTTAGAACCTCTTGGAAGTATCTGGCAACAAGGGGGGTAGGATGGTGCAAGCTCTTCAGGCGGTACTACCAAAACGTAATGTAAGTCGCCTGCAGTACAGTACAGTATAGCCCTTTTTTACACAGGACGTATATATACATCCCCGGCAGTGATTTGGTTAATGATCTTCTCAACTGTACGTAGTCCTATCTACTCATTAGCTGATGACTACCTTACACTATTCAACAAGTTTTCCACCACGACCCACCACACTTTAACTTCGCAACTCATGTGATAAGGCCATAGCATGCCTATCATCTGATCTATCAACTATTTTTTATTGAGGCAGAGAGAATATTATTACTCTCAATGCTTCCAAAACACATGTCTTCATCTATCTACCTGTCACAATCTTCCACAAGACTATCCCCTACTCTTCAACAATACACAAATCAACCCTCCATCTACTCTCAATATTCTTGGGAGTTTATTCTTCTCCTGACCTCTCTTGGAAAGATCATATTACAACACTTGCTAAAACAACTCCAAAAGTTAGGTGTGCTCAAACGTCTCTGTGGGTTCTTCATCCCCACACAGCTTCTTGTTCTGTACTGGGAACAGTACACTCATGTATTGCATATCACCTACCTATGTCTACCTATGTGGAGTTCACCACTCTGCTAGTGACACTGAGGAGCGCACCGCCCTTCATTGTTGTTTGTTCGCATGGGTGGGGAGGTTCCACCCATACTGCACTTTCCAAAATGTAGTCCAAAGCATTTTGTCTCATCAAGTTGCCTTTTCTTATTAATTCCCTACAATCTCTCTCTCTCTCTCTTCTATTACAATAATTAATGTTCTTCAGAGCTTCCTCAGTGTATACTGTACCTCCTACCTTACGGAGAGTAGGGGCACCCACCTTTCATAACATTCCCACACCTTTCCTATCCAACTCTCTAACCCAAGAGTTAAGCAATTTTCCAGTTTTTCTTCTACTCAACAACTAAGCTCTTGAACTCTCCCTCATCCTGTGACTTAAACTGCTTCAAAATCTGTATGTCCAGATATTTTTAATTTTAATTTTAATTTGGCTCTCTTCCACTCTTTTAACTTTGGGGGAGAAGGTAGGAACACATGTTACAGGCAGGTTTGCCTTTTGTCTTCATACACACAGGAAAACATATACTGCATATATAAATAATAATTACATAAATAAAAGGCTTATATGTATGTATGTATGTATGTACAGTATATACTCGGGCACATACCCCACAGCCGAGGGTTGCCGACTCGAGACAAAGCCCGAACAGGGACCCCAAAAAAATCACACGCATCTATGTCGCTCAGAAGACCCAGAGGCCCAGGCCCATTTGTGGTCTTCCAGCAAAAGATTACCAGGTCCCAGACCTCCCGGAGAGGTTCCGGTCTCAGCAGGCAGACACGCAACGAAGCCTCACCACCACAATGCTCGCCAAGCTCACATCCAGGCATGACCCTTCATATATACCGGCTCCCCAGGCCAGGCGCCTGACTGACTATTATCTAGTCCAACTGGCGCCCGACCCCTTCTCCCAAACAACCGCATTATCACTCATCTATTCACAAGCATTCTCCATTCATTCCTATTTATTACCACTTCTCTTGCCTGATCTACTCTATCTTCCAACGGTTGTACTACACAATCTCTTCATCTCCATCTCAATGGAGGTCTTCCTACCCCTCTACCTCCCCTTGTACCTGACTCATATATTCTCTTTGTAAGCTTTTCACATTCAATTTGCTCAACATGTCCATACCAAGCTCAGCACCCTTCTGTCCACTCCGGCCGACAAAGGTTCCTGCTGTCCCACTCTCCTACATATATTTAATAGTGGCCCCTCCATCATTGATAATATGCCTATTAGTATAATAGTCTCCCAACAAACACCGCGGTCGCTAGTTTGAATCTACCGCGCGGGAGGACAGGAGTACTATACTTCATAAGGGTAACGCATATTCTCTTATGGAATCGTCTTATGATCGGGTACTCACTATGAAAACACTTCGTAAAAAATAAAAAATAAAAATTAACTTAATAATTGCTGTACTCAAGCTTTCCCATGCGTGGATTTTTTGTGTGTGGGTTCCTGACGCTGGCCCTCAAGCGGCCATACTTCCTTCCACCTCCCGCGTCCGTTCGGTGAAGGTGGGTAATTGCTCTGTGCTCCACCTTCATCTTCGTTCCCTCGCTTCTAGTGAGTCCCTGCTCATTTGTATATATCTGAGTTGTATTGAACAGAGTCGAGATTAGCTAGCACAGGCTACCCCATTGGTACGTCCGCAGGTGTTTAAATTAGGGTACTATTGTAACAGGCGCCTACGTATCCCAGGATCATCGCGCCATGTTTGTTATTTGTGTGTTATATTTGCGCCTTAGCTTTCTGATAGTTATTTAGGAGGCTACCATTCCGCAAGTTTATGCTTCAGGCCATCACTATGAGGTAGTTGCATAGTTTATTTTAGCAGATGCTCTAGTTCACACGTGGTGTGAAATCTTCTGGAGTCCGTATCTGCGTGTGGGCCCCTATCGTGGGCCTCTTCCTCCTCGTGCTGCTGCTGCTGGGTCTTCGGAGCGTCTGGTTGTAGCCACCTCGATGTTTCGTGGTCACCTCATGGTCAGCCTCATTAGGGGTCTCCAATGTAGGCTAGGGGTTATTTATTATTTATAAATTAAGCTCTATATATTTTTTAAGCCTAATATTTTCCCCTATATGTGTTTTTGCATGTGTGCTTTACATGCTCGAGGGGTTTGGGAGACGTCCCGTTTTATTTGGGGGTTTTTTTGGGGGGTGTTTGACTTTCCCATATAAGTCCTCACCTCTGAAAACTTTGGTTCGTTTTTCCGGCGGCTTTCTCAGCAGAGCCGCCATTTTCTCGTCTCAGACGATAAGAAACCAACCAAATATCCCGGCGTGGTGTGCTGAACCACGAACCTTCCGGCGGAATATGCTAAATTCTTAAGGGAGTCAACTCGGCCTGACCGATAGCCTCACGCAGTAACTTCTCTCGCCCGGCGTTACAGTCAAGTGGGCTTAACCATGACTCAAGTCATGAAGCTAGTTAACTATCTATCTAGTGCAAATAGTCAATGATAGTAAAACGCTTAAGGTCAATTGGGCCAGTGACGCTTTGTCACAGGTAAGCAGTTCATTTATGTATGATAAAAGAAAGACCCGGGGTCTTTCTATCGGGTCCAGCGGAAGGTTAGAGTAACTCATTTTTTGGCGGACTTGAGGTAGGATTTTTTTTTTTTTTTTTTTTTTTACACCACCTCTCAGGTTATCCTTATGAGCATTGATTCCTGGAAATTTTCTATTTCCAGAATCTCAACACTTCACTAGTAGCAGTTCCGGCAGCAGAGGAGTTGGGGGAGGGGGGGGGGACCCTAGCTCCATCATGCCTCGCTTTGACCTTCGCGCTACACCTCTATTACCAGTTTTTGCTCACAATTTATATATAAAATGTGTAAGTGTCTTGATCGTTCAAGGGGACTATGGGTATCGAAACGGTGTTCCGTGTGTTCTGAGTTAAGAGCGGAGGTGTTCGAAAAGAGACTTTTCTTGCTTAGCAGCCTTAAAGGATATTAAATAAATTTTTAACGTTGATGCAAGACACTGCTCATAAAGCGCTCCATTGCGATGACGAAGCGCTCTGGGAGCACATTAAATCTCCGCTAGTTAAGTCAACTCCGGCCAAGTCAACCAAACCTAAAACTAAATCGAAATTACTTTCCAAGCAGGTAGTAACTAGTAGTGAAAGTGACTATGCCATTCCTAAGTTAAGTTATGTGCCACGTAAAGGTCCCCCAGTTATATCTAACAGTGTTAGCGGATCAGTATAGGGGTTCTCCTTCTTGCTCACGTCAGATTTTTTATAGTTCTCAGGTGATACAGGACTCCCAGCCGCCCGGGGGATCTGGAGACAATCAGAACCCTCGCAGGTTAATCTTACTACTCAGGACACAAATAGGGAGAGTGGACATGTAGAAACAATACCCTCGTCAGTCCCTGATCTGGTGTGGCCACCGGCGGCCCAAGTAACTGAACCCCGGCCACCAACACCAGAAGTGATAGAACTACCAGGGGAGCCGGAAGACATAGAACTGTCCTCGGCTCAACCAGTTAATAATGAGGTAGAGTCGGAAGGGGGGTCTCAGTCCTCTCGAGGATCCCACAGTAAGTGTGTTACCACAGAGGAACTAAATGATATTCTTCACAGAGTGATGCAGCAGTATCAGGTACCTCCTTCTCAAGCTCCTTCCACTAGCACATCGGTAGTTCCCCCACTTGAGTCTACGGTAAGGCCGTTAGAACCCTCAGGTGTTTCACATCCCCATACCTCTTTGCCTTCGTTTAACGTAACTCCGGCGACGACCACGGCTAGAAGCACGTCAGTGCCGGCCTCTTTGACTACCACTAACGTCCGTGTCATTGCAGACATCACTCCTCCCCCTCTTGATAAGCCCCCACAGAGGAGAGGCCCTATGCCTCTCCTCTATGGGCCAGATTGCTCATGGGTTCCGTCAATACCACAGAAACCGCACCTGGCACAAGCTACCGTATCGGGGAGCTACCGGTCCCTAGTGATTATAGTTATCATTGAGGTTAATAGGAGGTTAATAATTGAGGTTAATAGGAGTAGGAAGCTTAGAGCTAAGGACGTGGAAGGAAGGTTATTAGATGTTACCATTAAGGCCATACCAAATGTTTATTGTGCTGATTTCTTTGTGTATTCTGCCTCCCCGGCGATACCTCCGGCCTCATCTGCAAAACTGTTTGCGGACTGGTCACGAAATGACGGCGTCAATGACATAAAAGCTCTGAATGTACTTACACTGGAACTGGATACATTCCGGTGCTAGATCAGACAAACACACCAGTCTTGCAGGTGGGGCAGGTAGGTGTAGGCAAAGTATATAGACACTAACAAGTAAACCGACTGTATACTCAAATTTCTTGAAGGGCGCCGAAGTGTGTAAGTCTTGTAAAATGGTGACGTCACGCTCATGGTATACTGTGGCTATAGTTTGGGGTTATTTCTACCTGATGGCAAATTAAATCATTTAGCAGCTGATTCCTCGATACTTTATGAAAACTTAAAAAACTACTATGTCTCTGCATCCTCTTATTGTCACGTTTTCATAACCAGCAACATATTTCGCTCCAAAATCTGAAGTATTATTACTATAGACGGGGGACCTTAGCCGTAGCCACTATGCCTCTACATTCGTACTTAATCACGATTGTATTTCAATGTATTTTTACTTGATTTTGTACTGAATTGTATTGCATTAGGTTAGGCTAGTTATTACAATCAAATTAAGTAAAGAACTTCAAAATACAAGTGTGATCAGCCGCAAATGTATGGGCATGGCGGCTGCGGCCAAAGCCTCTTTCCCAGCGCAGACGAATACAATGAGAAACGATCTAAAATGTACTTTCTGTTTTCACGAATGCTAGACTACTCAGCCCACGGGACAGCTCGGCCCACGGCGAGACAGCTCGGCCCAGTAAAAACGAGACAGCTCGGCCCACCCCAGAGGGCGCAATTCCAGTGCTTGCCCTAGGCGCTATTTACCATAGATACGCCCCTGGTTATATACTAGAATTAATTTGTTTAGTCTTTTATCAACTCATTAAAACCATTGTTACAAAACCGTATATACCAGTATTCCATATGCTTTGATTTTACCAGAACCACCGTTAGTAAATAAGGAGGTAGCAAGCATGGAGCTTTCAACGTGACATCACAGGTTCCAATATTGTTTTGGTAGGTTTACTTGTTAGAGTGTATATACTTTGGGTGTAGGTCCGTGGGTGGACTGGGAACTGGAGGAGCAGGTATTTGCGTCCACCATTACAACTAAATTTTCCCACCAGGTTTCTCAGGAAGTTCATTCATGGTTCACTTTACCTGTTAGTTAGTTATGTAGAGCAGATTAACCAGACCACTGAGCTCCATACGGAACTCTCATAGGTCTGGCCCGAAGGATTGGATCAGATTACTGAAAGGAGCTTAAGGCGACGCAAAAAACGGACGATAGGGGGGAAGGAAAATGATGGAGAATCGGATAAAAGGTCAGTGAATGATTTAGTACCAAAACAAACCGTACGCATACGGGCAGTATCTGGGCAGTCAAAGACGTGGCGAACAGTTAGAGGGGAATGACAGGAGGAGCAGGTAGGGGGCGAAGTGCGGGGAGTGGACATCAAATAACCGTGAGTCAGCCGGGAATGGCCTATCCTAAGTCTAGTTAGTAAAACTTCCTCACACTTGTGAGACCTGGAAGACGAGGGCCAAGGACGGACAGAAGGTTTGATTGCACGGAGTTTATTATTGCAGGGTAGAGCATCCCAATGAGATTGCCACATGCAAAGAATAGAAGGCTTGAGTAAGGACAGCCAATCACCTAACGGAAGGTGGGGCTGGCGAGGGATCATTAAAATAGCATTCTTAGCCGCAGCATCGGCGTCTTCATTGCCACGGACACCGATGTGAGCAGGAATCCAACATAACTGGACCTGGAATCCACGTAGGCTCATCTCGTGGAGAGCGTGTTTTATGGCTAAAACTATTACGTGGGAGGACGAGTAAGCACGGAGCGCTTCGAGGGCACTACGAGAGTCACTGTAAATTATAAAGGGCTGTTGAGGGGTGTCACATATAATGTCAATAGCAGATTGGATAGCTAAAAGTTCAGCAGTAAAGATAGAGGCTTGGGGCGGGAGAGAAAACTGAAGGAGCTTAGTAGAGGACACAGCAGCGAGGCCCACCCCAGAGTCAGTCTTAGACCCGTCAGTGAAGATGGCAAAATGGGGGCCTTTACGACGTATGTGTTCGAGTGCGTGTTGGCAGTGATGGCTAGGGACAAAAGGATATCTCTTAGAGAGGAAGGAGAGGTGAGTGCAAACATTGGGGAGAGAGATAACCCATGGGGGGGAAGGGGAGACAACAGGCGGCGAAACAGCAATGTGAAAGTCAAGAGAGTTGAGGAGAATTGTAGCACGAATCGGAAAGGAGGGGGAAGATGGACACGGATCGGGAATGAAGATATCACTGAAAAGGGAATTAGTGGGAGAGTCACTATGTTTAATTTTTAATGCACGGCGCATAGTAACTAAATCGCAATGGAGGGAGAGCGGGGGCTCGCCACTCTCAGCTAAGACGGAGGTATTTGGGGAGGAACGGAAAGCTCCAGTACAGAGACGCATACCCTGCGTATGAACAGGGTCCAACATCTTCAAAACGGAAGCCCCATAAATGGGGCAGCCGTAGTCGAGGATGGAAAGAACCACCGCCTTGTAGAGCATCAACATAGTGGTACGTCTGGCACCCCAAGTGGTATGGGATAGTTTTCTGAGGAGGTTGAGAGCACGAAGGCCTTTACCTTTAGTATACTGAACATGGTCTCTCCAGTTGAGATGTTGGTCAAAGATTACGCCTAAGAATTTAACACTGGGATAGAAAGAAATCTGAGAGGGTCCCATTCGAAGCGATATTGACTGGCCACGGAGCCAGCGTTTGTCTCGATAGAAGACTATTGCCTTAGTTTTCTCAGCCGAAAACTGAAAGCCAACTGAAGATGCCCAGGCGATCACCCGTTGGATGGAGATGTTGAGTATACGTTGAGCATGTCTGAGGGTACGGGCAGTGCAATAGATGGTAAAATCATCAACGTACAGGCTGCCATGGACTTCCGGCAGCAATTGTTGAATGACTTTATTTATGGCCGCGGCAAAAAGTTTGCTGCTGAGAACGCTGCCCTGGGGAACACCATTGACGAGTGGAAAGACATTAGAAAGAATTCCCTCCACTCGAGTCTGGAATGTTCGATCAGAAAGAAAGTTGGAAATAAAAAAAGGTAGATGGCCACGGGCACCACTATCATGAAGTAGTTGCAGGATGGGACGCCGCCACGTGGTATCATATGCCTTCTGGATGTCAAAGAAAACGGCGACGGTGATGGACTTACTTTCAAAGCCACGCTTGATATGAGATTCTAATAACGTAAGCGAGTCCAGAGTAGATCGATCTTTCTGAGAGCCAAATTGGGTCGGAGTGAGAATAGTGTTTTGACGGAGGAACCAAGTGAGTCTAGTATTGACCAATTTCTCCATTAATTTACAGACAACTGGTGAGGGATATTGGTCTATAACTCGAGGGCAAGCTCGGGTCTTTTCCAGGTTTTGCAATTGGGACGACAATAGCATGTTTCCATGAGGTAGGAAATTGATGACGGATCCACACCTGATTATAAAATTGCAAGAGGTAGGATTTAGCAAGGGGGGCTAAGTTAGTGAGTAAGGCAAAACTTATGTTATCTTGGCCAGGAGCGGAGTTAGGACAATTGGAGAGTGCATGTTCAAATTCATCCATAGTAAAGCATGCATTATAATCAAAGGTGTCTGGTGAAGAGAAGTTGAGGGGGATCGACTCCATTTCAAGTTTATGGCGTTGGAAATTATCGTCTAACCTCTCATTACATGGGCAAGATGTTGACCCAAGAGGTTCGATATCTCAAGGGGATCGTGAACAGTACGGCCACCGTGTACCAAAGCATGGCGCGGAGGGGCAATGTGAAGGCTGTTAATATTCCTGAATTTATGCCAAACGCATGATATCGGGGTAGACGGGGAAATGGTGGAGACATAAGTTTTCCAGGATTCGGATCTACTACGGATGACTTCTCGACGGAATTTAGCTGATAGTCGATTGTATTTACCTAATTGTATTTACCTAATTGTAGTTTACAGGAGTTGAGCTAAGCTCGTGTTGTCCCGTCTCTCAGTCTACTTTTTATCCAATTTTTTCTTGAAAATATGGATGTTCCTTGCCCCTACCACCTCCTCCTCCAGCCCATTCCATTTGTCAATACATCTATAGGGGAAGCTAAACTTCCTGATATCGTTCTTGCAGGTAGGTCTTTTTACTTTGTAGCTGTGGCCTCTAGTTATTCCTGTATCCATAATTAATATATCCTCCCTATCCAGCCTCTCCAGCCCCCGGGTACATTTGTACATCATTATCATGTCTCCCCTCTCTCTCCTCTCTTTTAGACTCGGTAGATTTAATTTGTCTAGCCTCCCTTCATATGGCAGTTCTCTGAGACTTGGAACCAATCTAGTGACTGCTCTCTGGATTCTTTCTAACTTGTGAATATGCTTCTTTAGATGCGGGGACCACACCACTGCTGCATACTCCAATCTTGGTCTAATCATACTCTTCATAATTTTCGCTACCATGGTCTCATCCAAATAGTTCAGAGCAACTTTCATATTCCCGGCCATTGCATACATTCCGCTAAAGAGCTTGTTAATATGTTTCTCTGGCGACAAATTATCTTGTATAATCAACCCTAAATCTTTTTCTTTTTCGGCCTTGCTAATTTTATTATCTCCCATCCTGTACTCCCAATTTGGTCTATTCACACTTCTTCCCATATTTAACACATGACATTTACTTATATTAAATTTCATTTTCCACTTGGTGCTCCATTCGTATATTTTATCTAAATCCCCTTGCAGCTCCTCACAACTACTTTTATTTGTTATTTGTCTCATAATTTTTACGTCATCTGCAAACATTGACATGTAAGAGTTTATGCCTATCGGCAGGTCATTCACGTACATAAGGAACATGAGAGGTGCCAACACAGATCCCTGCGGCACACCACTCTCAACTTTCCGCCACGATGAGTAAGTTCCTCTAATGTTGGTCCTCATTTCCCTATCTGTTAAATAGCTCTCCATCCATTTCAGCAAACTCCCCCTGACACATCCTAGCGTCTCAAGCTTAGATAACAATCTCTTATGTGGTACCTTATCGAATGCTTTGGAAAGGTCTAAGTAGACGCAGTCCACCCATCCGCCTCTTTCTTGGAGTACATCTATCACCCTACTATAATAACATAGCAAACTGGTAACACAAGATGTCCCTTCTCTGAATCCAAATTGCTTTGGGGTTATTATTTTCTTTCTCTCCAACATTTTCATCCATCTCTTCCTAATTAGCTTTTCACAAATCTTGCATACAATACTAGTAAGTGAAACTGGTCTATAGTTTAGAGGGTCCTCAGGGTTTCCATTCTTGTATATCGGAATGATATTAGCTCTTTTCCATTCAACAGGAACCTGTCCTTTATCTAAGGAAGCTTGAATTATGTCCCTCACTGGCTCCACTAATTGCTCTGCACACTCCTTTAAAACCCAGGCAGACACTTCATCCGGTCCCATAGCTTTCCTTACTTCAAGTCCTCTCATCGCAGATAACAGCTCATCTCTAGTTATTTCAATCTTACTAAGACCACTCTCCAGTACTCCCGCCTGTGGTTCGTCAAAACCTTCCTCTCTAGTAAAAACTGACCCCAATTTGTTATTCATTACCTCACACATGTCCGATACATTTTCATACGTCCTAGCATCAACTCTTAATTTAGTAATTTGTTTCTTTACCTTCAACTTACTGTTTATATATTTATAAAATAATCTAGGGTCACTTTCACATTTATTTACTATGTTCTTCTCATAGTTCATTTTAACTTGCCTAATTATGTTAACATATCTATTCCTCTCCTGTTTATATTTATTCCGATTACTCTCAGTGTTCCTTCTTCTTAATCTAGCCCAAGCTGCATCACGCCTACCCAAAGCTCTTTTGCATTTCAAATTAAACCAATCTTTCTGCTTAGTAAAATTTCCAGTTTTATATCTTGGGACAAACATATTGGTTCCTACTCTATAAATTTCGAGGAATCTACTATATTTACCTTGTACGTCCCGTTCCTTCAAAATAAGATCCCAATCTACTCCCTCTAAATATCTTTTCAAGGATACATAATCAGCTTTACTATAATTTAATCTGTCATTTATGTAGCTATTGTCTAATCTATTGGCATTACTCGAGGTCAACTTCCATTTTAGTAATAGGTGATCACTTTTACCTACAGGACATAGATAGTTTATATCACTAATTTCGTGAGGATCTTTTGTAAAAATCAGATCGAGTTTAGAAGGTTCGTTATTACCCCTCATTCTTGTATTTTCCTTCACATGTTGTGTAAGTACATTTTCCGTAACCAACTCCACTAGCCGACTTCCCCAAGATCTCTGATTTGGCCCTGCATCTCCCGATTCCCAATCAACCTCACTACAGTTGAAATCTCCTACCAAGATCAATCGATTCTTCCTTAAAAGCAATCTTCTCAACGACTGAATCATATCCTCTACCATCTCCTCAAACTCCAACTCCCTCCATGCTCTGGTCTTTGGTGGCATGTAAGCTACTGCTATGTCTAGCTTTTTTCCTTCTATATCATTGAGTTCAACTGCCATTATTTCTGCCTTGTCATTATTTAACTCCACGTGCTTTGCTGTCATAGGGTTCTTAACTAATACTGCCACTCCACCTCCCCTTTTACCCTTTCTATCATTTCTCCATATATTATATCCTTCACTAAACACTATGTTGCTGTCAAAGTCCTGGGTCAGCTTTGTCTCTGTCAAACAGACTATCTGTGGTTGATCTTTTCTTAATATATTATCTAACTCTACCTTTTTACTGTTTATTCCATCTATATTAGTGTAGTAGCACAGTATATTTGAATCCACCTCCTTGTTTCTCTTCCCTCTCTGCCTCCTACCAGGTTCACCTCCTCCTCCTCCATCCCTTCCCTGACCCAGTTCCACCTCCCCCACTAATTCTATTCTCCTCCCCCCTCTCTCTCCCTCTGTTCCACCCTCTCCACCACATCCTGGCTCTCTCTCCGGTCCCCTGCTCCCTGCATTATCTCTCGCTCCGTCTCCTTGCTTTGACTTTGTACTTGTCTCTCTGTCTCTTTCCCTATCACTCCTCTTACTTTCGGTTCTTGGTGGCTCCTGATGTACCACTTCCTTACTTGCCCTTCCCTTATTCTCCAAAAAAAATTCTTCTTTTGCTCTTCAGACAACTTTCCATTCTCTTCATCAGCCTTAGCTTGGAGTTCCCTTAACTGTTCTCGTTCTTCTACACTTAGGTCCTTTTTTACCCTTATATGATTCAGCTCTGTCGAATTTAATTTCCAGCTCACATTGGCTACTGCTTCTGCTGTTGATCTAAACTTTAGTTCCACTCTTAGTGGTCTCATCTCGCCCTTCTTATATATTCCTAACCTTCTCACCTCCTCCAGTTCTTTTACCCATCCATAACCCTCGTCTAAGTAATCCAGTATCCCCTTGACTTTCACAACATCCCTTTCCTTTCTTACCTTCATATCTGCCAGGTGCTCTTCCACATCTCCAAAGATTACTACACACTTACCTCTATCTATTGTCTCTCTCACTACCTTCTCTTTCTTCTTTAAAACTTGCACTACATTTTTTTCAAACTCTTTCTTTTCCTTTTCTCTCTCTTCCTTCTGCTCCTTCACAATTTCTTCAAGGGCTACCATCGTGGCACTCTCTACCCTTGTCCACTCATTTTTTACCTCACTAATTCCTTTTACTTCCTCACTCAGGTGGCCCTCATATTCCTTAAGCTGAGCCTTGAGTGCCACATTTTCCGACGCTAACTCGTCTACTCTGGCCATCACTGCCTCTAGGCTGTCACTTACTGGCCTAGGCCTATCCACCCCGCTAGTAACGCCACACATATCGGACAAAACTTCTACTTTAGCCCCTAACTCCTTCCTCCAATTTTCCATCACTCCCCTCCATCTCACAAGACCCATTAATTGTTTTTTCATACTTGCCAACTGATCATCCTTGTCCTCGGTGATAAAGCCTTCAAATTCATAATCCTCCTCATCCCCAGCTAGGCTTTCACGCCTTCCCGCCATCGCGAGGTGGTCGTCTGCCAGCCTAAAAACAACAATCGCCCCACTATCCCATCTCACTCCAGGAACTGTTTTACTTAATCCATATTTTCAATTACTTGGAATCCAATTAAATCTGAATTGCTCATAAAACACCTAATTACTTATTGAAATGCACATATAAATTTCCGGGACAACACTTAGACACTCCTATCAACTTCACACAAGGTAACTCATTATCGGGGAGCAGCTGCGAGGTGTTGACAGCTCGGAGGTCGGCGGAGGTGTGTAGTGAGGTTTGATGGCACATATATCCATCAATAACGAGATGGAATGGCATAGAAGATCATCACGTAAAGGTAAGCGTGAACATAAAGAATTGTAACGTTTATTGAGACTATCGAGGCGGCGGCCTAATTCATGTTTACTTTTAGCAAGAGTGGATAAGGTGCTGTCCCACCAGGGGACTCGACGACGTAGGGGGGAAGAAGTCGTCTGGGGTATAGACTTAGTAGCTGCATTAGTAAAAAAATTAACGAGGAATGAATGCGTTTCATCAGGATCCCTTAACCCGTCCAGCCCCGGTTAGTTTTGTAATGTTTGTTCACCAGAACCCGGCCGGTTTTCAAAAAATGGTTTTATTCCAGAAACAATAGCGAACGGGTTAGGAATGAAGGAAAAACCACGAAAAACCGCTCAAAAAGCTTAAAAAATGGTCCTACAGAGCCCCCGAAAACGTATTTTACAAGAGTAAAAAATTGAAGGCAATTATCCCAAAAAAAACAGGTTATTGCGCGCTCACGCGCACGCACGTGGACTTTGAGAGTTTTCAACCATCGGCACGGTTGCGTGGGATACGTACACAGTTCCCATACAAATCTGAGCCCTCTTGAGTGGCTACACCTGAGGTTACGGTCGGCGCAATTAGGGTGACGCGCCAGGCGCGTCTCTGGGGCTGTGAGTTACATACATCGCCGACGCGTCAGGCCCGTCGCTGGGGCTGTACGGGTTAAGGGATTAAAAGGTGGGATTTGTCTGGTGTGGAGGACATATGCGTCCCAGTCAGCTTTGTGGAAGTTATAGCGAGGGAGCGAAGGACATGGACGGAATTGCAAGTAAGACAGGATGACAGGAAAGTGATCGCTTGAGAACGTATCAACACAACGAGGTCTCGAGAGTTGATGGATTTGTCAGAACACATTTTTGCTCTGGCCGAATCGCTGAGCATTCATCTTACCTCCCGGGGGTAGCAAACATCTGGGCGGACGCCTTGTCTCGGAGACAGAGCACCCTAGTAGAATGGGCTCTCAAGCAAACCGTCTTCGACAAGATGATTGCAGAGCCATACCGTCCACAAGTGGATCTCTTTGCGTCCGAGGGAAATCACAGACTACAGTAAACCCTCGCTCTCTCGTACTTCACACTTTCGGAATTCCAAGGCTTTCGGACAAGCATTTCAATTCGGACTCATGGTTCAGCCTTTCAGATTTGTCCGAAAGGCTGAGAAAATACCTCCGTCCTTTTCGGACTACATTTAACTTCAGACTCATGCTTCAGCCTTTCGGATTTGTCCGAAAGGCTGAGAAAAATTAAATTGCATTCGGACCAAAGAGCCGAGTTTTGGACTTGTCTGGTTAGGTGAATGTGTATTCGGACTTATAAACTTCGGACATTATTTCAGCCTTTCGGATTTGTCTGAAAGGCTGAAGTGTGAGTTCGGACTCGGCCCTTTCGGACTTTTGACACTTTCGGACAGGGGTCTCCCCCAATTAGTCCGAAAGAGTGAGGGTTTACTGTACCTCTCTATCTAACCCGCTGGGCAATAACTTCGGCGGGGGGATCCCGACGCTTTACTGGAGGACTGGAACAGGTGGAATTCAATCTATCTTTTTCCTCCTCCAGACGCTTCACTCATGTGTCAAGTAGTTCACAAACTACGGGGTTACCAGGGCATAGTCTCGATGATCGCGCCAATGTGGCCGGCTCAAGTGTGGTACCACCAATTGCAAATGTGGTGCAGGAACCCGGTGTCACTCCCGGTCTCTGCCTTCCACTTGGAGACAATTGGCAACCTTCAGACCTCGCTAACTTTTGCCTTATGGACATTTACAATGCCAAATGGCTGACTTAGTATGGGGAAAATGTCACTAGTAAATTTCTGAACCAATATACTGTGTCCACCAGGAGACAATACCAATCACATTGGAAAACTTTCACAACCTGGATAGTAGAAACAGCGCAATCTGATGCCTCAGTGGCTTTAATTTTTTAAATACTTAGATTATTTGTTTGCACAGAAGCACTTCTCAGTTGTTACATTAAAGAATCACTTATCTGCCATTAGAAACCCCTTTTATGACCTAACTGGTCTATCCATACTGCAGGTGGAGGAGAGGGGGTTCATGAGGGCATGTTTCAAACTACGCCCACCACCACGTCAGCTCATGCCTACCTGGTCGCTAGACAAAGCGTTATCATTACTTCAGTCGCGCAAGTTTAACCATGCGCCAGATTTTGAGTCTGTATTAAGAAAGGCTGTGTTCCTTATGGCTTTGGCAACAGGTAACAGTTTCAGAGCTGGCAGCGATGAGCAACGAGCCAAATTGTCTCAGGTTTGGGAGACTGCACGAACATGTGCAGATCGCGCCGTCTCCCACATTTATTGCCAAAAACGAACATTGTGATAATGTTTTCTCAGAATTCTCAGTCCCGGCGCTTAAACGTGGACATACGCATCACATTTTATGCCCGGTACAAGCTTTAGTTAAGTTTATGAGGGTTGCACAACCTCTACAACCAGGCTTCATATGGGTTAACCAGACAGGTACTCATGTCACGAGAAGGAAATTGGCTTCTTTACTCGTAGATGTAATTAAGGAAAGTAATCCCGGCGTGGTAGGCAGAGCCCACGATATTAGAAAGTTGGCAGTCTCCCTTAGATTTATGCAAAAAAATTCCATTGACGACATAAACGACACTCAGTTGTGGGCGTCTAATCACACATTCCTTACGCGATATCTGTCAGTCGCTCTGGACAAACCAAAGCGGACCTGTGTAGCATTGCGGCAACGGGTCTAGTAGTCCATGTGCTAATTTTATGTAAGTTTATTCTTCAGGCAAAAAAGGGGGGGGGGATGTGCAAAATAGCCCAAAGACCCACTAGAACCCTTCCACCGGAGATTGTGATAAATTAAGAGCTGTGATATGAATCGAACTGGTTATACAGTTTAATCAAATTTTATTTTTAAAGTTTTATTCTTAAGAAATCTATCATAGTTGCATCTATGTAGTATTAACAGAATGTACAAACAGACTATATTGTACAAATAATTTTAAGGCCAGAACATAATCCAAGGGATTAAGGTTCAAGTTATGAGAATACAAGAATGTTCTCACTAAACATGCAATAGATCTCAAGTGAAGGTCCAGTCATGTACAAGCAGATCTTCTTTGAAGTAACGCACTGCTTGCCTTCTTTTATATTTTTATATTGTATGTACACAATAAAAAACTTATAATGTTATACGGATTCTCTGTTACCTATGGTATTTAGGTTGGTGGTTTTGATATTGTCACGAATGTCCCCCTCCAGTCTTAGATATCAGGCATATCGTATAAATTATAGGTTTGATTCCCGGAGGGAAGTAAAGAAAACCTAATATTTAGTAGGGCCCTGTAATCATTGACGATGTTAGTGCCCTCCCTGCAATCCCCTTCCCATTCGCTTGATTTCTGAGTTTAATCTTGATATGTCAGTGAAGGAAGTATGGCCGCTAGAGGGCCAGCGTCAGGAATCCACACGCAAGGGAAAGCTTGAGTATAGCAATTATGAAGTTAATTTTTCTTTTTTACAAAGTTTTTTTGTAGTGAGTACCCGATCATAAGACGATTCCATAAGAGAATACGCGTTACCCTTATGAAGTAGAGTACTCCTGTCCTCCGCGCGGTAATTCAAACTAGCGACCGCCGTGTTTGATGGGAGACTATTATAATAATACGCATATCGTCAATGATTACGGGGCCCTACTAAATATTAGGTTTTCTTTACTTCCCCCCGGGAATCAAACCTATAATCTTCATTCCTCAATCTGTCTCTACGAGTCACTCCACATATACTCCTCAAGCAGCTCATCTCCATCACATCCAGCTTTCTTCTATCCTTTGCCTCCAGCAGAGCCCATGTATCAGCCCCATACATCACTGTTGGTACAACTATCCTCGTTACAGTGCACTTTTAGCTTTCATTCCGAGATTTCTCACATTCTACACCCTTCCCATTGCTCGAAAACTTTCCTTCCTTCACATACTCTCTGTTACTTCCATTTCCATTTATCTCAACCCATTCACTCAACTAATTTTTCCTACTCTAACACACGCTCTGCTCTCTTCATAAAAACTTGACTGCTCTTAATAAATTTTCTCCAATTTCATAAATCCTTAGCACCTTCCACATTGCTTCTCGATCCACACAATCATACGCTTTTTCCAAATCCATAAAAGCCCAAAATATCTCCTTATGCGGTCTTACTGCAAAAATCTGATCCACACACCCTCTTTCCCTCCTAAAACCGCACTGCTCTTCTCCTATTGCACCTTCCGTACCCTTTATCATCCTCTCTATCAACACCCTGCCATACAGCTTTCCAACCACTGATGATAAACTAATACCTCTATAACTTGAACGCTCCTGCCGGTCCCCCTTCCCCTTGTATAACGGCACAATACTGTACATGAACTCCTCCAGTCTGGTACCATTGACAACACAGCACATTGAATAGTCTCACCAGCCAATCTATTATCACATATCCACCCTTCTCAATACACTCCACAGCAATACCAACCATATGGGAGGCCATGTACACCGCCAGATGCATCACCATCTGCCCGAGAATTTATGCCTAGCCTCTGAAAAACAGCTGACTTACATAAACAAAGTTAAGTGAAAGGGACTTGAGTTCTCTCAATTTCTGTTGAGGCTCCGGTCCTGAAGTAATTCTTGGCTTGTTGGCATCCCAATTGTAATATTCGGGCATATCACCCAAGTTCTAGTCTATTTTGACTACCATGGGATACAATAATGGCCTTCCCATGACTTATTGTCATCATCATATATATTGCCAGCAGGGTGGCAAATAAGTACGCCGCAGCCAGACTGATTGTACACCCAAGAGGGGCGGGGCCAAGGTGCTTAGATTCTCACGCATGCGCTGAGGTTGATCCATCGAGCGGCATACACGGCCTTTTATCCATACCTTCTGCTTTTCCCGATCCTTTCATTCATTCCCTGCCACCTGGGTAACCTATCTCCGTTAAACACTGCTTCCCTTCCATCTCTTACATTAAGCCAAGACTAAAAATACTCCGCATATCTTTTCGTCACTTGCACGCCTTCCACTAGTAAACCTCCATTTGCATCTTTCACCGACTCTTCCCTCCTATCCTTACTATATATACCTCAAAATTCTCACTCAACCTTTCGTTTGCATTATTCTTTATTTTTCTAATTCTCCGTCTTGCCTCTCCCCTTTTACCTTAACACTACCATCCTGTAAACACTCAAAAACACACTCTTCTCCTCAACTGCCTTTCTAAGTATATTATTCCACCACTCGCTTCCCTTCCTGATACCTCTGCCTCCTACAGTACTTTCCTTTTACCGCGTACTTCCACTGCACTTACTTTCACATATCTTTACCTCTATTATCAACACCTAACCCATGTTGATCAATACAATAATTTATTTTGGCCCCACACATCCAAGTCACTATCCTCAAATTGTAAGATTCCATTCGGCTAAAATCATTGTGGCAGCTTTGACCCTTTCATCAGCAGAGATAGTGCAATATCCATAAAATATTAATTATTCACCTACTCCAGTGACTAGCTGCCAAAGTAGACACCTTCCAGCAGGTCATTCGACTAGAGCTACAATTGCATACTAATCTATCTATCTATCTATCTACAGTATATGCTCAGGCCCAATCCCCACTTTTCCTATTTTTTATTTTTATTTTCCTCTATTTTATTATTTTTGTTTTTCTTCATATTTTTTTGGGGGTGGCCGACTCAAGACAGAGCAAGAACAGGAAAACACAAACACAAGACAAAACAACGAACAAGCAGACAAAACACAAAATTCACACACATCTAAGTCACCCTTTGTCTCTAATTTCTTTTCCGGCCGTTCCATAGCCGCGGTTGTGGACGGCCATTGTTCACTTCCTCACTCTATAAACTCCGGTGTTCCTCAGGGCTCTGTCCTATCTCCTATTATCTTTCTAATTTTTATAAATGATCTCCTTAACTGTACATTAATTCCCATCCATTCATACGCAGACGACTCAACCTTACACTACTCCATCAGTTTTTCAGAACGCCCCAGCCAGCAATTCCTCAACGACAAACGTAATGAAGCCATAGAACTCTTAAATTCTGATCTAAATACTATTTCCAATTGGGGCAGAGAAAACCTTAACTTTAATGCTTCCAGAACCCAATTTCTCCATCTATCTACCAGTCAGGATCTCCCAGCGGACTATCCCTTATTCTTCAACAATACAAAAATCAACCCTTCATCTTCTCTCAATATTCTTGGTGTCTCTTTTTCTTCTGCTCTCATTTGGAAGGACCATATTACCAGTCTTGCTAAGGCAGCCTCCCAGAAGCTTGGTGTGCTCAACCGCCTTAGGGGGTTCTTTTCCCCTGCACAGCTTCTTGCTCTGTACAGGGGCATAGTGCACCCTTGTATTGAGTATTGTTCACATGTGTGGGGAGGTTCCTCTCACACCGCTCTCCTAGACAAAGTTGAAAGGAAGGCCTTTCGTATCATTAACTCCCGTCCACTCACCAACTCTCTGCAGTCTCTCTCTCTCCGCCGCAATGTTGCATCTCTCTCGCTATTCTATCGCTACTATAATAATCAGTGTTCCTCAGAGCTATCCCAGTGCATACCACCTCCTTTACGTAGGACACGTGGTACCCGTCTTACAACTCAATCCCACCCCTACTCTGTGCAACTCTCAAACTTTCTTCTACTCAACAGCTGAGCTCTGGAACTCTCTCCCAGAATCAGTCTTTCCCTCTTCCTATGACTTAAATTGCTTCAAACTCTGTGTGTCCAGGCATTTTGGCTCGAACGTCCCTTGATTTTGGACCGGTCACTCTTTCAACTATGGGGGAGGCACTCGTTATAGGCAGTAATGCCTTTTGCCTCCCTCAATCACATAGAAAAAAAAAAAAAAAAAAAAAAAAAAAAAACATTGCATACTACTGTACACATTACAAATTATCTATTTTTAACTTCTTTCTAGGCTGAAGTCCATTTACTCTACCACAATGCTTCTTTCAATAATAGATGCTACACTGAATCAAGTTCATGATCAACCCTTCGTACATACAGTATTGCACATCGGTTTGTACCACTTTTCTCTGTAGTCCCCACCCTAGTCCACTGAGCAGGACCTTGTAATTTTTGTATAGATTTACTCAAGCCTGTATTTCATATTTTACACCAACCCACCAATTAACTTACAAATAAACCTAATTAATTAAATTAATGAATACATGTGGTACTACAAGGACTCGAACCGAAATTCCGCACACTTTAAGCATTACACTATCAAGAACAGTTAAAAGGTCTATGCACAAGCCTACGATACAAAATGCATT
Organism: Paralithodes platypus; assembly: GCA_032716605.1. Lineage (NCBI taxonomy): Eukaryota > Metazoa > Arthropoda > Malacostraca > Decapoda > Lithodidae > Paralithodes > Paralithodes platypus. The sequence goes on along the minus strand of CM064496.1, from coordinate 53,945,036 downwards.
CTCCAGCTATTAAATTTGGCCTCAGCATTATGTACAGCATCTACATAAAGACCTAGGCCATCAAGTACAGCTGTTCCCAAAGGAGCCCAGTTCAAAAATCCATAGACAGCCCCTCCATAACCCTCGCTAGAGGTGGGTAAAGCCCTAGTGGACACAACTGTACTATCTATCTATCTATTGCCAGATGCCATGATCCCCGAAGGGGTGGCCACGAACGAACCGCCCCCAGTCAGTCGACGCCCCTCCTCCCAACCAGCACCGCCTTCATTCATATACTTCCTCACTCCATCCTTCCACCTCACTCTCGTACACCCTCTTAGTCATTCTCTCGCTTCCCATACGTTCCATATGGCCGAACCATCTCAAGTTGTTCCTTTTCACACTTTCCAGCACATCTACCTCCACACCACCTCCTTACTTCCTCATTCGTCTGTCTATCCCTCCATGTAACTCCGCACGCACTTCTCAAGTAACTCATTTCCACCGCTCTCACTCTTGGTCTGAGTCTCTCCACGAACGTCCATGCTTCGCTTCCGTAAGTTAGTGTCGGGATTACCACACTGTCATGCAAGGACTTCTTCACTTCCATACTGACCACTCTATTTCTTGTTACTGCTTTCAACATTCCTACAACCCTCTTCCCCTGTTGCACCCTCTCCCGCACTTCTTCATCCACAGTCCCATCTTTACTCAACACACTGTCCAGATACTTAAAAGAGCTGACGATCTCCATAGCCTGACCGTTCAACTTCACCTCACATTCTGTGAATTCACCCCTTTCGAAGACCATAACCTTGCTTTTCTCCACATTTACCTTCAAATTCCATTTTTTGCACACTGTTCCTAACTCATTTACCAGACCCTGCAACTCCCATTCAATATCGCTCATCAGAACTGTTGTCATCCGCAAACAGCAGTATAGGCAGCTTCCACTCATATCCCTCCCTTTTCAGCGATACACCAACATCCACTGCTCTTCCTAGTATTTCTTTCAGGACTCCATCCATATATACAGTAAACAACCACGGGGACATCACACACCCGTTTCAAACACTAAGGTCAAAGAACTCGCTCTGCTCATTCTCCACACGTACTGCCGCCTTTGCACCCTCATACATGCTCTTCACTGCTTTCAGCAACAACTGTACACATACTCCAAAATCTGTATAAGGCTGACCGGCCCAGTGCCCACACGAGGCAGATCCCATTCACACCCAACCCACAGGATACATAGGCCTATCCGGTTTGCGCTATAAATTTTCTACCGTTCCTAAGCTAATCACTGCACTAGGCAATCTATTCCACTCAACCACAACAGTTTCCATTCCAGTACTTACCTACATCTTTTCTTTAAGTGGAAGTTACCCAATTTGAAGCTATTTGAAAGGGTTATCTCGCAGTTAAGCTTTAATACCTTTATAATAATCTCCCTTATTGATACTTTCACCCCTTTTAACACTTATCGTATCTCCACTATACCTTCTCCTTACTACCACTCTTCACTAGTTTTCTCGTAACTCACTGCAGGAAATCTGAGTATCTGAATATTAAGATTTAGAAAATTTCTAGAACGCAAGTAGCCGATACCGATGAAATAGCCTTCCCAAAATGCAACCAAAAATAAGACGCATAGTAAATTTCAAATATTTCCTCCCCTTCCCACATTGATTCTCAGAACTCGCCAATAAATATATACAGTACTGTACAGTATATAATAAACAGTAAAAGGTGACCAGAAATATCCCTGTATCACTCCTATGTTGATCTCAGAACTATATCTTAGCTTATTGACTACCTTCACATTTGCCATGTACAGTATTCTACAAACAAAAATATATAACTCGCAGAAAATTTTAGATTTCTAGAACACCAGTTATGTAGCCGATACCAAAATGCAGCCAAAACTAAGACGCAGTTACTTTCAAATATTCCCTTCCCTTCTCAGACTCCAGCCCAACTCCTGTGCCCATGGATTCTCAGATCTCACCAAATAAATAGTATACAATAAACAGTAAAAGGTGACTAGATATTAAAATGTAAAACTTGCAAACTAAACAAACCAAAATTGGGACAAGGACAATATAAAGTCAAATTAAATTATCAAAATCGCTATGTGGAAACTATGTGGAAATATCCCAGTCTTACTCCTATGTTAATCTAAAAAAAATATATATATATATATATCTTAGCTTATCGAAACCTTCATATTTGAAGATTAGGACAAATTCTCAGTTTATTCTGGCTATCATGACTATTTTATACAATTTAGGAATGATCTGTGGGCATAAGTATAAAGACTATCTCAATTAGCCCTCTGACTTCCATATACCCTTCCTAATATGAATAAAATCGTCTAACAAGAGCCAGACAAATTAAAAGAAATGCATAATCGTATCTACATCATCTCTTCCACACACAAACTTACCTAATGTGAGTACAGTACCTATATCAGTATTTTAAGGGGAGATGGGTCATTTTTCTGAGCCCTCTTCCTCCTGTTTAGCACCATTAGTTTTCAGATTTTGTGACGTTGGGCTCATTGGTTTGGCAATTGTAAGATCTTTCACTCAATTTCTTTGTCAACATTAAGAGTTTTTGCGTCATTTAGGTGTAGATATTTGTCCTGGCGAGCGATAGCAAGCCTGTAATTTAACAGGAACATTTTTTTATCAAAAAATTTACAAATTTATCTTGGGGTGATATTTTTATTTCTTTAGCTTGATGGAGGTCTAGGGAAAAAACTAAAATAATAATGAAAACTAAAGGAGCAAATTAATATGCCCATCCCCCCTTAAATTTTGTCACAAACTATATAACCCTCTCACGACCATAGGACGCAGAGGTTGCCAGATTAGCAATAAGAAATAGATTACTCTCACTGTTATAATTACCTCTCCAAAATTAGTTTTCTGCCCACACTCAAAGACAACTGCAGAGGTTGAAGTAAACAAACTAAAGGTTTATAGATACCCCTGACGGTAACAAAGGATTTAAAGTATCCCTAATAGGCTCAAAAATCGCGTCAGGATGTGAGAGGGTTAATTTGCCATTAGTCATATTTCTCTTGAATCTGCAATCAGTACGCTCATCATCTCAAAAAAAAAAACAAAAAAAAACAAAGGTGGCTCGGTCTCGAGTCTGCCACCCCCATAACAAAAAAAAAAGGGGTAAGTGCCAGAGTATAGACATACATACATAGCTTCAATGTAACTTACCATACAGTGGAACGCAGCCAATGGGTACAGAAAACAATACATACAAAAGAAACAATGCATGGCGAATAGTATTTGTATTTTAATCACGTTTTATACAATAGGTTTTAAACATCAATGGAGCATAATGCTAGAAAAAATACAATACTTACAAGGTAACCCTAAAATTGTTCAACAATTACATTCTGTCACTCGTTTCCTTTATTGAACAAAGCTTTTTAATGCAGTTGGGGAAAATAATTTTGAAAGGGTGACTGAAATGCAAGTCTTGTTTTTAAGCTAATTACTGTACAGTATACCTATTGATCTAATTAGTTAGGTATATTTGTGAATTAATTGATGGGTTGGTGAAAACAAATCTGAATACATTATTAGTCCATTAATTTTTTTTTTAAAACATTCAATCAGTAACCGACAAGATGATACTGCCACTTCAAACCGCTCAATTTTGTTTATCATTACAAATGAGATTTATTTTAATAATACTGTAGACAATTGTCTACTTAATATAAACTTTGGAGATTTTGTTCGCTCTCTAGCTTAACTCGTTTACTAATTTATTAGAAGTAGCAATCCATAGCACAAACTAAACATTTTAAGTGAACTTTTTTGCAAAACTTATGAGCTTACATAATAGGCTTCAACTGCATTATAAATAAAATTAACCTGACAACTAACAAGACTAGGTTATTGAAATTATAATGTAAAACTTGCAAAATAACCAAACCAAAACAGGGACGACACAATATAAAGGCAAAAGAACTAATCAAAATCGCTGTGGAAATAACGCTTTAATCAAATTAAATTATGAAATAAAAGAACACAAAACCACCACATAGGGTGTACATCCTTACATGAGCAAGTTAATGTTTCCCGAGCAAACTAATAGTAAATTTGTATACTGTATACAAATTTGTTTATATAGATAATTTGACATTTAGTTATTGAAGTTATAAAAGATATATATATTATATATTGGTAGATGGTATTGTATTACTACCTTTTAATTACAATTTCAATAACCTTATAGTCATGACAAATATTGCTAGCTATCCCTACGGTATATATTTTATATTCCATATATACCTGGTAAACTTAATCGTTAAATATTCACTGCGATGCTATAAAAGCTAAAACCATGGCTCGATTCCAAACTAATTTTTTTAAGTCATGAACCTTTCAGTAATAAGACGTCTTTCTTTATATCATTCTGGATACAACTATTTTATGCAGCTTAGGAAGGACCTTTAGCAATTGAAAAGGTAAACACACTCGGTTAACCTGGTCTCCTACAGATCCTTCTTCAACTCAATAAAATTGTGTCAAAATTGCCAGAAAAAAAATATAAAAAATTGAACGGGTAACAAAACAAATTTTCTTTAGATAGAAATTAAGCTGAATATGATATAATACTGTATAACCGATTCCGAGACTTGTAGTTTTTTTTATCTTCACAAAGTCAACTTTTAATCGTGAAGCACGAGCCGTAAGCAATTCCACCGATATCTTATTTAGCAACTATCAACAATAGTGATAAAAATTCAATTACTGTACTGTGAATAATTGAATGAAAAATTTAGATGAAACTACAGTATCGTGTCTTTAACCCCTTCTGTACCGACGACGTCATTTTAACTTTATACTAGCTACTATTTGATGCTTTTATTCAGTTTTAAAAGGGCCTCCAGCAATTAACAAAGTTCGAGCTATCTCACCTCACCCTTTTTACTACCAGATACTTCTTAAACTGCACAAAATCGTATAAATATAGCCAGGCTAATACTACGAAGACGTCGCCGGTACAGAAGGGGTTAATAAACTTTTTCGATCAAGTGGGTACAATTTCTCTCCCATGAACTAAGATTACAACCTGATTATGCCTAGAAAGAGGGCCACAATAAAAGTCCCATTTAAGACACATCTTTATTAATCCTTTCTAAATATCAATACAAAGATATGAAGGTATTAAGGACACGGAGTTGGAGTTGGATCTTTTATTGGTCGTCTCAATATACACCGGCCAGTGGCAGCAATTGAGCAATTCCGTCAAACTCCGAAAAATTCACGAGGGGAAAAAGGAACTTTGTGTCACGAATGGAAAGGAATTAATAAAAAAATAGAAAAGAAAAGCAATAGGCTGGGGATTTATAAAGGATTCTCTCACCTGACAAATTCACCAGAGAAAAATAAGCAACTCTACTATACCTAAGGATAACTAAAAGGAAAAAACTCTCTTCTCTCGGAACATAAATGGATTACAGTATTAACTCTCTCAATCGGAAGACTAATTTATAAATTTCCGTCTAGCTACTACCAGGCGATTTTACTAATCCTAGGACTAATCGCAAGGAGCCAGTGTTTAAATACCATATCAACTAACCCCTTGTAAGCCGAGAGAGCATCCCTAAGTTGAGGAAAATCGCTTGGAGGTAACTAAAACAATTGAGAAAGACGCCGTTCGATCGAAAGGGTTAACCGTAGCTTCCCTGGCCTGGCTATATAAGACCTACCCCCCCCCCCCCCCCCCCTCCTAATGTGCCTGGAATGAGCTGAACCTCTCACCACCACCACTGACAACCAGAATGTAGGTATATAGTAATAATAATATTTATAACGGGTAGTAATCAATGCACGAATATGGGCAGAGTAATAATAATAAATAGCAAGGTGTCGGTATCATTGTAAACATGGGGAATTCATGATAATATATCAAATAATTATTAAAAAGAGCCAGTATGATACACACCACCGAGGGAGGAGCACCATTCCTTCAATATCAACGTAAAAAAAAAGGAAGAAATAGCATATTATCTACTCAAAATAAAATATACTGTGTATATATATGGAAATATATATAAATATATATATATATATATAAATGTATGTATATAAGTCCTTGCAATTGGCAAGGGAATAATTGCAACATGGCATTTATAAATACTAGGGTATCAATATCATCCACGAGGATATAAATGGGCAAAAAATAATATTCTAAAATATGAATGACTACATTTACCTGTTGTCGCGTGGTGATTGTGTTTCTTCTTCCTCCTCTACTCATTTCCCTGATTAGCCTGTAACGATATTGGCCATAACAAAACACATCACAAATCACAAATATCCCGAAATGGCATTACGGTATGGAAAGATATCATGGGCAAATTCTTCAAAATAATGTGCATAAAAATAAATGAATATCGCGGAAAATAATTGACCTGTAAAAGGAGGTTAGGCAATTGCATGACAAATTTCACAGGCACTGAGAATATCAACAACAATAATAATAATAATCATAATCATAATAAGGGACGCAATTGTCAGAATGGGATTGATTTGGAGCGGCATAATAGTATTCTAGGCACATGGTATATGGCGTGAGAGTAAGAATGCACATTTTGAGAGAGGTCAGCGGATACCCACCCCAGATTCCCTACAACTGAGATTATTTCCCTAACACAACAATAAAACCTACAGTTAATCTTGTACAAGGATCGCATATTATTTCCACAGGCATAATTATAGAAAGAGTAAACTATGTGTCGTATTTACAAGACCTAATAAGTAGAAAAAAAAAAAAGGCATACTGTATAGTTAACAAGAACCCTCTTACATTAAATCCTAATAATCATGGGAGATATAAGTGACACGAAAATCATTGTACATCTTGCAGAATGCAGCAGCTTCATACCATCCTTATCAATAGCATCATCATATCGGGGTACATCATGACATCACGAATAAGATATCGGAACATGATACATTTTGAGGCCAACAACCCACAACTGAAGTCTTCAAGGCAACAACAAATGGGTCTGAAAAAGACAAATCAACACATTGTTCTCTAAGTTTGTAGAATGATCCCTGCAATGGAAAATAAAAAGTTAGCGAGAACGAACTAATGTGCTGAGATTGGTTGGCTACCTCTTCCTTACCCTGACGTTAACTTACCGGGTAGGCCTCCCCCCTGCCCGCGGTCGTGACGCCGCCACCGTCACTCTTGTTACCATCATCGCCACCGAGACTCTTGTGATACCGCCATCGACACCGCTACCTCTTGTGCCACCGTCGCGGAGTGTCGAGGGGGGAAGGGGGTGTAGTGTCCCTGCGGCTGGGTTGGCCTGAACCTCTCAGTCCCACCAGTGTTCTCCAGACCTCAGCAAGCTACTACTTGTCATATTTCCAATGTGTAGTCAACAGTAACATGAAGCTGCCATATCCATGACAAAACAAAATATATCAGATCTGATATCTTTTCTACTATAAATGCCAAAGAAAAAAGGCAACAAAAAAATGCTTTACTGAATATCATTACAATTAAAGTCAAAATTTAATCAATTATTTAATATGTTAACACAATTTGATAAGCATACATATTGCACAAATTTCATCATCGCACAAGTCATCACTTTCTTTACACGGCCATTTTATTTTTCAGTTAATATGACAGCTTCACTTACCGCACCAATTTTAGATTTTGGCACTGTACACAAAGTAAAATGTTGTATGACTTGTCTACTAACCAAGACTGATGTACAGTACAGTACTTTATATTTCAAGTCAATCCCAACACTGTACTAATACTGTACTACATCTCAGGTTAACTTTAATCAAGTATCTTTTCATTATGATCAATATTTTCATTTAGAGACGAAAGAAATCATGCAGAAAAAGGAAAAGCTAATAGATCAGTATACCAAAAAAAATAGCAATGAAATGAGTATGGATGCAAGAGTGAAAGTGAAGATCCAGCTTAGCTGTTGCAAAAATCAATAATAGCATTTCCAGACTAAATTATTGATGGAACCCTATAGGATGTGTGTATATATTTACATGGATAAATCAAGTAGGGAAGGTAGAGATGAGTTACATCCATGTTTATTAAAGATTCAATTGGCTGTAATGTGATGACTGGCGAGGTAATGCTTGGCACTGTTTAAACTCTTACATGTAAAACTCTAATTGCATGCATTTCTATTAATGGCATACAAAGATATTTTAATGGAAACTTTAATTAAAATGATATTCTGTAAACCTTTGACCAGTAAATACCAATTCTTCACATTCAACTCGCAGTTACTCATAATCGGACACTACTTTTTCTCGACTTTCCCACATTAAACGATTACCATGGCAGATAGGCCTCCAGGCTACTTTGTCCAGACATAATCCATTTGCACATTTCCTTCCCCTATACGGAGGCATTCCCTATAAATTCTTTCACTTGCTTCTTCCAAACCATTGCCTTCCACTAAATGCTAAACTTGCATGCATCTTTCTAGTCATAGTTTTCATCCATTCTATACACAAGATTGTACAACTGAACTATATATTCTTTCGCTATCCATCAATTTTCAAATCAACGCTTATTCAAATCAATATTTTAATAATTCACCTTTTCACTGCACACAACTAGTATAATGTAGTCCTAACGTGATCAATTCATATTCATTTCAACAGCTTCTCAACTAAAACCCCTTCGGGGATCACGGCATCAGGCAATAGATTTAAATAGATAAGATTCTCAACTAGTTTTTGCTTTCCTCTCCTAACATCATATACTTTCTTATTTATGCTTTGTCCTTTAAAACTTTCCTATTGAACGTTTCTGAACACAGATCCTACGAACTTCACCAAATATAAATCGCACTAAAGCTGTGGTGTTACTGGTTGACCTGTTTTTTAATTTGTTACTCATTCTTGTTCAACTTTTCACCTATCCCATAACCGACAGTGCTGGCGTTGGAAATATTGATAAGTGTTCCTCTAGATTTGATATTAAAGTGAGACAGGGCTGTGTGAGGAAGTCCTGATTATTCAGGGAGCAGCTTTCACAGAGGCCGCTCATGTACGGCTGAAACCTTCGCTAGGTTATCAATTCGGGCTAAAACTAGTCAAGCAAAACCTTCACAAGTAACTTTACTTTTCCGTAATTTTAACACTAAATCACTTTGGAACACACCAAGTTAAGCTTAAACTTTAATCGTATTTACAAAACATGATTAATGTATGTAATATATGAAGACAAATAAAATTTAAAATGTAGGTACTTCAGGACTTCTGACTTTACTACAGTATATACTGTACATGGGTAGGACTGAGAAGTAAAAGCCAGAATATATGAAACAAAATTATGAATAGTAGAATTGTGAATAGAAATATGCTAGCAGTTATCCCTTTCAGGCACATATGACAGAGGTTGCCAGATTAGCAATAAGAAATAGAGTTCTCTTACTCTTATAATCACCTCTCCAAAATTAGTTTTCTGCCCACAGCTAACTCAAAGACAACTGCAGAGGTTGAAGTAACTAAACTAAAGGTTTCTAAATACCCCTGATGGTAACAAAGGCTTTAAAGTATCCCTAATAGGCTCAAAATCGCGTCATATGTCGGAGAGGGTCAAGTTATAGTGTCTTGGAACCATAACTGAAGCGGTACGGTCACTGCCAGAAACCATCTCATGTCTCAAGTGTTGGTGTAATGGTTTGAGTATTTTTAAGATCTGTATATGGTAAGCCAGGTTCGAATCCTGGGTGGATCATATGCTTTCATGAATTTCATTGGTTAAATGTCTTGATGGTGTAATGGTTTGAATGTAAGATATGTATGTGGTAACTCAGGTTCAAATCCCTGGTGGATTATATGCTTTCATTAATATTCATTGGGAGGTGTTTGGGGTTGGGAATGAAATTAATAAACTAGATTATACCAAATGATTCTCTAGTTAGAAGTAAAAAATAAATAAAAATAAAATAATTGACAGACAAACAAAGCCTCATTACTCGAGGCTTATTCAGTGTACTAAAAAGAAGAGGAAAATAAAAGTTGATTTTATGAAGGTTAAGACACCACTTTTGTCTCGAGATGTGCAGTTGGGCCAAGTCTTAATAACTATTCCCACAACTTTACCTGGTAATTCTTGGTAGTTAGCAAGTACATAATGGTGATTGCGCCAGTAGCCAGTGATCCAGCTGAAAAAAATACACCAAACCCATTCCCAGAATCATACAATATAAGTGTGTTGATTTTCGGTGTGAGCGTCCTGGGTTCGAATCTTCGGACTGCCACATGTGTTTGTTAATTTCATTAATCGAGTTTAGGAGTAAAGTTGGTTGGTGGAGAGAACATAAGTATTGACGGGGCTGTTCGGCCAGGCAGTCTAGTGAACGACAACGACAACTAAGTATTGTGACTATTGAGAGTTAATAGTGTGTGTCATTGGAACTTGAGCTAACGATGTGTAAGAAGTAGAAAACTATATTTCAAAAGTAAAGTAAAAGTAAAATGGAAGCTCCAATACGGAGCAAAAAGCCAAATAACGAAGCAGTTATCAGATAAGATTGATGAAGGTTAGTGCACACATTAACAATGTAAGCACTGGTCTGGTTTATTTGTGTAAGTTAATTGGTGGGTTGGTGAAAACAAATATAAACCTAGGAGGCATGTGAAAGTAGTAGAAATTGAATCCAATGGATATTATTATTGAGCAAAAGGTAGTGACATTCTAAAGGTATGAGGAGTATGAAAATATTTAATTAAAAGACAAAACTCCATTGATATGGCCACAGGTCACATGAAGCAGGTGGTGGCAAAATAAAAAATGTAGGAAAGTAAATTTGAAAGTAGTAGAAGAATAAGATAATCTGACATTGTCGGTGTCAAAGGGATGAAGTTAAGAATCACAATTGAAAAGTTTTTAAGACAGGTTTCTCACACTTTAACCCCCACTCCCCGGCATCATTTGTGTTTCATAATTTTCAACCCATTTTGTGTCTGTAAAAGGGAAAGGATATGGAATACTTTAAGTAGCTTATGAAGCATAGTATCCTTTCTGTAAAATGACACCAAACATTCCTCTGTAGCATTCTTCATATTTCTGTGGTGACGAGTTTACCTTGGTTTTGTAGCATTTTGTATATTCATTTATTTTTAGTGGATGCCTGGTTAGGATAAAAGTTATAAGTGTCAGGGAATGCCTCGCTCGACTTTGAACAGACACTGAAGTTGTTTGAGGGAGTCTCTCTCCAGATGCCACTCGGCGCTCATAGCATAAAAAATGGCCTAACCATCCTGGGACGTTCCCCGGGGTGCAGGGGTTATACTTGACAAAATTGAAAGATCTTCATCCCAGAGATCTTTAACCGTCAGAGACCGGCTGGCCTATCGAGCCAAATCTTGTTTACACCGTCTCACACGGATGTCCTCTACAGAGCCATTGCATTATTACATGGCTTAACCCTTCCCGCCCGGTTGTCATTTTAAAAGGACACCGCAGCAGATGGGCAGGAACCCGGTTGTCCTTATATAGTCCGTAAGCTTGAAAGCCTATTCAGCTTGTTTTGAAAGCCGCGCGTCCGACGTATGTAAACAAAGCCTGTCGGAGGCGACGCACGCACCTCTGGCAGCAAGCAGACGTCGGAGCTTTGTTGTTGTGTGGTCTGCAAAGACAGATTCAGTCTTGAAAAGTGTGTCACATTGCTAAAATCGCGGAAAATGCGCTCCACGGAAATAGTAATCACAACTGAACCAGTTGACTTAGGGAGCTCTACTCAACGTCAGTCTACAGATTGGAAACCACGGTACGTTTAGACATGCGTGGGAATTTTCTAGCAGTTAAAATAAAGATACGGTAGCCTAGGCATAGACGTATTTCGGCCATATCGCCCGGGTCTCAACATCTTTATGAGGGAGAGCCCGGGCCAGAACGGTTAAACCACTTTAAACAGCACTAGAGGAAGTTTTGTTGTCTTGGCGGGCAGTCCGCATAATGCACAAAAACACACAGCCAGTCAGCCAGGTGACTCATCCTTGAGTGAGGCCCTCAAGCAATCTAGTATTGATTTTCTGTAGTCACAATCGATGCATGAAAGTAGTGGACAGTGACTTAGGAATGGTTGCAATGGTGAAATCAATCAATCCACAATCAATAGTCGAATGAATGTAAACAAACTATAGCCTTGGTCACCGGTGTGGCGTCAGCCCTTTCAGACTAGTGTAAATCACCTGCCAAAACACTTACTTTATTCTACACCTCAAACGAGAACCACTTTTACCTTTTGATGTGTTCGCCACTGTTCTAGCGGCACCAAGGAGCGCGACGCCCCTCGATTTGGGTGGTGATTTGGTGCAGTAGACTGTTTGAAGCGACAGCTCGCTCCCTTGTGAGGATGGGTTCGTCTGGCACCTTTTGCAGTTCGACATCCAGGGCTCTCTTGAAGCTGTCTAACGAGACATCCCTCATGTCTCTTACTCGCCGTGGGAGTTTGTTGAAGAGACGTGGGCCTCTGTGTGATAACCAGCCCTCTCGCAGAAGACTAGAACATTGTAATATTCTTGCCTTCAGATTTTGCAAGATAATAGTGAGTACTACCCGATATGTATATAACCTAGGGTAGATATTTAATTGCGGAGATATGTATATAAAACAAATCCTCTAACTGGAGCGTTCACAAGGATTCAGGCTCGTGGCAGCCATAACTCGCCCACTTATTTTCACCATAAAAACTTAAACTATTGACTAGCAATACCTTTGGATATATATATATATATATATATATAACCTAGGTTAGGCTTTTTTAGCTTGTCTATAAGTGCGCCAAAATCATGAAAATACGATATTTCAGTCAGTTCAGGGAAGGTTCAAACGCGATGTGTTAAAAGACTTTAATGTTAAAGATATATAATGGTAATGTACGAGGGGTGACTGAAGTGTAGTCTGTTTTTGGAGTGGCGATTAACTATATTTTGCCTACTTTATAAACAAGTAGCAAATAAAATTTTGCCAGCATTTGCCAAGAATGATTTTGCCATGATTGGGTTCTACCGTTTAATTGATTACTTTATCACCTTACCTCTTTCACACATTTATTCTTTGGAACAAAATAATAGCCAACAATTCATCGTGTTACAGTGTTTATTTCTCATTCATTATTCTCCATACAATCTAACCTTTGCCTGTCAATATTGCACTCTTATCGTACTCCCACCAGGCCACACTTAACTAACCTCACACGCTAACAGTTACAACATCCAGCTTAGTTTCAACAACTTTCATAAAAATTACAATCTTTATTAAATCCATTCTGCACGAGAATTTCCTCAAACCTAAAAATACTTGGGAATACTATACATAAAAAATACACTGGTCATACCATAAGCAATTTACATTGTGTTTGAACTGGTCAAAGGGTGTGATAATGATACGCTACAGGCAAATAGTCTCGAAAAGAATCAGATCTGACAAATAAGCCTGCAAGGAAGGAACAAGCTAGGAGACGAACGTACCAGTGAAGTAGACGAGCGGGTGCCACTTCCCCTAAGCAGTAAAGGTCTAACGCAGCCTAATAACCCTGATTAAAGGTTGGGTTATACATGGGACCCCCGGGACCCCCTGGACCCCCGCCGGCCGGACCCCCAGCGCCGCCCTGAAAGAAGGAGAACTGTCAGCGCACGGGAACATAAAGACCAAAACAAGCTTTATTACACACTGCAAGCCTCAAGGTCAACTCCTGAAAAAAGGCATAATATCACTTATACTTAATAGTCAGGGGCCAGATCCACAAATTAAACTGATCTGTACCATCCAAGAGGGACAAAATGCCAATCAAAAGCAAGATGATCTATTAATAAATTAAATATATACTTAAAGGGGTATGTGCCCGAGTATACTTAAAGGGGTATGTGCCCGAGTATATACACAAACTCAAAATATATATTATACTCAAAATAACATCTTTACATTCATATAATACAGTAATGTATAACCAAAATTCTGTATGATACAACTTTAATTATTAGACCTCTTGGATAATACACATTTTTCACTCTGGCCCAGGGACTACTGATGATAAAAGTTAAATGCGAGGCTTTTGTAGAGCCGCCATTGTTTGCAGGAGGAACTGGGGGGAGAGGAGAGGAGTGGCCATGAAGGTTACAGGTATAAGGTCAGCTAATAAACAACAACAACAACAGCAGCAGCAGCATCATACCAGCTGCTTCAGTCACATACATGCAGCTTCCCTCCCTCCCCCACAACACTACCTCCACTCATTTCACATCTCTAGGAAATGGTTAGATAGCCTTGTATATGTGTAACACGCTTTTTCATGTGAAATACATACATACATACATATACCATATATATAGATATTTTTAATCAAATTCACCAATGCATTTGTAAAATTAAAAAAGCTAATGTGCAAATTACATCAACCACTGTGCAAAATTAACTCTGTTCTAAAAAGCACAGAACTAATACTGGTAAAATGGGCAGGGGTAACTATTGACTTATTTGGATAAAGTATGTCGAGCCAGTCTTGGGAAAATTGCTAAAAATTATGGAAAAAAACTGTATAAACCAAGTATTTTTTCCAATACCAAGCCATATTCCGACAACAGTAGCTTATTACACTTTATCCAGATACATCTGAAGAATACCTCCATTGTCCAAAGTTTGTTAATTTTACAGTATATTTCTATACTTTAGTGTTCAGTTATCTATAAACATTAAATTTCAATAAATGGCAATCTCAACATTATACTTCAGTGTTTCAGCTACCTAAAAACTTTAAATATAAACACAGTGGCTATCTCAACATTCAGTAGCATTTTCATTTACTATTATTATTATTATCACTTTCACAAACCTTTGTGAAAGTGATAAAGGTCTAATAGATATTATGAATCAGCAGTGTTCCAAGATATGGTACAATGAGAAGTCACAATTTGACCACTTATGTTAGGTCTTCATACAAATTAATATCCAAAGGCAATATAGCCAGTGGCATATATACAGTACCGAATATATCTAGTCTTAACGAGGAGCGGATGGATGTACGACTCACTTGGGTGACAATCTATTGTTAATAATTTACCTGGCCTTATATACAGTATTCCCTAAGCTTCTAGATGCAATCCCTATCTAGTTACAAGTTTGTGGTTACAGTCCTGTATTCTTTTTAGAAAGAAGAATAGACAAAATAAGAAATAAGGGAAAAGAAACGGTAAGAGATAGACGAGATGTTAGAAAAGGGGATTCCGGATATGTGAAACTTCGGAATGAAAGTAAAAAATTCATTGTATCCAGGAATTGTTGTGCCAACAGTGATGTATGGGGCCAAGCCATGGGCTCTGAAGGAATGGGAGAGAAGAAAGCTGGATGTGATAGAGATGAGCTGCTTGAGAAGTATGTGTGGAGTTACTCGTAGAGACAGATTGAGGAAAGAAGAGATACGTGGGAGTGAAAAGCAGGAACATTTGTCGGCCAGAGTGGACAGAAGGGTGCTGACAAATACACCAATCAATGAAACTAATGAATACATGTGGTACTCCAAGGATTCGAACCTAGGATACTCACACCAAAATTCCGCGCATTAACCATTTCTCTATTAACCCTTCCAGCCCGGCTGTCCTGTTATAAGGACACCGCAGCAGTTGGGCAGGACCCCGGGTGTCCTGATAACAGGCAGTAAGCTTGAAAGCCTATTCAGCTTGGTCTGAACGCCGTGCGTCCGACGCATGTAAACAACGCCGGTCATTGCGTCACCGCACCTCCGAAAACAAGGAGACGTCGGATCAATGTTTTTGTTGTATGGTATGACGAAATTAGTGTCTGAAAAGTTCCGATATTGTCATCGCGGCAAAATTCGCTCCACGGAAATAGTCATCACAACTGAACCAGTTGACTTACAGAGCTCTACTTAACGCCAGTCTACAGATTGGAAACCGCACTAAGTTTAGAGATGCGTGGGAAATTTCTAGCAGTTAAAATAACAAAGATACGGTAGTCTAGGCCTAGAAGTTTTTCGACCAAATCGCCCGGGTACCCGACACTGTCCTTAGGAGGGAGACCCCAGGTCAGAAGGGTTAAGACTGCAAAAATGTGATATTTTCACGGTTACGAGGTTCGAACTTGGGAATTCGTTCTCTGATTTTGGGTCTCTTACTGCAAAGTTCCATTTTTGTGTCAAGTCCAGATCTACTGTACTTTAGTGTATGCCTCAGAGTTTTTCCTCGAATGTATGTATATACTCAGGCACATACCCCACAGCTGGGGGTGGCCGACTCGAGACAGAGCCTGAACAGAAACATTTAATGTTCCAATTCTTAGGGTCCGACCCAGGACCACTTTCGCATTTCCTCCCCCTTAATCTGTCTCGGCTAGTAAGCGAATTTGACAAAGGGAGTAGGATTCCTAGCCCCCTGTCCCAAGAAGGAAAAGTAGGACAGCAAAAGAGACAAGACAGAAATGGCTAAGGATGGGTAGAGGATGCCAAACCTTACTCTGGATAGGACCAGCCCTCTTGGAGATAATGAAGGTAAAAAAAATGGCCTAACCACTTGTACAGTAGATAGAATTTCTACTCCATACCCAGGACTGATCAGCTTACACAGATTATATTATAAAACAAAATTCCTTCTAAGCATTCCAAAAACACCCTATAATTATATGTAAACAATTATATACAAATTAAATACCAGTTATTAATCAATTATCAAGCCAAACCAATGAAGCTAATGTCTAAACAGCAACCACTTAGCTAATCTAAGTCTAAGCAGAAACCAGAGCATTTTTGTTCAACATATTGCCTCACAAAAGTGTACCAGTAACATATGATTCAGTTTGTTTACTTAAAAGGTTGTAAAGGAGCAAAACCATCAAAATATAATATGGTAAATTAAAATATTTCAGATCACCTAAATACTGTCTTTGCAAATACAATTAGCCTTATACTATAAAAACATGCATTATTATTGAAAATTAAAATATATAATAAAAAATAAATAAAATTAAATCTACATAAGATATGTATGGATTACACATTGTACAAAAGTTACACATATACAAGAATAACTTCAAAGTAAGTTTAGTTGGTTCATTATCCTCCAGTAGTCATGGCCTAACAGGCCACTTCTGCAACCTGAAGTAAATAATTAGGTAATCTGATTTTGTCTGCAATTAAATGTTAACAAGTTAGGATACTTAGAATACAAATAAAAGTTAAAATAAAATCCACCTGTAAAGAGGAGGATGATGAGTAAGGGTCATAATGAAGAGCGTACCCCGTTACTAACCTTGGCAGCTTTTAATTGCTGCTCAATTTTATCCACCTCAGCGTGCATACCCTGTGACCGGTAGTACTCTATCCACTGATGTGAGAAGTCATTGACCCCTCCCGCTGAGGGCGCCTGTCCGTTAGCCACCACCACCGGGGCCCCTCCTGGTGCCGGTGCTGCCGCCGCTGGTGCCGCTCCCGCCGCCGGGCCCGGTCCTGGGGTGCCTCCAAGCTGGTGTGGGGGACCGGACATCCCCGGTACCCCACCCACTCCTCCCTGCCCCAACAAACCACTCAGGGTCAGTCTCCACAACAACCCACCTACCTTAACCTTCCTCACTCACTACCTTACTCTCTCTTCCTAGTCTGTATAATCCAAACAATTTAACTAAATTCCATAACAAAAGTGTACTTATATATTGTGATCTTCAATTAAAGCTCAATCATATAAAAAAAAATCTTTGAGGGAGAAAAACAACTGTGCAGAATTGTGAATAAGTAGAACATCTTTTATCCTTCTGAAGAACTATTACTGTTATAGACTTTCTAAAATAAGTACCTGTCTTTAGCATAAACAATTTTATGTACGGTGCAGTAACTTAATTCAATTATTACAACATGAGCAATACAATGGATACTGTAATTATGTATCAGACAAAATTCTATCAGGATACCAAATAAATTAAAATTTTAATAATATTGATTTATATATCCACACTTTCATTGCAAAGGTACAGTATATGGGCGTTACACATTATTCCTGGATAAAAGGCATTCCACTACGCTATGCAAAACTAGTAAAGTAGTAGTCTAATGTACCATCAAAACAAAATATAAATTTAAAGTGATCTCAATGGCATTGTAAACATTGTAAAATTACATGGAGGAATATGAAACTGTAGGACTTAGTTTACTTTAATTTGGAGTATCTTATGTACAAACAATATACTTACCACATCGAGATGTCCAAAGAAGGGGTCCTCACTTACAGAACAGTTATATCACACATGAGCGTTACACTTACCGAGAGAATCAGGTTTTATAATTACAAGTAGAACATGATTTTGCCACAAGTGAAAGAAAATATATATTTGAAAGGGTTATGGTATATAGAGGTGTGAAGTGTGAGGATCATCTCCTTGGCAGACCACACAGGTTACCTGCTACAGCATCTCCTACAGTCAGAGCAATTCATGCTGCATAGTAATGTGGATTATTTGAAAGTATTGCTTTGAATTGTAAAATTTACAGAAGTATAAAAAAAACTGTGCAAAAAAATCTGGAATAAAATCAATACTGTATATAAAAAAGAAGTGCAACTGACCAATATTCCCGCAAAGAATTGTTCATATTAGAAAAAATAATATTCACTGAGATAGTCTGTAGTTCCACCATGGAGACAGCAGCTGTACAACTTATTCCTCATATCTGCTATACCAGGTTAAGGATCATGGTTGCATACAGTTAGAATAACAAAGAACAACAGTATTACTACCTGGAATATGGTAATAATGATCATACAGTACAATATTTACAATGTCTAGATACCGCATAACGGAGGAACAGCATGGTCACCGCTGGAAACAAAAGTCAGAAGCACACTTGTTACAGTATACCGTCATAATAGCCAAGAAGTAAAGCACATACAGTAGCGTATAGGCGAGGCCTTCGGTAATCACTGGGATATACAAATATACATACAAATACTCTTTACCCAGTCACATAATCGAAGCCCTCGGTAAAATTTGGGAAGCGATATGTACAAATAATCCTTTATCCAGTCACGGCGGGTTATGTAGTTCAGATCCAACGCCTACCACAGACCAAATATTTTCACTCAGATCAACTACACATATCTTAAGTGATGACAAACTCTACCGACTGTCCAGAAATTCTCCTGACCGTCTATTAATCCCAGTGACTTACCTTGGAAGCCTTGATCTGTGCCTCGATCTTGTCTGCCTCAGCGTGCATGCCCTGGGAGCGGTAGTACTCTATCCACTGCTGGGAGTAGTCCTGTGCACCCCCTGCACCACCTCCACCACCACCACCACCACCTGGAGCAGCTGGGTTGGCCGCTGGTACTCCTCCGCCCTGTGTTATACAATATTATAGAAATTAAACCGTGCCAAAATAAAATTAATAAAATTAAATATTTGGCTTAAATGTTTACACAGTACCTGTGTACGTACCACTGCCTTAATAAATGTGTAATGGTAAAAACCATCCATAAAACTAATTTAAAACAAAATAGTAATCAATAATTTGAAATTTCTGTATCTTACATATTACAAAAACTAATTTAATAAATAATATAACATTGAAATTTCTGTATCTTACACATTACATTACATAAATCCTTACTATCCCGAACACCAAAACATACACTAAAGATACGTTACCGGTACTTGCTGTGGTGCTGCGGTGGTTGGTCCTCCAACCTTCATATTCTTTGCCTGCTCAATGGCTTCAGCTTCTCTGTGCATCCCCATACTCCGGTAGTAGTCCGCCCACTGGGCTGAGTAGTCTGGCTGACCACCTGTACACAAAACATTATTTACACAATAGAAATATGCCAAAATTAAAACAATAAGTACTTAGAACAAAGAAGGGTTACTCGAATAGCTTCAATAAGTTTAACTAAACAATAGCTAATTAATAAAATAAAAGACAATATTTATGTTCATATATGGAAGACCTCAAGAGTCCAAGTGATAAATCAACAAGACCCCTCACAGTTTTGAAGAATACATTTCATATTGTTCAGCAAATCATTATAGAAACATATACTGTACATAACTTTTCTCGTCATTTGGGGAAATTCGGAAAGGCCGAGGTATATGTCATATTTGTGTCAAATATGGGTAATTATAATGTAAAACTTGCAACACCTTACTCTGCCTCGACACTTAATACCCAGTTCAGTGTATCCTCTTCAATCTTTTGTCAGTAGCTGTACATGTGTAACAAAAAATTGAGAGCAATATTGCTAATAGTTTTTGTTGATATATCACTTAGATCTGTAGCTCCTTAAACGAACCCCCACAACCTACCAGGTTGTGGCCCTGATGGTGGCTGGTTGGCATTTGGCTGTGGCTGAGAGGTGGGTGGCCCGCTGTTCTGGGCGTTCTGGTTCTGTTGGCCTCCGTAGTACTGAGAGTAATACGCAGCCCAGGCAGCTGCGTTGGCATCTGCTGCTTGTTTGGCTGAGGAAGGGATCAAGGGAATACCATTAAACTTTTTTAGTTTTTTGGGTGGAGGGTGAGGGAAGGGAAGAAAACTATGTTCGTAATATTTTTGACTTTGTAAAGTAAAACCTCGCCCATCCAGACTAATTGGGGGAGAACCCTGTCCGGATCTGCCGAAGTCCGGATATATATTCAGCCATCCAGACAAATCCGGATGCAGAAACATGAGAGCGGATATCTAACTTGACCCATTGGCTGTGGGAGACGTTCCGGAACGCCATGGCAATTTACAGGCTTTTAATGCCGCTTAATTAAAGCCTGTGGAATAGAGTGCGAGGGAGCGCAACAGGCCACCCGTCGTTCTTCCAGCCAGCCGGCTGGTGCACTGAGGAGTATGAGCCATACTCTCGCGAGATATACAGCGCTGCCAAAGGCAAATGTAGCGCGACATTAGCGATAATTTTTAATTTAGCGAATGTCTATGGTAGCGCTGCAGGTGAAGCCCGCGAGCTACAAAGCTCGTTTTGGTGTAATTTTATAGCTTTTCTTCTAGTTCTTGGCTGAATACATTTAATTTCATTCAGACACTTGCTTAATCAATCAGAGTGCCTGAATGAGCCCTATTATGGCGGAATTATGCCCGCACCGTAAGTGTTAAACAACCAGACTTAGGTTTCAGCCATCCAGACATATCTGGATGGCTGACATACAAGTCTGGATATCTAACGCTAGATATAAACAATATGTACGGTAACTTGTCTTCGTCTCATTCATTTCCAAATTGACTTATATTTTTCCAAGCCATCTAGACAAGTTTGGTTGGCTGAAACGCGAGTCTGGATCTCTTGGGTTTCCGGATCTGAGAGCACCGGATAGGCGAGGTTCTACTGTAGTAGGTAAAATAATTACATACAGGTACTGTACTATCACATAGGCTATACTGTAAGCTTAGCTCTACTGCGGGATCTGGGAATCGTTTGCTGGGGACCCCAAATGGCCCTGGGTCTCTGGGTAGTTCTCCTGGAAAACTGGGGTAAGCGCCACAGCATACACATTCATACTTTCTATTTATGCTATAACTTAAACCATTTCACTAAAAAAATCAAAAGGAAAATGTAATGAAGGAAGGACATAACTTATGTGGCATTTTGACTATATATTGTGTCGTCCCCGTTTTGGTTAGTATATTTTGCAAGTTTTACATTATAATACACCGAGACATGGACTTACTCGGGTCATTCGGATGTCCTTGGTTCCACTGTTGGTAAGCATTGCCCCAGCCTTGTGGAGCCAAATTGCTGGTACCGTTCTGTCCTGGGCCGCCACCGGGTTGCTGTGCACACAAAGGAACAAACATTAAAATGCCATACAGCTACTCACTTTCCTAAGGGGAGATGGGTCGATTTTCTGGTCCCCCTTCTTCCTCATGCTTAGCCCCATTAAAAACGTTAATCTGAAAACTAATGGGGCTAAACAGGAGGGAGTAGGGGATCTAGAAAAACTACCTATCTCCCATTAATGCTTGGAAATATTTGAATAGAGTAAATATAAATCAAATTCGGCTTTTATCATACAGAATCACAAAACTTACCATTCCGGCTTTCTCGGCTATCATCTTTTTGGCGTTTTCAATTTGTTCGGGTGTGCCGCGAATGATGAAGGTCTTCTCGTTAGGGTTGCTGGGAGGTCTACGGTCTAATTCACAGTGTGCCCCCGCCTGCTGGTTGATGGTTCGGATAGTTTCCCCTCCTAGCACCACACAAAACACAAACGTCAGTGAATGTTTCGACTTACAAATATCACGAGCTTCATCACCTCTCACACAAATAGAAAGAAGGGCAATAATGAAGTCTAGTACTCCAAATCAGGTAAAATTTATATGAATACTACCAAATAAGAACTATTATGAAGTCTAGTACTCCAACTCAGGCAAAAAGTTATAAGACAACTACTCAATTCGTATCAATAGCGACATTTTCCCAATAAATAATCTTGTATATAAACAAGTTTATAGAACACAAATAGTAGTGATGAAACTACCAAAGCCAGGAGGAGTAACTAATAACTTCAAAACCTATTACCTTTACCAATGACGAGTCCGCATTTATTGGCCGGCACGTTGAAGAAGGCCTCTACTTTGTCGTTAGGGCCCCCTCGCCCGCCACCACCCATCGGCCCACCCATAGGCCCCCCTCGACCCACTGAAAAACAAACATTATTCATATTTTCGACCCACTGAAAAACAAACATTCATATTTTCGAACCACTGAAAAACAAACATTCATATTTTCGACCCACTGAAAAACAATTATGTATTCAATTGCCCACCTCAACCCACTGAAAAACAATCACTATTCAACCCACTGAAAAACAATCACTATTCATATGTCCTGGTAAATTTTGTATGAATAAAGAAACTACAATTCAAACCAAGATATTCCATTCACACAAATTTGTAATTTAACACTGGAACAAGTAGTGTTTTAAATATCTGGGAGGCATGATAAGCAAGGACACACGTGTGGAAATACAGTCGAGGTAAAACAAAGTATCTGAAGGAAGGGAAGTTTTCGGAGCAATGGGAAGTATGTGGAAGGCGAGACATCTTGAAATGAAAGCTAAAAGTGCAATTTATCAAGGAATGGTTATACCAACTGATGTATGGGGCTGAGACATGGGCTCTGAAGGCAAAAGAGAGAAGAAAGCTGGATGTGATGGAGATGAGCTGCTTGAGGAATATGTGTGGAGTGACTCGTAGAGACAGATGGGGGAATACGAAGGAGAGTGGGACAGCAGGAACCGTTATCGGCCAGAGTGGACAGAAGGGTGCTGTGCTGGTATGGACATGTTGAGTGAATGGGAGATGAAAGGCATACAAAGAGTATAAAAGTCAGATACAAGGGGAGGTAGAGGGGTAGGAAGACCACAGTTGAGATGGAGAGATTGTGTAGTACAATCGTTGGAAGATAGGAAAAATGACTAGATCGGGCATGAGAAATAATAAATAGGAATGAATGGAGAATGCTTGTGAATAGATGAGTGACATCATTATGGTTTATGGTTTTTTTTCAATCAGAAGGCGGCTAGGGACCAGACTACAGTATACAAATCCTTAAAAAAATAATAATTACTGTACTATGGTAGCTTTAGACATGTATAATAAGGTAAAAATAGTACAGTAATTATAATGTAAAACTTGCAAAATAAAGTATATATTACATGGAAGGAAAATACAAATTATACAACGAAAAGTATTTTCAGGTTTGTGGGAGACACATACTACTATTCACTCGATGCTCAAAAAGTGTCAGCCCTGGTATCTCCACATTTATCTACCCAGCGATGATTAGTAATACTTATAGCTATAGTAACGCTGTAAGCATATTTCCTGATATGGGTGTTTTTATAATATACAATGGGATTAACATGCATCTATTTACATAAATAGTATAGAATGGAATTATAATGTAAAACTTGCAAAATAAACAAACCACAACTGGGACAAGATAAAAGCAACATTATTACACATTGCTTGGCCTTCCCAGTTTCAACAATAAGTCCATTTATTATGAAAAGTCTAGAAATCCTGAACCCTAAACTACCATAGCTCAAAATCAGAAAACATTAGTAATCCATTCAGTACCGTACCAGTGACATCCTTTTATATTCTGGCAAATATTAAACAATTTCCTTCAGCTTAGGAAGGACATCTACCAAACAAAAGGCTAACATATTCTGGCAACTTTTATTAAACTATTTTATTCAGCTTAGGAAGGATGTCTACCAAACAAAAGGCTATGGAAAATCCCCATTCATCCTTTTGTGCTACCATAATATCCTCCCGAAGCTTCATAAAATCACTTATTTATTTACTATATGCTAGTCAATCCTTAATTCATATAAGTTTAGGAATTGCTATTCATATGCTTAGATTATAATGTAAAACTTGCAAAATAACCTAGACTTAAAAATATTCTCTTAAATTTATTTTTTAATATTGGTTGTTATTATAATGTTAACTTGCAAAATAAACAAACCAAAACAGAGACGACAACAATATAAAGACAATAAATAAATTATGAATAAACAAACCAATTGTAATGTAAAACCTGCAAAATAAACAAACCAAAACTGGGACGACAAGATAAACGCAAAGGAACTAATCAAAATCGCTATGTGGAAATAACGCTTAATAAAATAAAATTTGAAATAAAAGAACACAATCCACCACATAGGGAAAACAATAAAAAGACAAAAAGAACTAATCAAAATAAATTAATGATAAATAATTTAAAATATTCAACAAAGTACTAAATAGAATTGCAACTTACTGGGTCCGCCTGGTCCTCCCGGTCCGCCCGGTCCGCCTGGTCCCCCTGGCCCGCCTGGTCCCATGTTACCTGGTCCGCCTGGCCCCCCCGGACCAAAGCCCCCTCGACCCATGGGGCCCCCGGGGGGACCACCAGGGCCGCCGCGACCCCAGTCATTGCCAAAACCACCACGACCACCACCTCGACCACCTCCACCAAAGTGATCCTGGAAAATAAGTGTACAACATTTAAGAGATTTCTTTTTTTGCTTCCTAGACCCCTATCAAGCTTTAAACAAATATCCGCCCCCCCCCCCCCCATTCGATATAAATTGGTACTTTTTTTAAGCTTTAAAAAAATACCTCTAAGAACCCCCATTTGATATAAATTGGTAAATTTTTCTGTAGAAAAATTTGGCCAGAACCTCCTAGATTACAGGCTCGCTCACAGGAAAAAATTGACACCTAAATAGCACGCAAGATCTTCAAATTGACAAAAATTGGGCGAAATGTCTTAAAAATTGCCAAACTAATGGGGGTGAATGTCTTAAAATCTTAAAAGTGATTCCCTTAAGAAGCAATCTAATAATGGATACAAACTGAATTGTACTGGATAAGCAAATTTCAAATAATTTAAGTATACTTTATGTAGTACGGTACAGTACTTACTCTTTCATCCCCGCCTCCAAACTCGTCTCTGTCCCGGTCCCTGCGATCCCCCCGGTCTCTGTCACCCCGATCTCCGCGGTCCCGGTCGCCCCGCCGCTCACCAAAGCCACCACGGCCCCGACCACGACCACCAAACTGTGCCGCTTGGGTCTCCTTCTCTGCTATCAGGTCGTATACAAGCTGTTTCGCCATTTCAACCTAAAAAAATACATATATATATAAATGTAAAACTTGCAAAACAAACAAACCAAAACAGGAACCACATAATGTAAAGACAAAAGAACTCCTCAAAATCTCATGTGGAAATATCTCATTTGATTTGGCAAATAAAATATATGAAAAAAAAAAAAAAAAATTATGGTGGTTCCATACTTACATAGAACTGGATTTGTTTAAGTAACTTCACCCTCTATTTGCCATGTCTGTTTGTTTTTCTCCCTTATGGTATGCATGTATAATTGTATATGTATGTATTGGGGGTGGGAGACGCCCCCCCCCCAAAAAAAAAAAAAATTGCGGAAAACGGGCTCTATATCCAATTGAAATACTCTTATGTGTGATTCTTATTAGTGCGCAGTTTCTTAGTTTCACTCTCGCGAAATAGAGGGTGCAGTGTAATAGAAAAATTCAGGCTACTTATGTAGCTAACTCATGTAGTTAAATACAGTATAGAAAACTAGATACACAGTATAGTCAATACATTTTCAACCTAAAAGCAGACCATGAATTATATAATTTAACCCTTGGGATCTCCGGGAGGCCTCATATGAGGCAAAACGTTATTTTGGTTAGGAGTCCGGGAGGCCTCATATGAGGCAAAACGTTATTTTGGTTAGGAGTCCGGGAGACCTCATATGAGGTAAAAATCGCCGCTAAAATCATCATAACTCGGCAACCACGTGTCGTAGCGATGTCATCTCAACGGCAGTCTACAGAATACAAGATGTTCTACAATTTGCAAAAAACCTGACTGCTCTAGGTGGTCTCAATCAGTAGCTACTGAATTATGAAGCTTGACTGTACGAAAATGGCCCCGGACACAGCGTACCGCCTCATATGAGGGCCCCCGGATCCGGAGGGTTAAGTGATAATGAAAGATAATATTATGGTTACCTTATGTGGCTCTCCTGTAATGCGCAGTGGCTTCTCATTTTCTTGTTGGGGTCCATCTTGTATTATAACCATTTTGGCACCAGATTTTTCTTGTAACTGTTTTATAGTTTCTCCTCCCTTACCTAAAATAAAATGCATTAATTATAAAATAAACCATATATGAACCTTAAATCTAAGGTACCAATTAATATATTACAGTATAATAGTCATTATCAATGCATTATAGAAATAACAATTATGGCGCAAAATAATTGTGCAGGTTAGGCCTATATTATAATTGAAAAAAAAGGTGACTACAATAAACTAAAAATCAAAACTTTAAGTCCTGGCTCACACTGGTTACTACTGAAACAGTATTGCCAATTTATTCTACTACTGTATGACTACGTGAAAATTAATATCTGTACTGATTGGGACTGAACAGGTTTCAGTCTTAACCCTTTCACGCACAGGAAGCAATTTGAGCCTGTTCTGGGATACTTAAAAGCCTTTACTTTAGTTACTTCAACCTCTGCAGTTATCTTTGAGTTAGCTGGAGGCAGACAGCTAATTTTGGGAGGTAATTATAAGATTGAGATAACTTTCTGAATTTTAATCGTAACCCCCGCGTCCACATGATAGCGAGAGGGTTAATATAATTACAATAAAAATAAGACTACTCACCAATGATTAGCCCAACTTTTGGTCCTGGAATACTGATCTCGACTGTGGCAGCATTCCCGCCCATGTCCATGCCAGGGGGTCCCATGGGTCCTCCACCACCTCCTCCTCCTCCACCACCACCACCACCTCCTCCTCCTCCTCCTCCTCCACCTCCACCTCCTCCTCCACCACCACCACCACCCCCTGGCATACCACCACGCCCACGACGCTCAGGTGGACCATCCCCGCGAGATACTATTTCAAAGATCATTTCCTTGGCTCGGTTAATAGCATCCCTGGAAGAGAAAACATTGATTATAGTATTGTAACTTCATTATAAAAAAAAAACATTTTTTTTTTTTTTTTTAAACTGGATTGAGTGAAGTAAGAAATAAATAAATACAGCTCATAGCCTACTTAGGCCCCAGACACAAGAGCCTAAAACGTGTATTGAAGGATGTTCGAAACACAAAACATTGATTTGGATATGTTTGCATAAAGGTTCGCATAGGGTGTCAAACCGGAGCAATTTGGTTTGAAGACTTAAATGGGTATGAGAAGGAATTATAATGCAAAACTTGCAAAATAAACAAACCAAAATTTGGACAAACACAGTAAGAAGACAAAACTTTATCAAAATCGCTATGTGGAAAGTATGCTTAACCCACGAAATCCGGGGGGCCTCATATGATCTCAATCGCTGTTAGTTAGTTATGTAGAGCAGATTAACCAGACCACTGAGCTCCATACGGAACTCTCATAGGTCTGGCTCTCAATCGCTGTGTCCGGGGCCCTTTTGGTACAGGCAAACTTCATAATTCAGTAGCTACTGATTGAGACCACCTAGAGCAGTCAATTTGTTTTCAAATTGTAAAACTTTTTGTTGTCTGTAAAATGTTGAGATGACATTGCTATGACGCGTGGTTGCCGTGTTATGATGGCTTTAGCAGCGATTTTTAGCCGCGCATTTTGCCCCATATGAGGCCTCCCGGATTCAGATGGTTAAGCAAAATAATAATTTATAAATAAAAGAACAATCCACCACATAGTGTACATCACTACATGAGCAAGTTAATCTGTTTCCCAAGCAAACTAATCGCACATATAAAAATGCACTATCGTCACGTTCAAGGAATTTACCAGAACGTCCCGTACTTCCGAAACCGATTAATTCCTTGAACATGACGATAGTGCATAGTTAACCCTCCAGCCCCGGCTATTGTATTCTATAATTTCCCCGAAACCCGGGGGTTTTGGCCGAAAAACATCTACGCCTAGGCTACCGTATCTTTGTTATTTTGCCTGCTTCCGCATTCCCGTGCATCCCCAAGCGTAGATGTGTTTCGTACCTGTAAAATGGCATTGAGTAGAGCTCTCTAAGTCAACTGGTTCAGTTGTGATGACGATTTCCGTGGAGAGAACTTTGTGGCGATATCAGCCACTTTTCACTACTTAACAATAACACACACCCACACACGAACAAGCGACGCCTCTCCTCCTTGTGGTCGGAGATGCGTGGCGTTGGTCCAACCGGCTGTTGTTTACATGCGTCTGACTGACGCCTCGCACACCAAGCTTACAGGCTTTCAAGCTGCCGGTGCCTCAGAGCCCTACCGGGTTCCGCGGGCGCATTTGTTATGGGTTTCTCAGAGCCCAACCGGGTCTGGTGGGTTAATAATAATAATAATTATTATTTTACTTATTTAAAAGAGCGCTCAATCTTCAAAATTAATTCACAAGCGCTCGAACACAAAACACAATTTCAATAAAACTACATTAACATATTTACAACACAATTTACACAGTTATTAATACAATAATTATAACTACTAAACTCTATAATCATCTGTCACTACACCATTTCCCAGGTCTAACACTTTTGAAACATAAAGGTCTTTAATTGCTTTTTGAAGGACTCGACAGATATAGACTGCTTAACCCTCCAGCCCCGGCTATGTATTATATATATATTCCCCGAAACCCGGGTGTTTTGGCCGAAAAACGTCTAGGCTAGGCTAGGCTACCGTATATTTGTTAATCTGACTGCTTCCCGCATTCCCGCGCATCCCCAAGCGTAGCTGTGTTATTTACCTGTAGAATGCGTTAAGTAGAGCTCTCTAAGTCAACTGGTTGAGTTGTGATGATGATTTCATTGGAGAGAAGTTTATGGCAAAAACAGCCACTTTACACTACTTTTTGATACTTAACAACAACATACAGGCACACACGAACAAGCGACGCTCTCCTTCTTGTGGCAGGAGATGCGGGGCGTCGGTCCAGCCGGCTGTTGTTTACATGCGTCGGACCGACGCCTCGCACACGAAGCTCACAGGCTTTCAACCACTGGGTGTTCAAGAGCCCTTCCGGGTACCTGTTTTATGCTTTTTTATGGGCGTTCAAGAGCCCTTCCGTGTTGTAGGGGTTAATACAGTCCGGCAACCGATTATACAACAGTATGTGATTAGTTTTCTTGGGAACCAGATTAACTAGCGCATGAAGTGATATACACCCTATGTGGTGGATTGTGTTCTTTATTTCAAATCATATTTTATTAAGCGTTATTTCCACATAGCGATTTTGATTAGTTCCTTCGCGTTTACCTTGTGTCGTCCCAGTTTTGGTTTGTTTATTTTGCAAGTTTTACATTATTAGAAACGTATACAATAACAAAGACTAAAGATAATGGACTCGGATTTCGTTGACGCCCTGGGTTCGCAGTATCTTTCATCGTATCATGCTAAAAACTTTATACAGAATATGATACATAACATACTTTATCAAGCAGAGCAAAGGCTCTCCCAGGCGACCTAGATGTGCGTGACATTTTGTTTTGTATTTTTTTTCTTTTTCTGATGTGTTGTATGTCCCTGTTCGGGCTCTGTCTCGAGTCGGCCACCACCATTTAAAAAAAAGAAAAAAAAAAATGGGGAAGGTGTCAGAGTACAGTATATACATACATAAAATTCTACCTATAGCTACCCTTCATAGCCATCTACAAGTTTTGCAGGTTTGTGGCATGTATCTAGCATGTTCTTTAAGTGTTACTAGCGGTGTTTCTGGCAATGTTTTAGGCTGCGTATGTATGGGGCCATACTATCTGCAAACCGAGGAACACCCCCAGGCTTCTTTGACCGAAAATGTATGTTCTTTTGAATTAGACATTCTTACTACCTTTCTCTTTCGAAGTCATAGGAGTCGAGATAAATTTATAAACACCCCGTGTTCATTTCTATAAACTTTATTTTATTGAAATAAACAAATTACTCAATCCTCGGCTTTCACGCAGACCTTAAAATCTGCACAACAGCTATCGCGCAACCCAAGCGTGCCATCATGTACCTCAAACTCAAATTAACCCTACTTTTATACTCTACATACTTATTTCAAGGTTTAAAACCATTTAAACCCATGCTAGAGATTTTTTTTTTTTTTTTTGTAGTACCGTAAACTGGGGTAACTTCGTACTGCGGTGATAACTTCGGACATCGGCAATAATAAGTAATTAGACATTGTCATTATATAATGGAAACACTTTTTATTAGTTTTTTTTTGTGGGGTCCGTTTAGAGAAATGGCAAAGGAAGAGCATGTAAAAGTCCTAGGGAACTGACATGAGTATATGTACACTAAAAAAATATTATACATGACGAAAATATGTACATTTTTCGCTACCCTGCCAAACTTCTATCACCCTGAAGAAATTTGTTTGTATGAATGATGTTGTGACTGACATAATTTTGTAGTAACATTACCAGAGACAACATCCACCAAAGTAAATTTCTTACACTTGTATAACACTCTAGCTAGAACACTATCATTTAACCGATTGTGTTTAAAAAAAAAACATGCTAACTTCGGACATGGAATAAAACAATCTTTGTTATTATTTGCCCTATGAAAATCATTCATAATACTTGCCCATCATTAACCCTTAACTGGCGGCGCGCAACATATGTCGAGTGAAATAAATTTGGACTAAGTGGCGGTGCACGACAGCTGTCTAGCGCCATTTTCAGCACGTAATGTTGCCGAGAGAAGAGAGCTGAGCGGTGGGACGAGCGTAGTAACCTTATGACTGCTCCCCACGACCACCGTGGACATACTGAACTGTATTCTACTTTCCTCCCCCCTTTCTCACTCGCTACACAGGGAATTATGTAAGGAAATTACCTTATTTTAGGGTTTTTGCACTCGTGTTGCACGATTGTTGCAAGAGAACCAGTGGTCGTACAAGGATGGTTCGGGTGTCATTGGAAAGCTCTGTTTACGCCCTTTCAGGGATAGATACTTGTTTTACGCTCTGGGTCTTATTTAGGCATGAAAATGAGCACGGAAACAACCCTATTTAGGGTAAAAAAAAAAAAAAAAAAAAACGCTGTGCGGTACGGTCAAATAGACTGCCTAGCCCGCCAATAAGGTGTTAACATGGTGGTAAAAGATCAAATAATCATTCTCAGAGTCCAAAAACCAATAAAAATATGATATGCTAACAGATTTGTATTTTGGATAATTCTGGATATATAATATATATAAATTAGGAGAGGCATACATCTTGTCCAAATTTTTTGTTATCTGCCGAAAGAAACGCCAACAAATACGTTATACTGTACCTATAAAAATGCTCAAATTCATAAAAGTGTATATGCAGTGATATAGTATACATACCTATATATTTTCAGTAGGCCTAGTTAATTGTCGAGTTATTGATTAGATAGCATTGGTTATTTTTCCTCCTCAATATTTTCTAAGAGTGAGCTCAATGCCTAACGAGAACAGATCCAAACAGAATATATGTTAAACATCGCATATAACCCCCTCCTATACTGATTATACAGGCCTAAAATTATTGACTGTGCATTTTCCACTAAAACATCGGACAGAAATAAGCAGCAATAATAAAATATTCATATATAATAGTAGGAGCCGAAAAATGAATGAAATAAGGCCACGAACGTACGTCCGAAGTTTTCAACTTTTCAAGAAAACTTCGGATATCATTTAGGATAAGGATAGCTCTCTTATTATGGGGGATAATTTTAGAAGGCTTCCTGGATTACGGCGCACTATCACCATACATCACTTGACCTAGTTAAATCTCTATAATGTGTTTACACTCAGGAGAAATTGTTAAAAAACCTCTAAAAATGTCCGGTTACCCCATTTTACGGTAGTTAACCCGTGGAGCCCCGGCTAGTTTTGTAATGTTTGCGCACCAGAACCCGGCCGGTTTTCAAAAAATGGTTTTATTCCAGAAACAATAGTGAATGGGTTAGGAATGAAGGAAAAACCACGAAAAACCGCTCAAAAAGCTTAAAAAATGGTCCTACAGAGCCCCCGAAAACGGATTTAACAAGACTAAAAAATTTAAGGCAATTATCCCAAAAAACCAGGTTATTGCGCGCACGCACGTGGACTTTGAGAGTTTTCAACCATCGGCACGGTTGCGTGGGATACGTACACAGTTCCCATACAAATCTGAGCCCTCTTGAGTGGCTACACCTGAGGTTACGGTCGGCGCAATTAGGGTGACGCGCCAGGCGCGTCTCTGGGGCTGCGCGTTACATACATCGCCGATGCGTCGCTGGGGCTATACGGGTTAAGGGACGAGGTCACGAGGAACCTTTTTACCCTGTCATAGACCTATATTACTGTTAGGCAATCAGAACAGAGGCAAGGGGTGTGAGGAGAATGCCCAACTATCTCCACCAGCCGAGAATCGAACTCGGTCCTCCCGGTTAGAAACCGAGCGCTCTACCAATGTCGCTACTGGTCACCCCGAAAGTTTTGTTGTCCTGGTGAGTGGTCCGTATGGCCAACAACAAACTCACTCTCACTCACCCAGCTGATTCAAATTTAAGTAATATAATATTGATTTTCTGATGCCCCAATCAATGCATGAAAGTAGTGGGCTGTGACTTCAGAATGGTTATTATGAAATGAGTAAATAATGATACATAATCTATTATCAATAATCAATACTAGAATTAATGTAAACAAACCGTTTTACCGATCAGCTGGGGGAGGGAGTAGTCGGTCTCTGTTTACTAAAGGGTCACCGAGGATACGATTCAGTGTAGCTTTTTATTTTTTAACCATCATTATTAACAATGTATCCATTACTAATACATATTACAATCATCTTTCATATTTTAGGTGGAAAAAGTAGCTCAAAACTGGGTAAATAATAAAAAAATATGGTCAACTTTGGGGTCTCGGAACCAATTAAAATTATCCCCATAAGTTCTTCAATTCGGCTATTGCGCACTTATAGTGGCAGCAATTATGAGTGATAGCCGAGGGTTGACTATAATTTATTATGTTTTTGCTTAGCAATTTGAGTTGAGACTATAGTTAATTCTTTTCTTGCAGTGTTTAGCATGAATTTAAGTTACGTTGTCAGTTTTGTAAATGTATTACTTTAACCCTTACTGTACCATAGGGTACTAGCATAAATGTACCCCCCAGTCCCAAGCAATGGCCAAACATTTTCAGAGGCAAGATATAACAACCTCCCACCTCAAAAGATGGAGGAATACTGCCTCTCCCAGCATGTGGGGGTTTGGATAAAAGCTGAGAAGTGTTGCCAAGGTCTTAGAGCAGTGCTCAAACGTTGTGGTACCAGGTACTGCCTGATACTGGCAGTTACAAGGATCGTATAATATTACAGACGGCTGGCAGCCGTCGCTGGGGAGTGAGAGTTACAAGGATCGTATAATATTACAGACGGCTGGCAGCCGTCGCTGGGGAGTGATTTATCTACTAACGGCTCTCTGCAGTCGCTGGTACTGAACTGGTTAAGCTTTTCAAGCACACTTACAAAGTTTCAAGTTTAAGACTGTATATAAAAATAAAGAACTTTAAAACTTTAAAAATAATAATAATGTACTGTAAACAATAGGTATTACTGGCTTACCTTGGTCCAGAAATAGTACAGACTCTATCCGGCATACCGCCACTGTCTTGTGCCATCTGTATCTTTGCACCACTCTCTCTCTGTAGCCGGGTTATTTGTTCACCACCACGTCCAATTACTGCAAAACAATATATTAGTAAAAATTATAATCAAATGACTATCTTTAAAATTACATAATTTATCCACTAACTGCAACTACAGATTAGTAAAATATGAACATTAATAATAACAGCAGTCCTTTGGTCGCTTTACATTATAATTGTAACACTAACACTTACTTAGGCCAACCATCTTGTCAGGAACTTGTATTTCATCAGACTCGACTGACCCTAGCCCCCTGTGTGGTCCTCCACCAGGGGGGCCGCCGGGAGGACCCCCAGGACCCCCAGGACCCCCAGGACCCCCACCCATCAGTGGACCGGGCATGAAGGGAGGCCCGTCACCCCCGGGACCCCCTGGACCACCGCCGGGACCCCCTGGACCACCCCCAGGGCCCCCAGGGCCGCCAGGACCACCACTGGGGTTACTGCCTCCGCCACCACCTCCTGGAGGACGCTTAGCATCAGGACCTGCAACACAATAAAACATTTTAATACAATCTTACAACTACAGTAAACCCTCGCTCTTTCGTACTTCACTCTTTCGGAATTCCAAGGCTTTCGGACAAGCATTTCAATTCGAACTCATGGTTCAGCCTTTCGGATTTGTCCGAAAGGCTGAGAAAATACCTCCGTCCTTTTCGGACTACACTTTCGGACTACATTTAACTTCGGACTCATGCTTCAGCCTTTCGGATTTGTCCGAAAGGCTGAGAAAAATTAAATCGCATTCGGACCAAAGAGCCGAGTTTCGGACTTATAAACTTCGGACATTATTTCAGCCTTTCGGATTTTAGTCCAGTAAAGATATGGATATACCCACCACTAATTGGAAGTTTTTCTCTCTGTTTTATTTTAGTGTGTGTTAGTATAGGAATAACATACTAAAAGTCTAGGAAAATCTATCTGTGGGAACATTGTTTTGCAAAGGCATTTTCTAAAATGCTGAGTCAGCAACTTTTCATTAATGACAAATCGTGGTTCTCTACTTGTCTATCTCATCATTTCATTTTTATATTGCAGCAATAGTTTTACATCTGTTTCTTAGATAATCTACATGTTGATGTTTGTCACCTTGGTTATATAAAATATAATATGTGACTTTTCTTTTCATTTCAGATCTATGACTAGCTATCATGGATAAGTGTGTGTTTTGTGAGCAACCTCTCGCTTGATGGTCAACAGACGGTGATATTAACTCAGAAAGGATGTGACAGTATCGTGAGGGCCTGTACGCTACGTCAGGATACTTTGTCCGTATCTGTTGGTCAGACAGTTCATATCAAATGTCGCAAGGATTACACAAACCCCCATGTTATTGAATGAGACAAAAAAAGATCAGCCAATGAGGCAGATTTTCATCAATCTTCTGCTAGCCTCCGATCTTCGAAACCAGTATTCGTCTACAAAGAACATTGTATATTTTGTGGCTGTGGAGATAGTTCAGGTGGTCGACAGGATGCCCGAAAACTCATTCCAGTTCGATCCATCAACATGCAGAAAATGATTCTCAAAGCATGTGAGGAGTATGAGGGTCCTTGGGTAGACGTCGTCAGAGATCGTGTATTATTTGTTAATGACCTCCATGCTGCCGATGCACTATATCATAACCTTTGTTCAACCAACTTCAGGACCGGGAAGCAGATTCCCCAAATATTTCAAAGCAGTGATGGAAAACCATTCAAGCGGGTTAAAAGGAGTGAGCGTGCTGGAAGACCAAAGCAGGGAACAGCAAGAGAAGCCTTCTTGAAAGCTACAGAATACTTAGAGGAAAATGATGATGAACAGAAAACCATAACAGACTTAATTGAAAAAATTAAAGAATACTGTGATGATAAGAGCGTTGCCTATGGATACACTCACATGAAGAATGAATTGAAGAAACACTTTGGAGACCAGATTGTCATCACAGAAATTGATGGGAAGTCTAATGTTGTCACTCTGAAAAGCAGTTTCTCGAATATTGTACGATTTTCACTTGAGGTCACAACAAGAAGATTGTGACAAACACAAAGAAATAATCAAAACAGCAGCTAAACTGATAAAAAATGACATCAAAGAAATTAACCAGTCGAGAGATGTCTATCCAGCAACGAGTGCCATGGCATCCATCCAAGATAACCCGAGTTTCGTCCCCGACTCGTTACAGACCTTCCTTACAGAGCTCTTCGTGGGCTACAAGTCACAGAAGATAGCATCGATAGGTCAAGCCATCATGCAAGCAACTCGTCCAAGAGCACTCATGGCTCCTCTACAAATCGGTCTGGGAATCCAGATGCATAATAGTTTTGATTCCAGATTCCTGATCGATTCCTTGCATGCACATGGTTTCTGTTGTTCTTATGCAGAAGTACAGAAGTTCCAGCGCAGTTCTGCAGCTGCCCAAGGGACTAGCTTTCCTGAGTACTTTCCAGGACATTTCCATCAGTACATGGGAGACAATGCAGACCATGACATTGCCACTCTAGATGGCAAGAACATGTTCCATGGAATGGGTATAATCGCAGCTGTAACACCCTATCTGAAAGAAACATTCCTAGAAAGGACATCCTTTTGAAAGATGTAGTTGCCCTCGGAAATATAAACATTCACCCATATCCATCAGAGAGAGAAGCAATGTACAACATGTCTTACGAAGTCTTGGAGAAACCAGATGTGAAAGAGCCATATCTCCAATCCGACTTTCTGTGGAAAGTATCGCCGACAGCTCAAATATCAAGACCTCTATGGAATGGATACATGCAAATGATTGCAGATGGAAACCATCCAGGGAAAGCCTCGGTAGTATTTATGCCCATGATAGACATGAATCCAAATGACCTTTCCTGTATATACTCGACACTAGTATTTGTTTCATCGCATGCAAAGCGGTACAATACCACCCCCGTAATCACATTTGATCAGCCTCTCTGGTGGAAGGCACACACCATTGTAGAAAGTGAACCACCAAACAGAGACGTCCGATCAATTGTTGTGCGTCTCTGAGCGTTTCATACCCAAATGAGCTTCTTGGGTTCCATTGGACATTTAATGTCTGGATCTGGACTTCAGGAAGTGCTTGAAGTGGTCTATGCCCCGAACTCAGTCGGTCACATGCTGTCTGGTAAAGCTGTAGCAAGAGCAATGCGAGGTCATCTCTTAGTCGATTCAGCCCTCAATACTCTCCTGACAGCTAGAGCATATCAAGTTGATGTAACTTCTTTGATGGATGAAACCAAAAGAGTCGAGATGCAGCCCTGTGAAGATAGTTCAAGTAGTGAAAATCCTGATGCCCATATCGACAACCAAGAAGACAAACTTGAATTGCACAGTGATCTCCAGACTTTAGGAACTCTGATGGAGGAGCTACTAGCTGGGAAAACAACTGCCCAAGACAGAGAGCAACGAGGTTCTGCAAAGAGTGGAATCTGCAGCTAGGTGTGACAGCATACTGGTTGTTGTTGTTGTTGTTCCCTAAGCTGCCTGGCCGAACAGCCCCGAGTCCCTGAGAAAGGCCATGGCCACGATCGGGCTTTCCCACAGAGCTCTCATTGAGTGTAGATTGTGTTGTTGGCATAAGTGTATTGTGTGAAATGCAGTCTTCTATGATGTGTTTAATGGTATGGGGTGCTGTGTTACATCCCGGGCAGGCGTCGACAACGGAGTCATCCAGTCTCTTCTGATAGCTCAGGAGAGCTGGATGGTGTCCGCATCTCAGCCTGGCCAGGTGGACTCTGTCCTCGCGAGGAAGGGAGGATTCGGGAGGATTCGGAAGGATGGATTTCGGGAGGTCGTGCATGCAGCTGCGTGTTGTCTGTGAGTGAGTGGATGGATCGGTGAGTGATATGAGTATGGATGTGCTTCTGGAAGTTGGTTCGGGGTGGGCAGGGAGGGAGAGAGGACAATAATTGTGTGTGATACTGTGTGCTGGGTGTTGTTTTGATATTTCTTGGTGTCTGTGGGTGTGTTGCCATGTAGTTTAGTGGGTGGTCTTGGTTGGAGACAACACTGATCTACTTTTACTTCTCTGCTATCATGGCAAGAATACATCGCACAAACTCTTCTTCAGACCAGAGCCAAAATCACACTCAAAGAAGAGACCAAGAACATGGAACATTAAAACGACAAGGGCAGCCCTTGGCAGCGCAGTCTGTGACAACATACTCTTCATACACGCTGTCCTTGGATGTGATACTACATCGAGAGTCCATGGTCTTGGAAAGCAACTTGCTCTGACACGCATGAAAAATGCGGTCCTCTGCAAACAAGCACAACTTTTCATGAAACCAGACATGACAAAAGAGAACATCATTACTGCTGGAGAAATTGCAGTTGTGTCATTGTACAGTGGTCTCGAAGGGGAAACCATTGATGAGCTGCGGTACAGACGTTTCTGTCAAAAGACAACATCCAGTACCTTAAGTGTACAGCCTCATGCACAACCTCCGACCTCTGCATCTCTGAGAAATCACAGCCTCCGAGTTTACTATCAGGTTCAGGTGTGGTGTGGTGTGAATACTCTGCGTCCAAAAGACTGGGGGTGGAAGGTGGTCGATGGAAGAATGTACCCGTTGACAACAAGTAAAGATCCCGCTCCTCAAGAACTCCTTGAGGTCATCAGATGCAGCTGTAAGACTGGCTGTCAAACTCTGCGATGTACATGTCGCAAGAATGGACTTGACTGCACTATTGCATGTGGACAGTGTCGTGGAATCTGTGCAAATATGTCAACATTACAATTAGAGGAACTCGGTGATGATGCATTGAACACTGACGCATGATGCATTGATGCATTTAACCATATTTCATAAAGAATAAGTGTTCCGTAGTCGCAGTATGCATCTCATAAAGCAAAGAAAATTGAAGTTTTTTGTTGTCCGAGGGTATGTGTCCTTAACACAATTTTAAAATATGTTCCCATAGTTTGATTTTCTTAGACTTTTGATATGTTATCCTCCTCATAATGTAGTTTCATATACAACAATCAGAAAAACTATTCCAATTAGTGGTGCCGTATCTTTACTGGACTATTTGTCTGAAAGGCTGAAGTGTGAGTTCGGACTCGGCCTTTTCGGACTTTTGACACTTTCGGACAGGGGTCTCCCCCAATTAGTCCGAAAGAGTGAGGGTTTACTGTATTCACAAAACCACTCCTTAAATCAATCTACCAAAATACCTATTGCCAGACGCCTTGATCCTTGAGGGGGGGGTGCTAAATGAATGTCCTCCATACACAGAGGCAGTTCATTAGACCAGGGCTATAATTCTAAAGTCAAGTATCTATCTATTGTAAAGTTCGCAACCTGCAGGTGGCACTGATCAGTGCGCCACCCTTCGGTACATTGTGTATGGTTTATTCTCAGACAGGTTGCCGACCAAGGCTGACGAGTCCCATCCACCTGGATTTATATAAGCTAATCTCCCCTAAAAGGGTTGCCGACCAAGGCTGATGAGTCCCATCCACTCAAGTGCAAAGAGCTTATGTCTAGAAATGCCAATATAACAATCTAAATAAACATACTTTTATTAGTAAAGGAGACAATTACTCCTGTTATTTGAGGCAAGTAAATTGTTACATAAATTCAACCTTTTTAAAGATAAATTATTGTGACTGTATTCTAAAATTTGACATCAATAATTTTAAAAGCATTTTTAACTTGAAGATTCTTGTATAACCTCTGCTTACTTTTTGTTTTATGAAAAATCAAGTGTTCAGATCGTTCCGGATCATTTACATGCTACTTCCTTATAAATTCCTTCCTTTTCCAACAGGTCACCATTGTCCCAGTTCTTTGACTATAGTATATGACAAATTGCGCAAATATGTGTAAATTAGTGTTCATGTTTAATTGCTCACTTCCCCCCTCCCCTCCTACCTTTCCTTCTCTATTTAGATTACCGGTACGCGCTAGTTCTTTGTTCAACCCGTCCCCCTCTTCCCTTCTCCCTTCATTCCCTCGGTTATTGAACATGTGAGTGGATCGAATTTATATAGTTAGTCAGTCTGGAGTGATATCAGCTGGTGGTAGGTTACCCGCCTTACTCGGGTTTATACAGTACATGGACACACAATAGAGTGAGTATGGTAGTTGATATTTAATATTTGACCCTTTCAATCAGACTAAGTCCACTCGTTGGCTCTTCTACATACAATAGTAGTATAGTAATTTATAATAAAGAATCGTAGTTGTAATTGTTTGCTGTTGGTGTTTCCCTATAATTATGGGAGGTTATTCATGTGTCTGTTGGGCTGGATTAGCGGGAAATATGTGGGACATGCCTGATTGTGAGAGTCAAATTATGTGTGGTGTGTAGCAAAATGTGATATTCTTACTTTTTGTTAACCGAAATAATTTAGTTGCTTCGTTCGTTAATGTATTGGATTAGAAATATATGAAGCTAATTGAAAGGTTCCACTAGTGGCAAGGTGCAAACTAATTTTAATTACTTACTGGAAGTCTTATACATTATTTAATTATATCTAACGAGTTTTACTTATCAGTTCATAAAGGTTTATTTCTATCAACTTATTAGACATTAAGAATTAGCCATACATATGTTGGCGATTGGTGTGTTATATGTGTTTTGTATCACTTATAGATTGAACAAGACTTTATTATATACATTTGTATTTCTAAATTATTGGAAAGAACATGAACTTAGTTTGTTTGTTGTTCTCAGGATGAAACTTGATCCAGAATAAAGAAGTTCTACATCCAGTTGTGTTTGGCTGTCCAATCCTGAAACACTTTTGGTCTATGTATTATTTGTTTATATTTGTTCTATTGTTATTGATTTTTATAATGGATTGTTCTTGTTAAAAGAGTACTCTTTGTTTAAATCTGTTGTTGCTCCTTCCTATTTTGCAATTATTTTATTAGTTTTCTTTATTATTACCCGTCTTGGTGGTGTAATGGTTAAGGTGTCTAAAAATCTGTGTGTGATAACCCAGTTTCGAATCCCTTACCTTTGGATACCTTTGGATGTGTTCGCCGCTCCTCTAGCGGCACCAAGGAGCGCGACGCCCCTCGTTATGGGTGGTGATTTGGTGCAGTAGACTGTTTGAAGCGACAGCTCGCTCCCTTGCGAGGATGGGCTCGTCTGGCACTTTTTGCAGTTCGACATCTAGGGCTCTCTTGAAGTTGTCTAACGAGATGTCCCTCATGTCTCTTACTCGCCGTGGGAGTTTGTTGAAGAGACGTGGGCCTCTGTGTGATAACCAGCCCTCTCGCAGAGAGCCCATAGCACCCCTGTTATTCATCCGGGGGATTTCGCATTCCCAGCCTCTCCTATCACTGAATTTCATGACTATCGGAGTATGTAGGTTTGGTACTAAACCCTCTGCGATTTTCCACGTGTATATTATTAGGTAACGTTCTCTTCTACGTTCCAGTGAGTACAGATTCAGTGCTCTTAAACGCTCCCAATAGTGTAGATGTTTTATCGAACTTATATGCGAAGTGAAATTTCTTTGTACACTCTCTACGTCATTTATTTCACCTGCTTTGTATGGGGATGTTAATACGCTACAGTATTCAAGCCGCGGTAGCACTAGAGATTTGAAGAGCGTTATCATAGGCAATTCACCGCGTGTTTTAAAAGTACGCAGAATCCAACCCGTTAGACGTTTCGCAGCCGCCACTTTGACCTGGTACTTTGAAACCCATATTTTCAGACATTAATACCCCAAGGTCCCGGTGGATCACATATATCTATCAATCTATCTATTGCCTGACGCCGTGATCCCCGAAGAGGTGGCCACGAACGAACCGCCCCCAGTCAGTCTACGCCCCTCCCACCAACCAGCACCGCCTTCGTTCATGTACTTCCTCACTCCATCCTTCCACCTCTCCCTCTCTGTCCCTCCACCTCGCTCTCGTACACCCTCTCGCTTTCCATACGTTCCATATGGCCGAACCATCTCAAGTTGTTCCTTTTCACACTTTCCAGCATATCTACCTCCACACCACACCTCCTTCTTACTTCCTCATTAGTCTGTCTATCCCTCCATGTAACTCCGCACACACTCCTTAAGTAATTAATTTCCACTGCTCTCACTCTTGGTCTGAGTCTCTCAACCAACATCCATGCTTCGCTTCCGTAAGTCAGTGTCGGGATTACCACACTGTCATGCAAGGACTTCTTCACTTCCATACTGACCACCCTATTTCTTGTTACTGCTTTTAGCGTTCCTACAACCCTCTTCCCCTGTTGTACCCTCTCCCGCACTTCTTCATCCATAGTCCCATCTTTACTCGACACACTGCCCAGATACTGAAAAGAGTTGACGATCTCCATAGCCTGACCGTTCAGCTTCACCTCCCACTCTGTGACTTCACCCCTTTCGAAGACCATAACCTTGCTCTTCCCCGCATTTACCTTCAAATTCCGTTTTTCGCACACTGTTCCAAACTTATTTACCAGACCCTGCAACTCCTATTCATTATCACTCATCAGAACTGTATCATCCGCAAACAGCAGTATAGGTAGCTTCCACTCAATTCCCTCCCTTTTCAGCGATACACCAACATCCACTGCTCTTGATAGTATTTCTTTCAGGACTCCATCCATATATACAGTAAACAACCACAGGGACATCACACACCCGTTTCAAACCAACATTCACGTCAAAGAACTCGCTCTGCTCACTCTCCACACGTACTGCCGCCTTTGCACCCTCATACATGCTCTTCACTGCTTTCAGCAACTTGCCCTCTACTCCGTATATTCTAAGTACTTTCCACAAACCTTCTCTATCCACTCTGTCATAGGCCTTCTCCAAGTCCATAAAGGCAACATACACCTTTTGTTTCTTCTCCATATATTTCTCCACAACACAATTCAGGGTAAAAATCTGATCTACACATCCTCTTCCCTTCCTTTCATTAATTTCATTGGAGGTGTTTGGTGGTGTGGTGAAATTAATAAAAAATACTTATATTGTATCTATTCATTGTCGATAGTATCAATTGCTTGCTTTTGCGATTTCCTTAAGTTTATTTGTACGACAAATGTAGGTTATTTGTAAGGTAGTAATTGGTAGGGGTCACTTGAGGCATGCTAT
Source organism: Paralithodes platypus (assembly GCA_032716605.1). NCBI lineage: Eukaryota > Metazoa > Arthropoda > Malacostraca > Decapoda > Lithodidae > Paralithodes > Paralithodes platypus. The sequence goes on along the minus strand of CM064496.1, from coordinate 53,901,799 downwards.
GCTTGCAGGTACCTACCCGATAGCACTATCGTTAACAAGTGCTGTATGTTTTTTGTACTATTATAGATATCTTGTCAAATAGCAAATTACTTTATTATAAAATTGTATACAAATTGTAGTTTATTAACCCTTGTCTAGCGGGGTGTTTTGAGCTCATTTGGGCATATTCAGGCCCTCCTGAATGATCAATCAAGTATCTGCATGAAAATGTAATGAAATGTATAACTGGCAAAATTATAATGTAAAACTTCCAGAATAAACAAACCAAAACTGGGACGACACAAGATAAACGCAAAGGAACTAATCAAAATCGCTATGTGGAAATAACGCTTAATAAAATAAAATTTGAAATAAAAGAACACAATCCACCACATAGGGTGTACATCACTACATGAGCAAGTTAATCTGGTTCCCAAGCAAACTAATGACACTATAACAATGCACTATCATGTTCAAGGAATTAGTCGGTATGGGAAGTAGGGGACGTTCTGGTAAATTTTACTAAATTCTGTATTAACCCTTTATTTGCAGCAAGTTAGGAGCATTATTAAGGCTTTTCACCTTTGTCTAGAGGGGTGTTTTGGGCTCATTTGGGCATATTCAGGCCCTCCTGCATGATAAATCAAGCATCTGCATGACAACAAAATTATTTAGCAAAAAAACTAGGCACTAAAAGCTTCAAAATGAGACCAGAACGAGCTACGTAGCACTCGTGGTTCTCTTGCAGTGGTGCCACGAACATGGAAGTTTAACATATGTCGGTATATTTTTCCCAGCTATGCTCACTACTGGCTACACTGCCGGCCTCTCGAGAACACAGGGAACATGAGTTAATGGGCAGCAGTAAGCCCTGGGAGTCGGTTGTCTGGCCCGCTGCTCTCCCGGCCATTTGCACTCGATTTTAACCCTTTAAAAGCCTTAATAATGCTCCTAACTTGCTGCACGACTTAAGTCGAGCGCCGCTCTTTAAGGGTTAAAGGGTTAAAATAGAGTGCAAATGGCCGGGAGCGCAGCGGGCCAGACAGCAGACTCCCAGGGCTTACCACCGCCCATTAACTCATGTTCCCTGTGTTCTCTTGAGGCCGGCAGTGTAGCCAGTAGTAGTGAGCATAGCTGGGAAAAATATACCGCTATACGCTAAACTCCTATGTTCGTAGCACCACTGCAAGAGAACCACGAGTGCTACGTAGCTCGTTCTGGTCTCATTTTGAAGCTTTTAGCACCTAGTTTTTGCTGAATACATTTCTTTTCATGCAGATACTTGATTGATCATTCAGGAGGGCCTGAATATGCCCAAATGAGCCCAAAACACACAAGAGTGTGTGTGTGTGTGTGTGTGTGTGTGTGTGTGTGTGTGTGTGTGTGTGTGTGTGTGTGTGTGTACTTACTCTAGTTGTATTGCGGGAGTGAGCATGCTCGTTATTTCCAGCCTCCTATATGTGTAGGTGTTATATGTATCGTTGGAATGGCTGTGGATGTGTGTAGTCTGTATTTTTAGCCAATTGGCGACATCGGAAACGAAGGCTTAGGGGGGATCTGTATGGTACCATTCTCACTATAGACGGTACCGTCTCGCCCGAAGGCTTAGGTAGCCATCAGCTTAGGTGAACCATATGATACCCATCTCGCCTTGTACCATTTTTGCCAACCCCAGATGGGACGTCACAACGTCGTCCACTTATTCCAGGTACCTATTTAAAGCTAGGTGAACTGAGGCTAACACATGAAAGGAGACAAGCCCAATTTGTCTCCGCCCGGCCGGGGATTGAATCCCCGACCCCTCGTGTGTGAGACGAGAGCTCTACCTACTAGGCTACGGGGTGTGTGTGTGTGTGTGTGTTACTCAGTTACTTGTTCGTCAAGGGGAATCCACGCAATGCGAGCTAAGCTCATTATTATCGCGCCTCCTTAACTGGGAATATATTGGTGAAATGCATGTTAAATGTTTTATGTACTGTTGGAATGGCTGTGGATGTGTGTGTAGTCTGTATTTAGCCAATTGGCGACATCGGAAACGAAGGCTTAGGGTGGATCTGTATGGTACCATTCTCACTATAGACGGTACCGTCTGTGTGTGTGTGTGTGTGTGTGTGTGTGTGTGTGTGTGTGTGTGTGTGTGTGTGTGTGTGTGTGTGTGTGTGTGTGTGTGTGTGTGTACTTACTCTAGTTACTTACTCTAGTTGTATTGCGGGAGTGAGCATGCTCGTTATTTCCCGCCTCCTATATGTGTAGGTGTTATATGTATCGTTGGAATGGCTGTGGATGTGTGTGTAGTCTGTATTTTTAGCCAATTGGCGACATCGGAAACGAAGGCTTAGGGTGGATCTGTATGGTACCATTCTCACTATAGACGGTACCGTCTCGCCCGAAGGCTTAGGTAGCCATCAGCTTAGGTGAACCATATGATACCCATCTCGCCTTGTACCATTTTTGCCAACCCCAGATGGGACGTCACAACGTCGTCCACTTATTCCAGGTACCTATTTACAGCTAGGTGAACTGAGGCTAACACATGAAAGGAGACAAGCCCAATTTGTCTCCGCCCGGCCGGGGATTGAACCCCCGACCCCTCGTGTGTGAGACGAGAGCTCTACCTACTAGGCTACGGGCTGTGTGTGTGTTGTTCGTCAGACCAGTAAAGTGTAAACAAAGCATTACACATGAGATATGAATCGATTTAGTCAAGATTAGGCCTACTTGGATAATATAAGTTTATTATATATAGCCTACCTGGGATATTCTCGCTATCCAAGCAGCTCATTTGAGGTTTTGTGAGTATCTACTGTATAGCCTAGGCTTAGGCCTATTAATAGATTTCCGGCTCCCTTATATGAATACAATACCCAGCAACGGATTTTTTCATGCAACGGACTAGTAACGGTCCCATTTCGTCCGTTAAATCGAGGTTCGAGTGTATATGGAATAAATAGCCGGGGCTGGAGGGTTAACTAACTAAAATTGAGGAAAGCGGAATTGGGCTGGATCTAAATATTATTAAAGTTGTAGAGGTGTTGAGTGTTGAGTAGCTAGGCTACATTTCATACAAACGTTCATCATGGCTTTCTGTTGGTTGTACTATACATGTATGGTTGCCATGGTATGGTATGTGGCGGTGACTGAATAGCATAATTAAGTGATTGCTTGTGAGGGGGGATTGGGACATTGATGCAGATTTGATGAGTGCATGATTGTGATAATAATGTATGTGGTATGAGACCTTGATGCAGATTTGATGAGTGCATGATTGTGATAATGTATGTGGTATGAGACATTGATGCAGATTTGATGAGTGCATGATTGTGATAATGTATGTGGTATGGGACATTGATGAGTGCATGATTGTGATAATAATGTATGTGGTATTTCATTAATATTTAAATGATGTGACACGTAGGCCACTACTCATACAGTAGGCTATGTGGGACTAGGCCTAGTGATATTTGGGAAACTCATAGTATCATTCACGCATGGCTGTTAAAGACAAACATATAAAATGTGTGCGATAGGATTAAAATACAGTAGCTGAATTTGTATGTTGTGCGGTATTCGGTGATTGGGCTCCTTTGGGCGAGTTTGGAGATGTGATGTGCGCTGGCAACCTTGGAATACACACACACACACACACACACACGACACAATCTATAACTGAAAATGTTACCTTCATTAAGGCTATAATCCACATTATATTAAGATTTCCATCTGTGGGAAACAAATATCTACCACCATTACTGCTAATGTGCACATAGATGCACAACTAAAGTCAAATTTAACAAAGTAAGTCAAGTGGGGAGGAGATGTTGACGGAGATGTTTCGTTTAATGACTATTATGGGTAGCGAACACTGGCATCAATTTATGATGCGCTTGCCAGTTTTGAAAGTACTGTAGTTTATAATTGTATAATCTAATATCCAGTAAAGTGGCTAATGCTTATTATTTTATACGTTCATCGCGAGTTTTTATACATATCATTTTAAGGACATGCATACCTATCTATTGAAATATTAACAAGACTACTTTTAGGGAGCTTCCCATGTTTGTGTAGGCGTAATAGAATAGTTTTTATTTATTATAAATACTTTGTATATTGGACAATGTACTGAATAGAATTTGAGAGTAATATATCTGTAACATTCATGACTATAGAAATAGTGATATTTTGATGACTGCGATTTAAAAATTTCAATTCACTCGATGGCAACAAATTTAGGTTCGGTGCGAACCAAAGGCGGGAAAAATAACAGACAAATTTTTTATTTTCCCCCATTGGGGGCAAGGGGCTACGAATGCTCCTTCCCTTGTAAAATTCACCTACTAGACGAGACAGAGAAAGGGACGAGGGAACGCAAAAGTAGTCCCGAACCCTACGAATTGGAACTTTTAAAATATTGTTTCTGTTCGGGCTCTGTCTCGAGTCGGCCATCCCCAGCTATGGGATATGTGCCTGAGTATATACATACAGTAGTCCCTCGTTATCGACGGGGGTTACGTTCTTAAGACTGCCGTCGATAGCAAAAACCGTCTATACCGCATTACCGTACATTACGGTACCATACATACACGTACAGTATCCGTGGTCTCTATCCTTTTAAGTGTTTCCTTTACACATAACCTTACATATTAGAGTATATTGCAAATAAAATGATCCTATGTACTTTTAAGTTTTTCCTTTACACATAACCTCGTCAGACATGGCACTTGACTTGACTGTTTTGTTGGTCCTGGGGATTCAATTCCTTCATTTTTTTTTTTTTTTTTTTTTATATATTCCAACTACTCCCTCTCGGGCATAGGCTGAGAGCCTGGACATTCCACCGCCCAACACAGTGAAACCTGTGAGGTCTTGTTCCAGTCTGGGGAGTGAGACATGTGAAGCATCCATCATGGCTCGAAGCAGCTCCATCTCTGAAGCGGCCGGTTGCTTCGCTGAAGTGCTTCACCGTCTCTCTCCAGACTCAGACCCTCACTCTCAGAATGCCACCTATTGAGCAGTGAACTCACTAGGCATTGTCCCCCTGTAACATATTTTGAATATGGGAATATTCATACAGTGTTATTTAATCAGAGAACAATGAGGGTATTACCAATCCAGTGGCATGACCACTCCACCACACCTCCCCTAACAATTACCTAATTATTACCACCAGGCACACCGTCTATCACTGAATACATTAGAGGCCATAATAAACGCAAGAGATACAAGGTTCAGACACAAATAAGCAAGTAAAAGGCGGGTGGACTTAGAGCTTCTGCCTGGTTTTGACAACATTAAAAATGGAGGTCGAAAGTGACGCTCCAATCGTCGGTGAATCCGGATTCACTCAAAACCTAAAGTCTTTAGGCTAATTATTTTTGCTCTCGTTTTCGGTGTATATTCTTATTATTGTATGTCTTATTGTTCATCATTTAATCCACTTTTGGTTGGTATATTAGAGTAATATAAATAAACAATTAATCCGTCGATAGATCAGTCGATACTCTAATCAGTCTAAAGTCAGTCGATAGTCGAATCCGTCTATGATAAAGCAATCAGTCTATAATCAAATCCGTCTATAAAAAAGCCGTCGATAACGACGGACTACTGTACTGTACAGTACATAATTTTGCTTAATCGTAGTTTCCACATTCTTACAGTTTCTTACAGTAGATCCTCTGGAAAAAGGCAAACTAGGCCTGTGTATCCAGTTCAGTACCAGTACTGGCACTGCTGCGGTCATTCACGGTGTTGGCGGCGGCGGTAGCAGACGTAACATTTTTACTATTCTGTATTTTTGCTTTATAATCAAACTTCAAATCTTGTCTTCCCCATGCTTTATCAAGATTACTTTCAAACTCCCTTATTGATTCGGAATGGACTACATGCTGGGTCAGTGCGTTCCACTCATTTACCACCATCACAAAATGAGTTCTTTGCCTTCTCAAGCCTATTTCTTTCTTTGTAAATTTTCTTAGTGTCCTCTCGTTCTTGTTCCTTCCCGCATCAAGAAGATACCTTCACACACATCCTCATCATACTTTCCTGACACTACTATCTTAAAAGTCTCTACCACATCCCCTCTCTTTCTCCTATATGCCAGTGTCGGAAGCCCCAGTGTCCTCAACCTCTGCTCATAGCCCGCATTCTTCAACGTTGGTACCAGCTTGCTAGCTCTCCTCTGCACTTTCTCCACTGCTTCTATATCCTTTACCATATATGGAGCCCACACCTTGTTCGCATATTCCAGGTGCGGCCTAACCAGCGCTGCATAGATTCCTGAAGATTTCTTCGTCAAGTGACACAAATGTCCTCCTTATCAGCCCTACAATTCTATTGGCTTTGTTTATCTTTTCCGCTGAATGTTCTGAGAAATTTAACTTATTGTCTATCACTACTCCTATATCCTTTTCTGCATGCACTTCCTCCATCGCTTCATACATACTGTATCCTACCTTGTCTATCTTGCTTGTCCCAATCCGCATGTACTTGCATTTTTTTGGATGAAAAGGCATTAACCATTGCTCAGACCATCCCTTCATGCCCTCCACATCTCCTTGAAGCAAACCCACATATTCCTTACTCCTCACTCTTCTATACAGCTTAGTGACATCTACATACAGGTATACCTCACTTCCATTAGTTATAACTTCAGGTAAGTCGTTGATAAATATAACTAACAGTAGTGGTCCCAACACAGATCCCTGAGGTACCCCACTTGTAATTTCCCTCCACCCCAAGCCTATTCCATTCACCAGTACCCTCTGTCTCCGATCTTTCAGGAAGGCTTTTATCTATTTCACACATTTCTCCCCTACAGTGGAGCCCCCATCCTCGCTACACCGGTCTTCGTTGATTCAATTCTCGCACCACACACCAAATATTCCCCATTTCAATTCTCGCGCCAAAAGCCTCATTCCTCGCATCAAAATCCCAGCCGAAACCCGAAAAAATAGAAAAAATAACAAAAAACTCTACATAAAACTAGAAAACAAGCAAAAACAATAATTTTGTTTTAACATAACTAAAGAATCTGCCAGTAGCTTGCCGTTTAGAGACGAAATCCGAGATCAGATCGTCAAATGCGCAAGATGCCGCCATCTTTGTATGACGTCATTACTAAGCAGACGCTTGCAGTTTAGCTAGTATCTGTGTTGACAAAACAACCATTTGCAAGCCTTTTTGTGCCTGAACCCCTTATCTCTTGCGTTTATTATAACCTCTAGTACATCTAGTGATAGGGATGGTTGGCCTGGTGGTAGCAATGAAGGAATTTCATGCTCAAAACACAGCAGCAAAGACCAGTCCATGTCGGACGAAAGCGATTGAATTGCCTAGCCTAGACGATGTTAGCCTAGGCTAGGATAAATATGACAATGATTTATAATAAAATCTGTGTGGTAAGTAATCTTCTCATAATACGTATTTATACGTCTTTTCCTCATAATATGTATTTATTGGATGTATTTGGGGCGAAATGGGTACTTGATGGGTGGCCGGACGAATTTAGAACCTAGGCCTAAAAAATTTCGCATGATAGAAACAATGCCCCAATCTACAGTATTTATGGTTAGGACTGTCATTTAGCCAGGTCTACATTATTATTTACAATGCATAAGATTTAGGCCTAGGCTACTTGATGTAGCCTAGACAAAAAACATGTTTTCATAGCCTAACACTGGGAAAAAGTGCAGTAATTGTTTAGATATTGGGCCTTTTTTCTAGTTATTAAAAACTTATTCTATGGTATATTATATGATACAGTATAATGCATAAAATTTAATTTGTGTACAATAAAACATGTTTTCATAGGCAAAAAATAGAAAAAGACGCAAATTTTGGCATGAGCACGGAACCGATTGAATTTTCCCCATAAGAACAGTGCCCCGATCTTGGCTGTTTCAATCCTAGCTCTATTTCTGCGGAACCGATTAGCAGCTAGGATGGGGGCTCCACTGTATATTATAGCTTCTAACTTTCTCTATTAACCTTTTATGTGGGACATTATCGAAGGCCTTCATAAAATCGCAATATACCAAGTCTATTACATGACCATCCTCTAGAATTGGCATCCAATCATCTACCACCTTAATTAGCTGTAGTACCGTCGACCTCCCCGGCAAGAATCCGAACTGTGTCCCACTGAAAAGTTGGGTTTGATTTCATATGCTCCATTATTCCTTCTCTAATTACCGTTTCCATTAGTTTACACACAACACTTGTCAAACTGACTGGTCTATAATTTCCTGGGTCATTTCTCTTTCCCTTCTTAAATATAGCCGTTATGTTCGCCTCTCTCCAGTCCATCGGGTTTTGTCCTGTATTAAACGATACCTCAAATAACATTTTCAATGGCTCTACTAACATCTCACCTCTTTCCTTTATGATTCTTGGGTGTATCCCATACGGTCCCGGGGACTTACTGCTGTTCATTTTTTCTATAGCCTTCTTATTCTAGCATGGGAAAACTATTAGTTCTAGTGCCGGTGCCTGTTTGATGGGAATAGTAGGCACTGCATCATCCGACTCCACTGTTAGTAACCCCCCCCCCCCCCCCCAAAGTATTTCCCCAGCACCTCTGCTTTCTCCTTATCAGTCTCCGCTCTACTCCCATCATCCAACCCCCCTACTCTTCTTGTTAAATTTTCCTGAATGTACTTCCAGAATATTTTTGGATTATCCTTCACATTTCTAGCAATCTCTCTCTCCCTCTCCTTCACCCCCCCTCCTTGTCTCCCACCTTATTTTATTGTTTATTTGTCTGCGTTCCAGATCCACTTCTTTAGCTTCTATACTAGACCCCCTGTTCTTTTTTAACAATTTTAGTCTTTCCCACAATAGTTTCTTTCTTCTATTCAATGTCCAAAGCTTTCTTTTCATTGGCAATTCTGGGTTCGTTCTTTTCCTCAATTTTGTTTTATCCTTATATTCTCTTACTGGTACACTTTTGGATATAGCATTCTCCAGTTTGACTCTAATTTTCCTCCACATTCCTTCAGCGTCTTCACCTTTCAAGTATTCCCCCAGTCAATGTCCAAACACCGTCTCAGCAGCTCATAATCTGCTCTATCATGCATGTACATTTTTCTATTGCTTCTATTATCCCTCTCTGTTTTAATATTGCAACTAAAGCTTATACAGTAGTCCCTCGTTATTGACGGGGGTTACGTTCTTAAGACTGCCTTCGATAGCAAAAACCGTCTATACCGCATTACCGTACAGTATCCGTGGTCTCTATCCTAGGCTATGTACTTATAAGTGTTTCCTTTACACAGGCACACCATCTATCACTGAATACATTAGAGGCCATAATAAACGCAAGAGATACAAGGTTCAGGCACAAATAAGCAAGTAAAAGGCGGGTGGACTCAGAGCTTCTGCCTGGTATTATTGTTATTGTTTGACAACATTAAAAATGGAGGACTAAAGTGACGCTCCGATCGTCGGTGAATCCGGATTCACTCAAAATCTAGTCTTTAGGCTAATTATTTTTGCTCTCGTTTTCGGTGTATTTTCTTATTATTGTATGTCTTATTGTTCATCATTTAATCCACTTTTGGTTGGTATATTAGAGTAATATAAATAAACAATTAATCCGTTGATATAACATTAAAAATGGAGGTCGAAAGTGACGCTCCGATCGTCGGTGAATCCGGATTCACTCAAAATCTAGTCTTTAGGCTAATTATTTTTGCTCTCATTTTCGGTGTATTTTCTTATTATTGTATGTCTTATTGTTCATCATTTAATCCACTTTTGGTTGGTATATTAGAGTAATATAAATAAACAATTAATCCGTCGATATAACATTAAAAATGGAGGTCGAAAGTGACGCTCCGATCGTCGGTGAATCCGGATTCACTCAAAACCTAAAGTCTTTAGGCTAATTATTTTTGCTCTCGTTTTCGGTGTATTTTCTTATTATTGTATGTCTTATTGTTCATCATTTAATCCACTTTTGGTTGGTATATTAGAGTAATATAAATAAACAATTAATCCGTCGATACTCGAATCAGTCTAAAGTCAGTCGATAGTCGAATCCGTCTATGATAAAGCAATCAGTCTATAATCAAATCCGTTTATAAAAAAGCCGTCTATAACGAGGGACTACTGTACAGGCATGGTCGCTACAACCTATAGGGCTACCCACATTGACATGTTCCACTATATCCTCCGCATTGCTAAAAATCAAATAAAGTACACTCCCCTGCGTCCCATCTCTATATGTTGCGTTAAAAACAATCTCTATCTATCTATCTATTGCCTGATGCCGTGATCCCCGAAGGGGTGGCCACGAACAAACCGCCCCCATGCACCTCTGTCCCAAGTCAGTCGACGCCCCTCCCCTCAACCAGCACCGCCTTCGTTCATGTCTCAGAATGTCCGAAGGTATGTCCTTAGTCGGTCGTGGTTCGTCAACGTAGGTTCCATCCGCATCCGAGGCTGTTCGTTCGTTTTTCTTTGCTTAGATATTTTTTCCGGGTGGGGGTCGCAAGCCCACCAACCCAACCTCTTTAGTCGCCTCTTACGACACGCAGAAGGCACATGGGGCAAATTCTATTCCCTACCCCCAGGGTACAATCTCTCACTTTCTCTATAAACTTGTTTTCCATTCCCACTGGAGTAGTACTATTTGCCCAGTTGATCCTTGGCAAATTGAAATCTCCAATCAAAATCTTATATTTGTTCTCTCTATTATCTATTTCCTCCATTGCTTTCAGTAGGTTATCATCCTCTTCCCTACTATTATTTGGGCTTCTATATATAGAGGCAATTAGAATTGATCCTCTTGCACATTTTACTTCAATACACAAATACTCACAATACTGCTGTCTCATATCCACCTCATTAACCTTGAGCTCTTTTCTTACATAAATAAACAGTCCTCTTCCGACCTCTGCTCTAATAGCATTCCTCTCATATAACTCAAAACCCTCCAAACTATACTCCACCAGTTCCCTTTCAATTCTAGCATTTTTTGGTCTTACTTCCTGTAAGGCTATAACATCAGGTTTTTCCTCTTCATCCTGCAACCTACACATCAGTTCTCTTTTCTTGTCCTGGGTATACACATCCACATTACTAAACATAATCCTTAATCCATCTACCATTCCTTCAGCAACTACACCATCCCGCTCCTCCTGTCCGTACCCTACTCCCCCCTTAGCACTACTGGGTCTGCCACTTTGTCTCCTGTCTCTCCCTGTGACACCTCCACCCTGTTCTCCTCCTCCGTCACAACTCCTATCACATTCTCTTCCCTCCCTTCTATTCGTATAAACCACTTCTTCAATTTCCCGTCCCTCACTCTCCAGTAAAAATTTTGCTTATCCTCCTCACCCAACTTTCCATTATTTTCATCAGCCTTTTCTTGTAATTCCTTTTTTCTTTTTTTTTTTTCTATGCTCAAATCCTTCTTCAGTCTTATATGTTTCAGTTCTTCATTTGTGTTTAGCCTCCAACTAAAATTTGTCACCGTCTGCACTTTCTCCACTGCTTCTATATCTTTTACCATATAATATGGACTATGGAGCCCACCCCTGGTTCGCATATTCCAGGTGCGGCCTAACCAGCGCTGTATAGCGATTCCTGAAGATTTCTTTGTCAAGTGACACAAATGTCCTCCTTATCAGCCCTACAATTCTATTGGCTTTGTTTATCTTTTCTGCTAAATGTTCCGAGAAATTTAACTTATTGTCTATCATTACTACTATATCCTTTTCTGCATTCACTTCCTCCATCGCTTCATACATACTGTATCCTACCTTGTCTGTCCCAATCCGCATGTACTGGCATTTTTTTGGATGAAAAGGCATTAATCAATGCTCAGACCATCCCTTCATGCCTTCCACATCTCCTTGAAGCAAACTCATATCTTCCTTACTCCTCACTCTTCTATACAGCTTAGTGTCATCCGCATACAGGTATACCTCACTTTCATTAGTTATAACTTCAGGCAAGTCGTTGATAAATATAACTAACAGCAGTGGTCCCAACACAGATCCCTGAGGTACCCCACTTGTAATTTCCCTCCACCCCGAGCCTATTCCATACACCAGTACCCTGTCTCTGATCTTTCAGGAAGGTTTCTATCCATTTCACACATTTCTCCCCTATATTATAGCTTCTAACTTTCTCTATTAACCTATATGGGACTTTATCGAAGGCCTTCATAAAATCGCAATATACCACGTCTATTACATCACCATCTTCTAGAATTTGCATCCAATCATCTACCACCTTAATTAGCTGTAGTACCGTCGACCTCCCCGGCAAGAATCCGAACTGTCTCCCACTGAAAAGTTGGTTTGACTTCATATGCTCCATTATTCCTTCTCTAATTACCGTTTCCATTAGTTTACACACAACACTTGTCAAACTGACTGGTCTATAATTCCCTGGGTCATTTCTCTTTCCCTTCTTAAATATAGCGGTTATGTTCGCCTCTCTCCAGTCCATCGGAATTTGTCCTGTATTAAACGATACCTCAAATAACATTTTCAATGGCTCTACTAACATCTCACCTCCTTCCTTTATGATTCTTGGGTGTATCCCATCCGGTCCCAGTGACTTACTTCTGTTCATTTTTTCTATAGCCCTTCTTATTCTAGCATGAGAAAACATTAGTTCTAGTGCCGGTGCCCGTTTGATGGGAATAGTAGGCACTGCATCATCCGACTCCACTGTTAGTACCCCCCCCCCCCCCCCAAAGTATTTCCCCAGCACCTCTGCTTTCTCCTTATCAGTCTCCGCTCTACTCCCATCATCCAACCCCCCTACCAGCTCTGGGATCCCTACTCTTCTTGTTAACTTTTCCTGAATGTACTTCCAGAATATTTTTGGATTACCCCCAGGGGGTAAGGGGGCCTTCATCTAATGGTGGAGGAAAAAAAGAATATGCCTCACGCATCCTACTGCGTGTCGTACAAGGCGACTAATAGGGGGGATGGCGATAGACTTATGGACCAACAGCCATTACTAGACAATAATGTCTTTATCTTAGCACTGTCTTGGTATGGCACTGCCGAGGCTGGTGGGGTGCGGATAGGTGCCACAGGAGACTGAATCTTACCTGGGCGCCGTTTGGCACCACACCTGTGTCGGCAACAGTGTTTGCATGTTGGAGCAGTGTTGGGGCAGGACTTTATTGTTCTATAGTCCAATTGCCTAATATACAGTAGAGTCTTGTTATGGTGCTGTCTTTTTGTAACACTGTTAAGGCTGGTGTGGTTGCAGATACTGCAGGTGCAAGTGCTGCAGTGGGACTCTGTTGAGTCTTGCTGAGGCATGGTTAGCACTATACCAACATCAACCACAGTGATGACTTGTTGGGGCAGTGTTGTGGCAGGACTTTATTGTACTACAGTACACTTCAACTACTGAAAGGCAACCCCGTCTGAGCCGTTACAATGCATGTAATGGAAAAATGACGTTAAACCAATGTATGTATGTATGTATCCTTCACATTTCTAGCAATCTCTCTCTCCCTCTCCTTCACCCCCCTCCTTGTCTCCCTCCATATTTTATTGTTTATTTATTTGTTATTTTATTTGTCTGCGTTCCAGATCCACTTCTTTAGCTTCTATACTAGACCCCCTGTTCTTTTTTAACAATTTTAGTCTTTCCCACAATCGTTTCTTCTTCTAATCAATGTCCAAAGCTTTCTTTTCATTGGCAATTCTGGGTTCATGCTTTTCCTCAATTTTGTTTTATCTTTATATTCCCTTACTGGTACACTTTTGGATACAGCATTCTCCAGTTTGACTCTAATTTTCCTCCACATTCCTTCAGCGTCTTCACCGTTCAAGTATTCCCCCCAGTCAATGTCCAAACACCGTCTCAGCAGCTCATAATCTGCTCTATCATACATGTATATTTTTCTATTGCTTCTATTATCCCTCTCCGATTTAATATTGCAACTAAAGCTTATACAGGCATGGTCACTACAACCTATAGGGCTATCCACATTAACATGTTCCACTATATCCTCCTCATTGCTAAAAATCAAATCAAGTACACTCCCCTGCGTCCCATCTCTATATCTTGTCATCTCTGTAATATGTTGCATTAAAAAACAATCTCGCACTTTCTCTATAAACTTATTTTCCAGGCTACCCTGTCCCGCTGGAGTAGTACAATTTGCCCAGTTGATCCTTGGCAAATTGAAATCTCCAATCAAAAATTTATATTTGTTCTCTCTATTATCTATTTCCTCCATTGCTTTCAATAGGTTATCATCCTCTCCCCTACTATTATTTGGGCTTCTATATATAGAGGCAATTAGAATTGATCCTCTTGCACATTTTACTTCAATACACAAATACTCACAATACTGCTGTCTCATATCCATCTCATTAACCTTGAGCTCTTTTCTTACATAAATAAACATTCCTCTTCCGACCTCTGCTCTAATAGCATTTCTCTCATATAACTCAAAACCCTCCAAACTATACTCCACCAGTTCCCTTTCAATTCTAGCATTTTTTGGTCTTACTTCCTGTAAGGCTATGACATCAGGTTTTTCCTCTGCAACCTACATATCAGTTCTCTTTTCTTGTCCTGGGTAAACACATCCACATTACTAAACATAATCCTTAATCCATCTACCATTCCTTCAGCAATTACACCATCCCGCTCCTCCTGTCCGTACCCTACTCCCCCGTTAGCACTACTGGGTCTGCCACTTTGTCTCCTGTCTCTCCCTGTATTTACCTATTTGTAGTTTACAGGAATTGAGCAGCGCTCGTGTTGTCCTGTCTTAGTTACTTTATAATCAATCTATTTTACTTAGACAAGTATCGTAATGGATATTCCCAGTTCCCAGTATTTTGGACTAACATATCATAACTTATGTTGCCCTATTTCCATATTTACTTTTATCCAACCTAGATTTGAACATGTTAATGTTCCTCGCTCTCACCACCTCCCCCTCCAAGTTGTTCCAAGTCTCTATACTCCTATATGGGAAGCTGAATTTCTTTGTGTCCTTACGACATCTGCCCTTCCTCAGCTTAAACTCGTGCCCTCTTGTCCTTCCATTATCCCTCACGAATAGATCTTCCCTATCTACTCGTTCCAAACTTTTTACTCCCTTGAACATCGTTATTAAGTCGCCTCGTTCCCTTCTCTCTTTCAAGGTAGGCAGTTGTAGTGTCTTAAGTCTTTTCTCATATGTCAACTCCTTCAATCTTGGGATCAACGAGGGGCGTCGCGCTCCTTGGTGCCGCTAGAGGAGCGGCGAACACATCCAAAGGTATCCAAAGGTAAGGTTGCTATCCTTTGAACTTTCTCTAATTTGTTTATATGTTTTTTCAAATGTGGTGACCATATCACTGCTGCATATTCTAATCTTGGTCTTATCATAGTCATTATCAGTTTTCTTAACATTTCTTCATCCAAATAGTTAAATGCCACTCTCATATTGGTTATTATTCCATATGCTCCTCCAATGATCATGTTAATATGGTTCTCCGGGGATAGATCATCTTGTATTATCACTCCAAGGTCCTTCTCATGCCGTGTTTTGTCGATTATTTCAATTCCTAATTTGTACTCCCAGCTTGGCCTTATCTCACTTGTTCCCACTTCCAAAACATGACACTTTTCTGCATTGAAACTCATTTTCCAGGTTTGGCTCCATCTGTGCAACTCATCTAGGTCCTTTTGAAGATCCTGATAACTTTCTATACAGGTGACCTTCTTCATGATCTTAGCATCATCCACAAACATATTCATATGACTATTCAAGTTTTCTGGCATGTCGTTTACATAAAGTAGGAACATTATCGGACCCAACACTGATCCCTGTGGTACTCCGCTCGTCACACTCCTCCACTGTGAATATTCGTCTCGTATCGTGGTCCTCATTTCTCTTCCTATTAAAAAGTTTTCCATCCATTTTAACATCCTACCATGTACACCAACAACCTGCAATTTCCACAATAACCTTTTGTGAGGCACCCTGTCAAAGGCCTTTTTCAGGTCCAGGTAAACACAGCCAACCCATCCCTCTCTCCTGTGTAACATCTACAACTCTACTATAAAAGCTTAATAAATTAGACACACAAGATCTCCCTTCCCTGAATCCAAACTGTTTCTCGCTAAGCACCCCTGTCCCTCAATGAAGTGTGTCCACTTTTTCCTTATAATTTTCTCACAAATTTCTATACTGTGACTCCTCCACCCCGTTCTCCTCCTCCGTCACAACTCCCATCACATTCTCTTCCCTCCCTGCTACTCTTATAAACCACTTCTTCAATCTCCAGTAAAAAATTATCTTATCCTCCTCACCCAACTTTCCATTATTTTCATCAGCCTTTTCTTGTAATTCCTTTATTTTTTTTTCTTTGTTCTATACTCAAATCCTTCTTTAGTCTTATGTGTTTCAGTTTTTCATTTGTATTTAGCCTCCAACTAAATTTTGTCAGTCTCTGCCACTGCCTAGTTTTAAACTGTACCCTTATAGGTCTCATCTCTCCCCTTTTATATCTACCTATCCTACTGCCCTCCTCCACCTGCCCTTCCCATCCATATCTGTCCTCATCCACACCTTTCATGACCTCCTTCACTGTCTCCATATCCCTCACTTTTCTCACTCCATTATCATTTTGAGAAGTTGTTTTGTCTTTTACTGTGTTCGGCCAAGTTTTGGTTTGTTTATTTTGCAAGTCTTACATTATAATATAATTGAACAGAGAAAGGAAAAACAACTCCCAAAAAACAATTCACCAAACGTGTTCTCTTTAAAAAAAAAATGATTAAATGTTGGTGGAAATTTACCAGTGCTAAGAACTAACCTAACCTAACAGGACTGATCAAATTGACAATGGTTGAAATGGTATACTGGTTAAAGTATCCAGTCACTGTATTATAATGTCTATCGTATAGGTAGTGCATATAGGTTTTGTGTTGCATTAACTTAAGCGATTTGAGGGGTTTTTTTTTGGTTTTCGAGCGCAAATGAATTATGCGGAAAAATTGGCGCTTGTGAGAAATAACTAACATGCTTATTATTATAATTATATACTCAGGCACATACCCCATTTTTTTTTTTTTTTTTTTAGCTGGGGGTGGCCGACTCGAAACAAGGATAACAACAAAAAACAAATTCACACATACTGTATCTTGCAAAAAATAAACAAATAAATAAAATAAAAGGGACAACAATATAAAGACAAACTAACTTATCAAAATCACTATGTGGAAATAAGGCTTTAGCTAAATATAATAAGTGTATGGAGGACTTGTGGGAATCATTGGTTAATTTCCATGTTGGATACCTTCTTAACCCTTGGAATCCGGGAGGTCTCATATGAGGCAAAACTTATTTTGGTTAGGAGTCCGGGAGGCCTCATATGAGGCAAAATCAAAGCGTTCAAATTGCGCGGGCGGATTTTTGTTTGTGCGTGGGCGACCGCAGCGCCACCAAGCACAAACTACCAGGCAGCATCAGTTCTTATCTTGCATCCACGATGGCTGGAGTTAACCCAAAAAAAAATCGCTGTCCGAATCGACGCCCGCCGCCACGACCCGTAAGCCTAAGAAAGGCAAGGCTAAAAGGACCAAGAAAGCATTCCTAAGTCCCGGTGGTGTTGCACATGTACTAAAAGAGTTAAGTGACGATAGTGATGAACTTAGTGAGATCGAGAGTGATTTTGACGAAGAGCATGTGGTTAGTGAAGATGTTGATGAAGTGGAAGATGGCAAAGAATTCCAAGGCTTTCATAGCACTGATGATGACGATAGTGATGATAATGATGACAATGTTGGATGCGGTAAACATCATGAAGGAGATGAACATTTTATAGTGAAATGGGAAGTGTTCTACCCGCATCACGTGAACGTGACACGACGCACACGCTTGCGACTCCGGCGTCGGCTGTGGGGACTCCTTCCCCGGCAAAAATAGACAGTATTTTTATAGGAGAGCTGTGCTGGATAGTGCAAGGAAGCAAGCACGGGAGGCGGCCGAAAGGGAAAGAGGTGAAGATGCTGATAGTGAGCATGAGTGAGAAGAGTCGAGCATGGGTAGGCCTATTCCTTTGTCTCCTGGGACCTCCTCATCCGCGGCTGGTGCGTCATTGACCCCGCATGACCCACAGCCCTCAACAAGTGGTGCGGAATTGTCCCCGCATGACCCACAGCCATCAACAAGTGGTGCAAGTGGTCAATGCACCTCCAGAAGGGTCTTGTTCATGGCCAGAGGGGGGCACAAAGCAGCACCTCAGGCCTTAAACTGCCCCAAAAACACTCTCGTCTTCGCCTAAAAACTTCAGAGCCAACTGGCTCACCTTCACCACCCACTAGCCGCCCACGCCAGCAGTCGCCACCAACTGACGACCAGGATCCCACCTATGACCCTGAAGACACCCACGAATATGGCCGCCCTTCAAGATATATGGACGACCACGGTGCACATTCTGGGGATGATAATTATGACCTGCCAGACGACCCTGTTGTGGACGAAGATGAGTGGGTGGACGACCCAGCACCCCGGCATGGCCGTGGACGTCCCCGTGCTCGGGGTGGCCGTGCCAGGGGCACTGCTGGTCAGCGTGGGCGTGGCCGCCCCTGCTGCCACCTTTCAGCCACAAGATGCCACATTCGATGACGCCCAACATGCCGCAGGGATTGATCCAGGGGGACCCAACTCAACACCTGCCGAGCTATTCAAGGCCTTTTTCGACAATGATGTCATGTCATATGTTGTCGATGAGACCAATAAGCAGCAAGCCCTCAGTGACCACCTCAGCGGCAAGACCCATAGTTCCCACATGAAGGCCTGGAAGCCTGTCACCATTGCCCAAATGTATGTGTTCATAGCACTGACCATGCTCATGGCACATGTGAAGAAGCATCGGCTGGCAGACTACTGGATCACAGGCGACATAATTGCCACACCTGCTTTTGGCAAACCTATGTCCCGGGACTGCTACTTCGCCATACTTGGTAACCTGCACTTCGTTACCAACACCAATGTACACCGAACAGACCGCCTGTGGAAGATAAGGGGATTCTATGATATGATGAAGGCCAAGTTTTCCACTTTCTTGAAGCCTTTTCAAAAGGTTGTGATCGACGAGTCTCTTGTGCGGTTCCGGGGGAACCTTCACTTCCGGCAGTACATACCATCCAAGAGACATCGATTCGGCATCAAGCTCATCGTCCTGTGACTAAGACGGGTTATGTGCTGGACTTCATTGTCTACAGTGGGAAGGAGGGTGAGGTTCTTGCAGATCAAGAAATAGGGTTCGGTGGAGCAGTGGTGAAGGCGATTATGTTCTACTTCAACAAGAACCACATACTCTACACGGACAACTATTATACATCCCCCATCCTCACCAAGTACCTGAACAGGCAGCAAACCCAGACTATGGGCACAGTACGGGGGGACGAGGAAGAACATGTCGGAATTCTCCAAAAAGACCAAGAAGAAGGACATCTTCCTCAAGCAACATGGTCCGATGCTGGCAATCCATTGGCACGACCAAAGGAAGGTTAACATGATCAGCACCATCCACAAGGGCAACCTGGTCAACTCTGGCAAAGTCAACCACAGGACATGCAGGTCGGCTTCATCGACTGCCTGCGGACCTCCTGCAGGTGGTATAAGAAGTTCTTCCTGCACATGATGGATGTGTCTGTGCTGAACTCGTACAACCTGTACAAGCTGATGAACCCCACAATGCCCAGGAAGTACACCAACCTTCGGAGATTCCAGAAACAGCTCATTCTGGATCTCATTGGGGAATATGCCCTGCCTGAGGATTCCCCACGAGCTCAACATATGCCAGGAGCTGGCACCATGGACCGCACATACGCTTCCGAACACCACAAGAAGCACAGGATCGTCGGCCTTCCAGTAGCTGCTGGTCGCAAGACCCAGAAACGGTGCCATGTCTACAGCGACACCACCCGAAGACCCCAGACAAACACCAAAACCTCGTATCAGTGCCAGGAATGTCAGGTAGCACTGTGCATCACGCCTTGCCACGATGATTTCCACATCCTGGTAAACTTCTAAGTGGCACTGACCTTGAGAACACTTGTGAAAGTGACACTAAAACAATAAGACACTATGTGCAAGTGACACTAAAAACAATACAACAATATGTGCAAGTGAAATAGACAACTATATATTAGAGTAACTATTCAATAAGTATATAAGTGAAACTTGTAATAAATGAAAGTGACACTAAAAACAATATAACAATATGTGCAAGTGAAAGAGACAAACTACCGTAAAATCGTGTAACTTCGGAAATTTTTCGAGGTTTTTTAACGATATCTCCTAACTGTAAACACATTCTGACTGTAAACACATTATAGAGATATAACTAGGTCAAGTGATGTGTGGTGATAGTGCGCGGTAATCCAGGAAGCCTCCTAAAATTATCCCCCATAATAAGAGAGCTATCCTTATCCTAAATGGTGTCCGAAGTCATCTTGAAAAGTGGCTGACTTCGGACATAGTGATTTCTTATGGAAAATGATTGCCAAGAAAGCTGGGATAGCTACGACAAGCGGAGGGGAACTTTGGACGTACGTTCGTGGTTTTATTTCATTCATTTTTCGGCTCCTACTATTTTATTTGAATATTTTAGTATTGCTGCTTATTCCTGTCCGATGTCTTACTGGAAAATGCATAGTCAATACTTTTAGGCCTGTATAATTAGTATAGGAGGGGGTTATACAGTGAACCCTCAAACTATGCGTGGGATGCGTACTGTGCTGTCGGCGCGTACGTTCGTTTGCGCGTACATGGGAGTTAAATATAAATGGGGAAAATAGGTATTGGTCTGGGTCCGACCGAAAGTTGTACTATTTCTACCTTTCATCACCTAAAATCCACAAATATATAACATATTACTGTACAAATATGTTTTCATAACCTAATCTACCACACAAAATACATTTAATGTATACAAATAAGACACAAACGTAAATTAACTCACACTGGCAGTGGTTGAGCAATGCCGGATCTGCGCCATCGATCGATAGCACTGCGCCCGAAACGGATTGACCGAAATAATAGGCCTAGCCGCCTAGGCTTACTGGTAAAGTTTTGAGTCGAAAAGTAATTCACCCTGTATAGCCCATAGTTTCATATAGCCTACATAGTGTCAAGTGAGATAGTTCAATAGCTCATATACATGCAGGTATTAAAGAATTGGCTTCACATCATTTAGCCAGGGGAGAGCAGTGGGCTTTGAAGCGACTTTCGAAAGAAGTGTAAACAATCTCGCCTCCAACTACCGAACAGAAACAGATTTTCCATTTCCGATTTTGTTAGCTCAATAAATGATACATGCAATGTAAAACGAAGAACAGTCTTTTAATAGATTCATAATATCCTGTTGTGCTTTATAGATACATAATAATTTGGTACGGGAGATGTGTCTCTCTGCACAGTCAACAGTGACGACGTTGGAGGGTTATTTTTTTTGCTCAGCGCCGCGTACATTTAATATGAGCGTACTTACGTATTTGTTTCCTCAATTGTGGTTAGAGCGTAGTTTTATTTCGCGTAGATAAATTGCGCGTAATTTGAGGGTTCACTGTATAGGATGTTTAATAAATATTCTTTTTGGATCTGTTCTCGTTAGGCATTGAACTCGCTCTTAGAAAATATTGAGCAGGAAAAATAACCAATGCTGTCAAATCAATAACTCGAAAATTAACATGGCCTAGTGAAAATATATAGGTACTGTATGTACAGTATACTCTATCACTGCATATAAATTTTTATGAATTTGAGCATTTTTATATGTATAACGCATGTGTTGGCGTTTTTTTTGGAGAAGATATATGCCTCTCCTAGTTTATATATATTATATATCCAGAATTATCCTAAATACATAAATCAGTTAGCATATCATATTTTTATGGGTTTTTGGACTCGGAGAATGATTATTAGATCTTTAACCACCATTTTAATGATGGACAAGTATTATGAATTATTTTCATAGGGCAAATAATAACAAACTATTTGTTTGTTCCATGTCCGAAGTTACCATTTTTTGTGTGGAAAACACAAAAGGTTAAATGATAGTGTTCTAGCTAGAGCGTTATACAAGTGTAACAAATTTCCTTTGGTGGATGTTGTCTCTGGTAACGTTACTACAAAATTATATCAGTCACAACATCATTCATACAAAAAATGTCTTCAGGGTGATAGAAGTTTGGCAGGGTAGCGAAAAATGTACAAATTTTCGTCATATATATAATATTTCTGTTGTGTACATATACTCATGTCAGTTCCCTAGGGCTTTTACATTCTCTTCCTTTGCCATTTCTCCAAACGAACCCCACAAAAAAATAAAAAATAAAAAGAGTTTCCATTATATAATGACAATGGCTAATTACTTATTATCGCCGATGTCCGAAGTTACGCCCCAAGTCCGAAGCGACCCGGTTTTACGGTATATATTAGAGTAACTATTCAATAAGTATTTATAAGTGAAACCTGTAATAAGTGAAAGTGACGCTAAAAACAATATAACAATATGTCTAAGTGAAAGAAACAACCAAATGTAATAATTACAAGTGTCAAATACGATACCGTACGGTACTGTACGCTTGCGTAGCCTCTAACCTAGCAAATGAAAGTGACACAAAATGTATAACAAGTAATAATAACTCAATAATAACAGTGAGAGTGACAATAATTCATAACTAGACGAGTAATAACGGTGAAAGTGACAATAATATTACAATAAAAGTGAAAGTGACACTATAATATTACAATAACAGTGAAATAGGTTATATAAAGTTTCATAGAACTCAAATAATGGTTGAACAAGTAATAAATGACACAATAAACACGACGATCGCCTCATATGAGAGCCCCCGGATCGCGGGGGTTTGGAGGACTTGTGGGAATCATTGGTTAATTTCCATGTTGGGTACCTTCTTAAACTTTGCAAAAAAATGTAGTCATGTTTACCTTCTTACTACTCTCAAATATATGCTTTCATTGAAGGTGTTTGGTGGTGTGGTGAAATTAATAAAAAATAGATCTTCGTAAAATTACGCTTACAACTACAGGTATTATAATAGTACACAGAAATGTAAGGAGTCACTTTCCCAAGATCTACAATTGTCTTAAGAGTACTGAAATCTACAGAAGATTTATTATGTAAAATCCCAACTAATTCTACATGAAAACAGGTAAAATGTGTAAAAAGAGAATGGAAAGACTCCTTAAAGAATACCATTTAGTACCACAATAGAAACAAGTAATATAGTACAGTAAACTTCCGTTAATCCGAAGGGCAGCGGACCGGCCCTTGTTCGGATTAGTGGATTTTTCGGATTATCGGACTTTACCCCTATGAACCTGTGTATGACGAAAACATTGAGACATTAGGCCACCCAAATGACACAATGGTGCACACACACATAATCATATGTTGATGAAATCACTTCAAAAGTTTACCATTGTCATTGTAGCCTATTACCTACTTCAAAACATTCAGATTAATGGTCAAAGGAATCTGCTGATATAAACGTCTTCTTCTTCCGTCTACTAGCGAGTTTGTCTTGCTCTTGAAGACCAGATGTGGTTCGGGAAGTAATGCCTTAACAACGGCACATTCCCCGAGAGGTTCTTGTAATTTTAATTTTGTGATTTTCCTTTTGTGACGTGCTCAGTTATTTATATTGTATTGAAAGCACCCTTGTCTTGTTGTCTTGAAAGCACCCTTGGGACGCTCCGATCACTGAACTATAAATAGTAGCGTATCGGTACGTCCAAAGGTGCATTTTCAAGCTCAAGACTAATACGTCCAAAGGTGCGTTTTCAAGCTCAAGACTGAATGCGCTTGCAGAAAATGCGGTGCAAGCCAGTAGCGCATCGGAGCGTCCCAAGGATGCGTTCAAGAGCAAAACAAACTCTCTAGCAGATGATGTGGAAGAGGAAGAAGAAGGCGTTTACGTTTATATCAGTAGCTTCCTTTGACCATTAATCTGAATGTTTTGAAGTAGGTAATAGGCTACAATGACAATGGTAAACTTTTAAAGTTAATTCATGAACATATGATATGTGTGTGCTCCATTATGTGTCATTTGAGTGGACTAATGCCTCAAAAAGGGGACTTTGGGACTTCTTGAAATTCGGACCATCGGGTGAATTCGGATTTGGCCTCAAATTGAAAAATTCGGACTATTGGGAGATTCGAATCATCGGTCGTCGGATTAACGGACTTTTACTGTAGTTAAAATATTGCCCAAAGAAAACTTAACATGACAAGTAACAAAACCCACTTGTATTAGACATCTAATGTAAGTTTAATTTATACAGTACGGTACTTCCAGAGCTTACGAACTTTTGACTAAACAAGATCAAATTGTTACGGACATATTATACTTGGAAGTGATTACTTAACCCGTGGAGCCCCGCCGTTTTTATTTTTTGTTCACCAGAACCCGGCCCGTTTTAAAAAAATTGTTTTATTCCAGAAACAATAGCGAATGGGTTAGGAATGAAGGAAAAACCACTAAAAACCGCTCAAAAAGCTCAAAAAATGGTCCTACAGAGCCCCCGAAAACGTATTTTACAAGAGTAAAAAATTGAAGGCAATTTCCCAAAAAAAAACAGGTTATTGCGCGCTCACGCGCACGCACGTGGACTTTGAGAGTTTTCAACCATCGGCACGGTTGCGTGGGATACGTACACAGTTCCCATACAAATCTGAGCCCTCTCGAGTGGCTACACCTGAGGTTACGGTCGGAGCAATTAGGGCGACTCGTCAGACGCGTCGCTGGGGCTGTGCGTTACATACATAGACGACGCGCCAGACGCGTCGCTGGGGCTGGACGGGTTAAGTTTCGACCCTAACTGAACAATATCAGGTAGCATGTCCAAAAATTAAAAATAACAAAACTCACTTGTATTAGACACCTAATGTAAGTTTAATTTATACAGTACGGTACTTCCAAAGAGCTTAGGAACTTTTGACTAAACAAGATCAAATTGTTACGGACATATTATACTTGAAGTGATTACTTAAGTTTCGAGCCTAACTGAACAATATCAGCCAGCATGTCCAAAAATTAAAAATGTGTACGGTAAATTAGAAAATGTCATGGTTATTGCTCAAAGAAAAATCAACACACTTCCAAGACTACAGTATGTAAAGTATGGAATAAATAATTTTCCTTTCAAAGTTGCATAATATGAAAGACAAATTAATTAGTTCATTCTGGCTACTAGAAAGAAAGGAATTTCTAGTCTCCATAGAGAATTCTATTTTCCCCTTAACCCCTTATGTACCGGAGACGTCTTTTACACTTTATTCTGGCTACTATTAGACTATTTCATTCAATTTTAAGGGCCTCCAGCAATTAATAGGCTTCAAACTATCTCCCTTAACCCTTTTTACTACCACAGATCCCTCTTAAACTGCACAAAATCATCTGAATATAGCTAGAATAAAACTACGAAGACGTCGCCGGTACAGAAGGGGTTAAGTATCCACCTCATGCTCTTGGAAAAAAAAAAACATAAATTTGCTAGCTATTACAATAATTTGTATATATTATACTGTACATGCACAAGTGTTCCCCATGACTGATTTCACTGGATATTTCAAATGGCAGTCACTGACCTGGATAGCCAGTGCACATATACAGTAGCTAGAGTAGACAACTAGCCATTAAGCAGGAAACTTTGTTTGATGCCTCTCTCAGCCAACCCACACGTTATGATATAACTGTGTTGGTGGTGTAATGGTTTAGATACTTATGTTCTGGGTGTGGTGTCCCGAGTTCGATTCCCGAGAGGACCATATGGTTTCATTAGTTTATTCAAGTGCATTGGAGTTTGTAATTGAGGATTATGTTAAGAACGGGGTGTTACTTAATACTTGCAAGGAATGGTGGGCTGTATGTTCAGCGAACCTATGCTATCAAGCTTTTTCCATGGATAATGAGTAGGCCTATAAACTAGTGTATATGTAATTATTAGTTTGATTTAATAAGGCATTGCAACAACAGGCACAGTAAGTGAATCATTAGAAAGGAGAGGCCTGTAGCTACTAAACTTCTAAAAATTAGTATGGTAAGACGATAAATATGAAGAGCAAGTGGCTCATGTACAGAAAGACAACTACAGTAGAGGAATTAGCACCAACCAGACACACGATCCATGCTACCTTCTGCTTCTTCTAGTGGTCTCTTCTGCCCGGTTGGTTGGATTTTAGCAGCAATCTGTCGGTGGATGTAAAGTAAAAATATAAACAAACATACAAATTATTCTACTGTCTTCACCACCGTGTCAAACAAATCTTAGATGAACACCGGAACCCTTGTTTGAAATATCCAAACTTTTAAAATAAAATTGGATAAACGTAGAGAGCCAGGCAACACGAGCTTAGGCTGAAATCTGATATACTACAATTAGGCGAGTACACATGCAGACTGTACCGTGCTTATGTAATGGCAATGGAAACCTTTGAATTTTCAGGTCTTCATAAGTTTAGTTTGTTCTTATCACCTCAATATACAGTATGTCGGTGGCAAACCTATAAACACAATTGACATTGCCACAAGCATTACAAATGTGTATTTTTTCTCATCAGGTACAGTAGCATATATGGTGCAATCTTAACAAATTTATGCTTGGGGTAAAAATTAGTACAGGTATTCAATTGTGGGAACATAGGCATAGTAACCCATAAAAATATCCAATAACTGTCAATAAAATACAGTAAAACTTCATTGTTGACATCTTCAGAGAATTAGGATGTACGAGACTAAGTACTGTACTGGTAGTGAATTTTTTTTACAGGAAATATCTAAAGTGAAAATAACAGGAAAGAACAGAGAAGAGGAAACTTAGAAAACAATACAGTGGATAGGAGAGGAGAGCAGTGGGGAGACAGATGTAGAGGGTGGCGCAGAATTTGGTTACCCATCTGGCAACGTTGCCTTTATACGCATGTAGCTAAGCATAACTGCATGGATTGTCCTATGAATATTTTGTTTTAACACACTGGATCTTCACAACCATTATATCATTACCTTTTATGATGCCAAATTAAGCGCACAATAAGTAGTAGAAGCTACTGGTATTTTTACAGTTGCAATACAAATAAACATATGAGGATCATGGTATAGAATGTTCAAAATTGTTCTAAAGTTGCTTATTTTCGGATATGATATACTAACCTTTTAATATAGCCTACTCTGATAGTGCGTGACTTTATATATACAGTAGATGATACATTAACAAAATAAA
The DNA here is from genome assembly GCA_032716605.1 of Paralithodes platypus. Taxonomy (NCBI): domain Eukaryota; kingdom Metazoa; phylum Arthropoda; class Malacostraca; order Decapoda; family Lithodidae; genus Paralithodes; species Paralithodes platypus. The sequence continues at coordinate 53,874,588 of CM064496.1, read as the reverse complement.
CTACCGAAAGTTCTAGAAAAGTAAGAAACTTAAAATTTTGAAAATACCATCATCATCTGGATGTATGTACAGTATCTACTTCATCCTAGTGTTTTCAACAATAGAAACATTTGTGAATAATCTTTTAGTAGCACAGTTGAGGCTGATGTGGTTTGCAGATATTGCAGGTACAGCAGTTGGACTTAGTTAAGTCCAATTGCTTTGGCACGGTTAGATTTATGCCAACATCAGCCAAAGGGATGACATACTGGGACTGTGTTGTAACAGGGCTTTATTGTAGTACCTGTACCGTACTGATGTTCCAACTGCGGATAGGCAACAATGAATGTACAACAATGGAAAATTACGTTAAACCATTGTACTGTATGTCTTATAATATATGCAGTCTACTGCTTGGCTACGCGTTGCCAATGTCTGCCAGGTGGGTAACCAAATTATGCATCGCCCTGTCTTACTGGTACTATGGGTAAGATTAGGAGTAGTGGGCGTACCACTACCGACATACAGCATAACTCCTCTATAAAACATTAACCTAACCTAGTACTACATGAATACTAGGTTAGGTTAGGTTAGGTTGTTTTGTTAGGTTAATGTTTTATAGATGAGTTACGCTGTATGTTGGTAGTGGTACGCCCACTACTCCTAATCTTACCGTACTATGTTGTACCAGTAAATAATAGACAATAATCAATACACACTGCATCTTATACATTATGGGACTGACAGGATGATATATGTTGTACCAGTAAATAATAAGACAATAATCAATACACACTGCATCTTATACATTATGGGACTGACAGGATGATATAGATGGGCAATCTCTGAACACCCGAGACTGTCCACTTTGCAGCGAGTAGGCCTATGACCCAATGTTAGTGGACCTTTGTGACATTCCATCTGATTGATGGGTTACAACCATAAAACTGTTCTTCTGTGCGGACTCCCTGCCTAGGCAAACTCTTTTGTCTGTCTTTCCTTCTTGCTGGATGTTTGCTCTTATTCAACCTGTCCCAAATAAGGGTGACCGCTCCCAGCCCTCCAACTATCGTCCAATTGACCACTTGCGAGTTTCGTTCTATAAGGAAGTTGGAGTTGTAGCCATCGATATTTAACAGAATTACCAGCTAAAATATGGTTGTAGTTCATAAATAAATACAGTACACATCAAATCCAATTCAACATACTCTTTAGCCATAAGAAACCAACATCATTATTGCATTTCGGTTTATATCTATGTCTACAGCCCCAACTTCCTTATAACTTGAAACTCGCAAGTGGTCAATTGCTCTCATTTCTTGCATCTCTAAGTTTTTAAAATTATTGTTAACACAAAATTGCTTAGGTATTTATATTACCATAATCTACTTGCAGATCGTCAGTACAGTTTCCTTAAGGGCCACTCTACTGGTGATATTCTTGTGTATCTTACTAATTCTTGGTCATCCTCCATTGGGAACTTCGGTGAGACTTTTTCTATTACGCTAGGCATACCTTAGGTTACCTTAGGTTGTGTTCGCCACTCTCCTAGCAGCACCGAGGAGCGCGTCGCCCCTCGTTGTGGGTTGTCGAAAACCTTTGATACAGTCTGGCACAAATCTCTAATTTCCAAACTACTCTCTTTCAGTTTCTATCCCTTTATCAGTGCCTTTGTCTCTAATTTCCTTTCAGATCGCTCCATAGGTGCAGTTGTGGACGGCCATCGCTCACTTCCTCAACCTATCAACTCCAGTGTTCCTCAGGGTTCTGTCCTATCTCCAATTCTCTTTCTAATATTCATTAATGATCTACTCAACTGTACCTCTAGTCCTATCCACTCTACCTTACACTATTCAACTAGTTTTCCACATCAACCATCATGCAAGCACTCCAAAACAAATGTGACGAGGCCATAGAGCGCCTATCTTCTGATCTATCAATTATTTCTGATTAGGGCAGAGAAAATCTTTATACTTTCAATGCCTCCAAGACCCAGTTTCTCCCTCTATCACAATCTTCTACAAGACTCTTACTAGTTCCCTATCATCTCTTTCTACACGCCGCAATGTTGCATCTCTTTCACTCTTCTATCGCTATTAGAACAATCAGTGTTCTTCAGAGCTCTCTCAGTGCATACCTCCTCCCTTCCCTTGCGGAGAGTGCGAGGCACCCGCCTTTCAATAAAATCCCACTTCTATTCTGTTCAGCTCTCCAATCCAAGAATTGGCAAATTTTCTCAGTCTTTCTTCTACTCTAACAAATGAACTCTGGAACTCTCTCCCTCAATCAATCTTTCCTTCATTCTATGACAGACTGCCTCAAACTTTTTTGTGTCCAGGCATTTTGACTCCCAACGTCCCTTGAATTTGGCTTTGGGGAGACACTCGCTACAGCCAGCCTACCTTTTGTCTCCTTAACATAAAAATAAAATAAAGATAGATTGGCCTTACAGCCGTGTCTGTCAGTGCCAACAGTGTTAACTTAATATGGACTTTGTGGATTTAATAGAGCATCAATTACATTTGACATCAAACGACTTATGCCAAACGGATTCATGTTCATCAGAAGAAAAGATGGGCATAGGGAAATTGCAAGACTTGAGTGAAAGGAAAGGAAAAAGGCGAAGATACAGTCACATTAGCGGAGTGTAAAAGAGCTTCAAAGTGGCAGTAATTTTAGTAGGGTATGTATTTTATGTTGTATTACCTTATTTATTTATTTATTTATTATAAGAAAGTTAGGCTTAACTAATTTTGATAGTGTGTGAGAGCAGGTTACAAGTCATATCAAACACGGAAAAGGAAGCACACAACCAAAAACAAGGGTGGTATGATTCCCACAGTTGATAGATACTGTACAGAAAGAAAAAAAACTCCAGCTAGTAGAAGAAAGGAACAAACTTGAAACTTAACCCTTTCACGCATTTATGATGCAGAGGTTGCCAGATTAGCAATAAGAAATAGAGTTCTCTCACTCTTATAATTACCTCTCCAAAATTAGTTTTCTGCCCACAGCTAACTCAAAGACAACTGCAGAGGTTGAAGTAACCAAACTAAAGGTTTCTAAATACCCCTGATGGTAACAAAGGCTTTAAAGTATCCCCAATAGGCTCAAGATTGCGTCATATGTCGGAGAGGGTTAAAAGCAAGGAGTTGAAAACTTCAAATTTGATAGCTACAGTACTGTACAGTGGAATCTCCAATCTCGATCATAATTGGTTCCCACAAATACCGATAGAGATTCGAAATATCGAGATGCGAAGTTAACTTCTTATGGGGAAAAATACAATAGGGACCAGCGAATCGGCAAGTAACCCACATCAAATCTAACAATCACCACTTTTGACCCTGTAACTTGTACTTACGATCACCAACCAGCTGTATTATCCCCCTTTTTGCTCAATCTGGATCAATATCTGTATCTTATGACTCCCTAACCCTTCAGCTACAACTACATCTACAATATTCCATGTAATTGATCAATAAAACAAAGCATCTTCACTTGAACAAAAACAAAAGTCGACTGGTGATCAACATGTGTTGTATCGTGAAGCTACACGTTGCTAAAAATGGCCGCAAATCTACCGACTTCAATAAATTGTCCATGGTATAAAGTTTAATCAAGTTTTCTTTTGTCTTTACTATTATTATATATTAGATTTTCCTCATACAAATAATGTATATTAAAACATGGTAAAGTAATTTATATTACTACGTAAATGAAAGCGGCAGAGATGAGTCAGGTTAGACTACCGCTCGAAAACGATTGATACTAGCGGTACATTAGTATACAGGTGAACAAAACACAATGACTGTGAGGTTCACACATCGATTTGGTCAAGATTAATCTGTTTATATTAGTATATAAGCATCTAGCATCGATATTTAGCTATCGAGATTAACGTTTTTTCATCGAGATTTGTGATTGGGGAGAGCTTGAAGGTGGCATCGAGATGCGAAATATCGAGATGAGATTGATCGAGATATGCGAGCCTACTGTATATTGTATAGAAGAGAACAAGAAAAAGGATTAAATGCAAAAAACAAGGATGATTTGGACATTTATTTGTTAATCTTGAATCATCAGACAGGATTAAGTCATTAAGTTAACACTCCACGAGCGGCTAGGTCGGTAACTTTTACTACCTGCCAAGCGGGTGGTTTTACCCTAAACTAGCCTATTTTCCGTGCTCTTTTTAATGCATAAACAAGAGCCAGAGCGTAATACAATTATGTATCCGTGAAAGGGCGATAATTGAGCTTTCCAATGACACCAGAACCATCCTTCTACGACCCCGGGTTCTCTTGCAACGATCGTGCAACACGAAGGAAAAATCCCTAAAATACAGTGGAGCCCCCATCCTAGCTACACCGGTCTTCGTTGATTCAATTCTCGCACCACACCAAATATTCCCCATTTCAATTCTCGCGCCAAAAGCCTCATTCCTCGCATCAAAATCCCAGCCGAAACCCAAAAAAATAGCAAAAATAACGAAAAACTCAACATAAAACTAGAAAACAAACAAAAACAATAATTTTGTTTTAACATAACGAAAGAATCTGCCAGTAGCTTGCCGTTTAGAGACGAAATCCGAGTGAATCCGAGATCCGATCGTCAAATGCGCAAGATGCCGCCATCACTAAGCAGACGCTTAGTGTATCCCACGGTAGAGTTATTGCCAAATATAGCTTATTTTTCCCTTTTTATCCTCTTGAACCTTACATTTTCCCTGATCTTCATAGCCCTCCTCACTAATGGGGGCCGTGTTAAGCCTATAGATTGTTTGATATGGGTAAATAATAATTTCCTGCAGTCTTTTCTATAAAATAAAACTGTATATGAAAGAAAAAATTAAAAAAGTACACAAAAAATAAATGCAATAATTCATGGCTGTCGCACAGTAAAAATTTACCGGGCCTACCACTAATTTTCCCATGGTTTTATGTAGTTTTTTTATCATTACAGAAGTTGAAATGGTATAATCCTGTGTAGCGTGGAGACCTGTACTTACATTTCAATAATTTGGTAAGGTTACAATATATTTTTACATTTTATATTCATAAATAGTCCACTAATATACTAGATTAGGTTAGGTTAACTCAATGACTGCGGGCTCCTACATAAAAAATACGGACATCACTGCGGCAATTATCATATGACAATTGCCGAAAATCCGCGTAGTACAAGGCCTGGAGGGCAGTCAAGCGAGTCTAAAGCAGCGCGGGTCCGTCCCATCCATTGCCAGCCGTGCCTGGGCGCACAATAGTGTCAGTGAGAGACATCTCCAGCTCCCTTAAGACTTGGGGATAGCGTAAACCGCTCAAACCCGCTAATTTCTACCAATTTTTATCGTTGCACGGCAACCAGTCGTCGTACAGACATGATTCAGGTGTCATTGGAAAGGTCTATTCCTCTCCTTTCAGGGATATTTAATTGAAGGGTATAATTCAAGACAGCTAGAGCCTTGGAGTGGAGGATTTGCATTAACTTCCCCATTATTCACTAATCTGAAGATACGTCAAATGGCGCTTTTACAGTAGGTAAGGGTAATTGTGGGGTAAATTGGATACACGATGGGTTGAGGGGGAGTGTCCCTGTCCCACACAACCCCAATTCAATTACAAAGCCCAATTATAGGCTCAACACTCTAATACCCTGAGGATCATCTTACCAAAACGGTTAGAGATTAACGCAGGATTATGGGGGTCTGCAGAGCGCTGATTGGCCCAACCCGGCTGATCCCCCTTCACACCCAACCCTTCTCGTCCATATGCTTATCCAATTTTATCTTAAAGCTCCCTACCGTTTTAGATCCCACTATAGCACTTGGTAGTCCATTCCACCCATCTACAACTCTGTTACCAAACCCATATTTGCCTATATCTTTTCTGAAACGAAATTTATCTAATTTGAAACCATTGGTACGAGTTCTTTCGCTATCACTGAGCTTTAGTACATTTGTCATGTCCCCTTTGTTAATCCCACTAACCCACTTTAACACCTCTATCATATCCCCTCTAACTCTGCGTCTCTCTAACGAATGTAAACCTAATTTCTTTAACCTTTCTTCATACGGAAGATTTCTAATATTATGGATCATTTTTGTCATTCTACACTGTACTCTCTCCAATGAATCTATGTCCATTCTGTAATAAGGACACCAAAATTGGACAGCATAATCCATATGGGGTCTCACTAATGACAAGTAAAGTTTTAAGATAACATCAGCAGTTCTGTTACTCACACTCCTAGAGATGAAACCGAGAATCCTGTTTGCCTTATTACGAACGCTTATACACTGTTTTCTAGGCTTCAAATCATTGCTAACAAACACACCTAGATCTTTCTCGCAGTCTGAATTAGCTAGTTTATATTTAACATTTGTTTGCATCTTCCCTATCTTTAATACCTTGCATTTCTCAATGTTAAACTTCATCTGCCAATTTACTGACCATTCATGTAAGGTATCTAGATCCCTTTGGAGGCACTCTATATCGCTATCTGAATCAATTGATCTCCCCATTTTAGTATCGTCTGCGAATTTACTTATCCTACTAGTTATACCTAAATCTAGGTCATTTATGTATATAAGAAACAACAGGGGACCTAATACCGATCCCGGGGGGACACCACTTTTGACTGCTCCCCACTCTGACTTGGTACCATTTATGCTGACTCTGTTTCCTACCAATTAGCCATGACCTAATCCATCCCAACAACAATCCTCCTATTCCATGTGCCTCAACCTTTCTCATCAATCTCTCATGAGGGACTCTGTCGAAAGCTTTACTGAAATCTAAATAAATAATATCATATGACTTGTCACTATCTACTGCTTCATATACCTCTGAGAAAAAGCTAAGCAAATTAGTAAGGCAAGAACGTCCCTGAGTGAATCCATGCTGAGAAGAATTTATTAAGTTAAATTTTTCTAAGTGGCTTCTAATTTTCCTAGCAATAATAGACTCTAGCAACTTTCCTATGATTGATGTGAGACTAATGGGACGGTAATTGGATGCTATCGATTTATCACCTTTTTTGAAGATCGGAACTACATTTGCAAGCTTCCAAGCTTCTGAAACTAAACCTGTTTTTAATGACTTGTTAAATAAAAATGCTAATGGGCTACTTAACTCATCGCTGCATTCTTTTAATACTCTAGCATATACCTCGTCAGGACCAGGCAATTTTTGAGGTTTCAGTCTGTCAATTTCCTTAAGAACATCATTTCTACTTATACTAACTGTACTTAACATATTTTCTATACTATCACTATATACCATATTGACTTCTGGAAACTGTGCCAAATTTTCATTAGTGAAAACGGAAAGAAACTGACATTTAATGTACTGCACATTTCTAAATAATTCTCTGTTATTTCTCCTATTGAAGTTTTTAGGAGGCCTATTACATCTCTAACTTTAGATTTATATAGTTGGTAAAAAGCTTTAGGGTTATTTTTTGAGTCACTGGCTATCCTTATTTCATAATTTCTTTTTGCTTTCCTGATTTCCTTTTTGACCTGTCTTGATAGAGTCTGATAGTATATATGTAGATGCTTTTCACCTTTCTTTATTTTTCTATATATTCCTTTCTTTTTTCCTGTAAGATCTATTAGCTTATTAGCCATCCATTTTGGTTGGTTCTGCGTCGATCTAAATCTTCTTTTAGGGATATATTTATTTTGAGCATTGTGGAGTGAAGCAATAAACTGGTTATATGTAGGTGGCAAGTTTAACTCTGGCATATCCTGACTTAATTGCTTAACAATAGGGTCCACCCTTAAGTCTCTTCTTAGCCCACCATAATCGGCTTTTCTGAAATCTGGGATAAGTGTCTTATTCTCTTTAGCATTCCGTCCATTGTATATTAAAATAAAGATTTATGATCGCTATTTCCTAGGTGGTCACCAATCTTTTGAAACCATTTGTTCAAGTTCTTTCGCTATCACTGAGCTTTAGTACATTTTTCATGTCCCCTTTATTTATCCTACTAACCCACTTAAACACCTCTATCTAGTAACGCTCACGCCATTTATTCGGTGAATCGCACCCACCATATCGTTCAAAACAAGGAGTCAAATAGAAAGATTCATTGTGCGCAAGATAAATCTACAGTTATACTACCCCTATTTTGTTGCTATTCTGTTGATACTAATGGGTTAATATTATTAGTAGTAGACTTAGCATGGTTTGATGATGCGCGGAAATGTATACTTGACTTGAAATAGATACATTGAAGTATTACAAACCTTCGCAAACCCATAAACAGGGAACGTGAGCAGGGTTTAGACCGTCGCGCACCCATAAACAGGGAACGTGAGGGGGAGTTTAGACCGTCGCGGAAACAGGTTACTTTTCGGTTAGGTTAGGTTAGGCTAATGTTAAAAATACTAAAATGCGATGGTCCTCGGTATTAAACAACACTGTATATCAAATAAAAAAATAAAAACAATAACAAATTACCTGAAAAACTCGTATCTGGTTGGTGATAATTTTTATCAAAATTTTTTTTTCCAGTTTCCACGTCTGCTGAATCATCCAAAAGCACGCTAAAAGGCGTGTTTTGAAGGGAGGAGGTGGTGGGGGGTAGTGGGGGAGGGGTAGTATAACTGTAGATTTACCGCGCGCAATGCTTTGTTTACGGTCGGGACTTAATATTTTGGGTGTTATTTTTCGGTGTAATCGGGTTTTTTCAAGTGTCGATAACGAAATTCCTCCATGCGGACTACAGTGGAGCCCCCATCCTAGCTACACGGGTCTTCGTTGATTCAATTCTCGCACCACACACCAAATATTCCCCATTTCAATTCTCGCGCCAAAAGCCTCATTCCTCGCATCAAAATCCCAGCCGAAACCCGAAAAATAGCAAAAATAACGAAAAATTAGACATAAAACTAGAAAACAAACAAAAACAATAATTTTGTTTTAACATAACGAAAGAATCTGCCAGTAGCTTGCCGTTTAGAGACGAAATCCGAGTGAATCCGAGATCCGATCGTCAAATGCGCAAGATGCCGCCATCACTAAGCAGACGCTTGCAGTTTAGCTAGAATCTGTGTTGACAAAACAATCGTTTGCAAGCCTTTTTGTGCCTGAACCCCTTATCTCTCGCGTTTATTATAACCTCTAGTACATCTAGTGATAGGGATGGTTGGCCTGGTGATAGCAATGAAGGAATTTCATGCTCAAAATACAGCAAAGACCAGTCCATGTCGGACGAAAGCGATTGAATTGCCTAGCCTAGACGATGTTACCCTAGGCTAGGCTAAATATGACAATGATTTATAATAAAATCTGTGTGGTAAGTAATCTTCTCATAATACGTATTTATACGTCTTTTCCTCATAATATGTATTTATTGGATGTATTTGGGGCGAAATGGGTACTTGAGGGGTGGCTGGACGAATTTAGAACCTACAGTAAGGCTAGGCCTAAAAAAAATCGCATGATAGAAACAATGCCCCAATCTACAGTATTTATGGTTAGGACTGTCATTTAGCCAGGTCTACATTATTATTTACAATGCATAAGATTTAGGTCTAGGGTACTTGATGTAGCCTAGACAAAAAACATGTTTTCATAGCCTAACACTGGGGAAAAGTGCAGTAATTGTTTAGATATTGGGCCTTTTTTTTCTAGTTATTAAAAACTTATTCTATGGTGTATTATAGGATACAGTATAATGCATAAAATTTAATTTGTGTACAATAAAACATGTTTTCGTAGGCAAAAAATAGAAAAAGACGCAAATTTTGGCATGAGCACGGAACCGATTGAATTTTCCCCATAAGAACAGTGCCCCGATCTTGGCTGTTTCAATCCTAGCTCTATTTCTGCGGAACCGATTAGCAGCTAGGATGGGGGCTCCACTGTATAATGAGAAAAATATGGCGAGTCTAAACTAAAGGTCCCTATTTTCCCTAATAAATTATTTTGGACAATATAAAGATGATTTAATTAAATTCATACATCGATTTTATCGTGGCCTAAAGGTTTTTTATACCATGTATTTCATTCCTATATGCGTCTAAATGCCCATAAAAATTTATTACGGATCCTGAAAAAAACAAAATATCCTCTATATCGCCTACCTCGCACGAGGCGGGTGGCTTTGTTTACATCTGCCGCGAAGAAGAAGAGGCGTTGGGGAAAATGTGTGTTTTGCCCCCTACTATTTAAATATATGATGAAAGGGTTGTTGATTTTTTTGATTTTTTTTTTAAATCATCGATTTATTTGATGTTTTTTGTATTTATTTTATTTTTTTGATTTTTTTTATTTTTTTTTAAATATATGTATACATATATTTGTTTGTAAATTTAAAAGCTATCAGTTATTTGTGTTACTACATAATGTACCAGTATCTTAAAATGAACCAATGCCTACACAAACTTATGAAAGCATGATAAATCTTCAGATTTTTTTTTATTTTGATTACAAAAATCATAGATTTAATCAAGTGATTAAATCAAATTGATTTAATCAATATCAACTCTGCAGTATTTCAATAAATCCTGGGGGGGGGGGGCTTCCCCTCACCCCCCATGACTTATTGAAATCAGCATCTATTTTGCCAGCAAGGGGCTTAATAAGAGTTTTACCGCTGTCAATAGGGAGAGTTATTGGAGTTTTTGGTAGAATTTTACCGAATTATGAAGTTTGCCTGTACAGAACGGGGCCCCGGACACAGCGATCGGGATCATATGAGGCTTCCCGGATCCCATGGGTTAAGGTATCCTACGGGGCGCCCGAAAGTCGGAATTAACATGAGGAAATGGGTAGGCAAAAACACTCACGCGGCTGGACTCTGATTTGAACCATCGGCATTGTTGCGAAGGATACTTACGCAGTTCCCATACAAATCTGAGCCCTCTAGGTGACATAGGACCGGAGTAATTAACCGCGACGCACCCTATGCGGCTCTGGGGTTTAGCGATACATACATTGCCGACGCATAAGGTGCGACACTGGTACTCGAGGGGTTGATAAAGTTTTAATGTGGTTTTCGACGAGAATAAAGAAGCGTGTTTGGGCCGAAAATTAGGAGTTTACCCCCCTTTTCCGATCATCGGTTTGTTGAAATGATGCTTGATGTAAGTTACGCTTGCTGTCGTGTTTTTGACCCCCTGCTGGCAATATATAGGATATAATAATAAGTCTAGGGGGGTGAGGGGGGTCAAAGCCCCCCCTTAACACATACTGTTAAAACACATACTGTTCAAAAAAGGCAGCAAATCCCTACCCAGTAACTATCGTCCAATTAGCTTAACCTCAGTTGTATGTAAAATGCTAGAAACGGTCATACGACAGACTCGTAAATCACTTAGAGTAAAACTTAAAGATACTCAACACGGCTTTCGTAAAAAACGTTCCTGTTTAACAAACCTCTTAGACTTCTTCCACGATATCCTCAACCTCTACGATGAGAGTAAAGCTGTAGATATTATATACCTTGATTTTCAAAAGGCCTTTGACAAAGTTCCCCACAAACGTTTACTGCTAAAACTAAAAGCGCATGGAATACAAGACGGTGTGTTGAAATGGATAGAAATTGGCTCAGCGACAGAAAGCAAGAGTAGTCATAAACGGTAAGGCATCAAAATGGACCAATGTAAGTAGCGGGGTACCCCAGGGATCGGTACTAGGACCAATTCTCTTTCTAATTTACATCAACGACATAGATGAGGGTCTCACCTGTACAATCTCAAAATTTGCTGACGATACAAAAATTGCAAATAGCGTACTCTCAAAAGAACAAGTTGACGATATAAATTGTCATGTTGGGCCCAAATTTGGCAAATGAGTTTCAATGCGGATAAATGTAAAGTACTACATATCGGATACCTAAATGAGAAAGCAAACTATTCGATGAATGGCACTCAGCTTAAGAATGTAAACAGAGAAACCGATCTGGGAGTAACAATATCGAGTAACCTAAAACCGAGTCAACAATGTTCAGAAGTTGTTAAGAAGGCAAACAAAATAATTGGCTTTATAGGCAGGTCATTTGAGCATAAATCCAAAGAAGTTATCCTAACCCTTTACAATTCCTTAGTCCGCCCTCTTCTGGAATACTGCGTTCAATCCTGGTGCCCTTATTACCAAAAAGATATAAACAAGCTAGAACGAGTTCAACGTAGAGTTACCAAAATGATACCTAGCCTAAAGAACAAACCATACGAAGAGCGTCTTAGAGAATTAAATCTATTTCCTTTAACCCAGCGCAGATTAAGAGGTGACTTAATTCAAGTGTTCAAAATCATCAAAGGCATCGACAATATGAACTCTAGTAAGTACTTCACTATCGACCAATCTAATTACACGCGGGGAAACGGTTGCAAAATTATTGGTAAATCTTTTAACTCACACGAATCTAAGAATTTCTTCTTCAATCGAGTTGTCAACTTGTGGAATGGGCTTCCCCGAAACGTTATAGACTGCATCACCGTTGATTCATTTAAAGTCCGCCTAGACAAATATCTCGCATCAAACCCGCGACTGACTGCGTTTGTAAATGAATAACTTTATTTTATCCCCCCCTCAGTTACTAACCCATCTGTCCCCTACTAACTTCCTAATCCTGCCACGGACATTAGTTCCAGGGCAGTAATTCCCTTTCCAATGTTCCCTTACCCACTCTAAACCACTGTTTGGACACTTGATCCTCAGTGTTTTGGAGGACAAGCAACCTAGAAGGGTCACTAGATCTGTTGTTGCTTGATTTCCTTTGTACTCCTTTGTACTGTATCCCGCGGCCTGAATTTTAATTGAACCGTCAATATGAGAAAAAAGTTAAATGCGCGAAGTAACCTACTAACCTCGAGCGCAATGTAAACAAACTATCGACGTTACTCCCGCAAACGCAACTTTTTCATCGAGCAATCTTTATATTTTGTCTAATATTATTAATATTAAAGTGTCCCCGGTTTTTTTTTTAGTGTTTCGTACACCAGAAAAGGGGGCAGCTTTGTGTTGGATGCGTGGAAACCGAAAAAAATTATGTATTAAATCGTTGGTGGTACTGTACCTGTCAAATGCGCACCACTAGGCCTTTAGTAAAATCGCATTTTTTTTTTTATAATTATAGGGAATGGCCTCGCAGCCTTATTATACATAATTTATTAGGGACAATGTAGGTCCTTATGGAATCCTGTATGGAATCCTTATACTAGCCTTCAAATAGGCCTATTGAGAAAAAATTAGCAGGTAGGCCTATTTTCGGTAATAAGTAGCCATTCCAGTAAAACTCAAGACAGCTAGAGCCGCCTTATTTACCAAGTTTTCTGTATATATTTTACAAGGAATATAGTGTTTTAATGTCGTTTTTCATGGTTGGAGTGGAGGATTTGCATTAACTTACCCATTATTCATTAATCTGAAGATACGACGTCAAATGGCACCATTTATTGGGTGAATCGCGTTTTTACAGTAGGTAAGGAAAATTGTGGGGTACATTGGTTGCAACGCCCCCCCTCACCCCCCTTGATTTATCGTCATCCTCATATTTGTAGATCAGTAAGGGGGCAAAAACAGGTTGCCGGTAGCCTATTTCGTTTTTGTGAGTAACGATCACGCCATTTATTGGGTGAATCGCACCCACCCCATCGTTCAAAACAAGGAGAGTCAGGTTGAAAGATTCATTGTGCGCAATGCTTTGTTTACGGTCGGTACTTATTATTTTGGTTATTTTTCGATGTAGGCCTAATCGGGTTTTTTCAAGTGTCGATACCAAAATTCCTCCATGCGGACTATAATGAGAAAAATATGGAGTCTATAGGCCTAGGTTCCTATTTTCCCTAAGAAATTATTTCTAATAAGGTGGCGAAAGAGGTCTTGAATATTATCGCCTTTCCTCCCCTCACTTTCTATTGATAGGCTAAAATACACAATAGCCTAGGCCTATAGGATACCTTTAACCCTGCCCCCCCCACCGACCTGCCTGTCCTAAGGACAGTGTCGAGTACCCGGGCGATTTGGCCAAAAAACGTCTAGGCCTAGGCTACCGTATCTTTGTTATTTTAACTGCTAGAAAATTCCCACACATGTCTAAACGTACTGTGGTTTCCAATCTGTAGACTGGCACTGAGTAGAGCTTTCTAAGTCAACTGGTTCAGTTGTGATGACGATTTCCGTGGAGCGCATTTTAGCCATATGAGACTTTTCACTACTGAAATAACAACATAGACACACAAAAACAAACTACGCCTCTCCTTCTTGTGTTCGGAGGTGCGCGGCGTCGGTCCAACCAGCTGTGTTTACATGCGTCGGACGGACGGCTTTCAAAACAAGCTGAATAGGCTTTCAAGCTTACTTCCTGTTATAAGGACACCCGGGGTACTGCCCATCTGCCGCGGTGCCCTTATATAAGGACAGCCGGGCTGGAAGGGATAAAATAGAAAAAAAAATTGACAATATAAAGATGATGTAATTAAATTCAAACAAAGATTTTATCGTGGCCTACAGGTTTCTTATAGCCTACCATGTATTTCATTCCTATGTGTCTAGGCTAAATGCGTGTAAAAATGTATTACTGATCCTGAAAAAAAAAACTATCCTCTATATCGCCTACCTCGCAAGAGGCGGGTGGCTTTGTTTACATCCGCCGCGAAGAAGAAGAGGCGTTGGGGAAAATTAGATATTTGCCCCCTACTGTTTAACCCGCCGAGTGCCAGCCAATTTTGACAGTGTGCTTCTGCCAGTGCCATTTTTTTTTTTTTTTTTTTTGCTAAATCTATCAAGTTGGGAGAGAAAGGAAGGATAATGGTAAAAAAATAACTCCCCTCGCCAGAAATCAGGTCCCCGATGGTCCCGAAAGTAGCTGAAAAGACACTATAGACTACAGAGACTTTCATGGTATCGGAATGTATGGGTGGGAGGGTGGTTTTGGGGTTGGTGGGGGGAAGGTAGAAGGGTAATTGACTTGTGTTACACATATGAAGCCGATTGGTGAGGTAGTTTCGCCACCACGGATTTTCCTTTTTTTCCTTTTCTTCGTACGGATACGCTGGAAGTGGGAGGCGGTTGGGGGTGTGGTGGGGGGAAGGCAGAAGGGTAAGGGACTGGTCACACAAATATGGAACCGATTGGTGCAGTCGTTTCGCCGCCACAGATTTTCCTTTGTTTTCCTTCTGACGGGACAGACAGTCAGCGAGTGGATGAGAGGAGGGATTTGGGATTTTTGTGGTGGGTAGCCAAAAGGGTAAGGTACATGTGGAAAAAAATATGAAAGCCATAGGTGCAGTCGTTTCGCTTCTACGATTTTTTTTTCGGCGAGGACACGTCCCTGGCACTCAGCGGGTTAAATGGGGTATGGACGTTTCGTCACCAAAATTCAGACCCGTTTCGTCACCACTATGTTTATTAGTCGAAAAGACATTTTTAGTAGCTTTATTCGAAACTCATAAACCACTCCAATGTATATTCTCGCCCAGGATGTCAATTAAGTACGAAAGAGCGTAATATAGCGAAATATACCATAATATATAGTTCCATTTCGCTTCATTTCACTCCATTCCAAAATGGAACGAATGACACATTCTCGTCTCGTTTTTTTCGCTTGGTGGGAACGTTCAATTTTCGTCTATCTCGCAATTTGTGAGTTTTTCAAATTTTATCATCATAAGTAGTAGTTATGAAAGTAATTTTTTCGACAATGCGCATTGTGTTTCCTGACTAAAGTCCGTCAATACTATAACTAGTATAAATCTATATAAATCTATATAAATCTATATAAATCTAAAGTTAGAGATGTAATAGGCCCCCTAAAAACTTCAATAGGAGAAATAACAGAAAATGATTTAGAAATGTGCAGTACATTAAATGTGCAGTACATTAAATAGTCAGTTTCTTTCCGTTTTCACTAATGAAAATTTGGCACAGATTCCAGAAGTCAATATGGTATATAGTGATAGTATAGAAAATATGTTAAGTACAGTTAGTATAAGTAGAAATGATGTGCTTAAGGAAATTGACAGACTGAAACCTCAAAAATCGCCTGGTCCTGACGAGGTATATGCTAGAGTATTAAAAGAATGCAGAGATGAGTTAAGTAGTCCATTAGCATTTATATTTAACAAGTCATTAGAAACAGGTTTAGTTCCAGAAGCTTGGAAGCTTGCAAATGTAGTTCCGATCTTCAAAAAAGGTGATAAATCGATAGCATCCAATTACCGTCCCATTAGTCTCACATCAATCATAGGAAAGTTGCTAGAGTCTATTATTGCTAGGAAAATTAGAAGCCACTTAGTAAAATTTAACTTAATAAATTCTTCTCAGCATGGATTCACTCAGGGACGTTCGTGCCTTACTAATTTGCTTAGCTTTTTCTCAGAGGTATATGAAGCAGTAGATAGTGACAAGTCATATGATATTATATATTTAGATTTCAGTAAAGCTTTCGACAGAGTCCCTCATGAGAGATTGATGAGAAAGGTTGAGGCACATGGAATAGGAGGGTCGTTGTTGGGATGGATTAGGTCATGGCTAATTGGTAGGAAACAGAGAGTCAGCATAAATGGTACCAAGTCAGAGTGGGGAGCAGTCAAAAGTGGTGTCCCCCAGGGATCGGTATTAGGTCCCCTGTTGTTTCTTATATACATAAATGACCTAGATTTAGGTATAACTAGTAGGATAAGTAAATTCGCAGACGATACTAAAATGGGGAGATCAATTGATTCAGATAGCGATATAGAGTGCCTCCAAAGGGATCTAGATACCTTACATGAATGGTCAGTAAATTGGCAGATGAAGTTTAACATTGACAAATGCAAGGTATTAAAGATAGGGAAGATGCAAACAAATGTTAAATATAAACTAGCTAATTTAGAATTAGAAAATTCAGACTGCGAGAAAGATCTAGGTGTGTTTGTTAGCAATGATTTGAAGCCTAGAAAACAGTGTATAAGCGTTCGTAATAAGGCAAACAGGATTCTCGGGTTCATCTCTAGGAGTGTGAGTAACAGAACTGCTGATGTTATCTTAAAACTTTACTTGTCATTAGTGAGACCCCATATGGATTATGCTGTCCAATTTTGGTGTCCTTATTACAGAATGGACATAGATTCATTGGAGAGAATTCAGCGTAGAATGACAAAAATGATCCATAATATTAGAAATTTTCCGTATGAAGAAAGGTTGAAGAAATTAGGTTTACATTCGTTAGAGAGACGCAGAGTTAGAGGGGATATGATAGAGGTGTTCAAGTGGGTTAGTGGGATTAACAAAGGGGACATGACAAATGTACTAAAGCTCAGTGATAGCGAAAGAACTCGTACCAATGGTTTCAAATTAGATAAATATCGTTTCAGAAAAGATATAGGCAAATATTGGTTTGGTAACAGAGTTGTAGATGGGTGGAATAGGCTACCAAGTGATATAGTGGGATCAAGAACGATAGGGAGCTTTAAGAAAAAATTGGATAAGCATATGGACGAGAAGGGTTGGGTGTGAAGGGGGATCAGCCGGGTTGGGCCAATCAGCGCTCTGCAGACCCCCGTAATCCTGCGTTAATCTCTAACCGGTTTGGTAAGATGATCCTCAGGGTATTAGAGTGTTGAGCCTATAATTGGGCTTTGTAATTGGGGTTGTGTGGGACAGGGATCTGCCTTGCTTAGGCCAATCAGCTTTCTGCAGACTCCCATTTTCTTATGTTCTTAATACGGACAAGTCATCGAGGTGACCCCAACTTTATAATGGCATATCTCTACCGGCACCTCATATTAAGTACCGGGTACTCATGTTCTGAATGTGGCAAGGAAATCCGTCCTTAACAACAGGCGCTCTCGTGTGGGACATCAATGCCCTAGACCAAATATAGAAACATTACCAGACACCTTAACCCTCGTGGCCCGGGCTGGTCCTCCAAAGGACGGAGGTCGTATCCGATCTGGCCGAAAAAAGTCTAGGCCTAGGCTACCGTTTTTTTTTTTTATTTTAACTGCTAGAAATTTCCCACGCATCTATAAACGTAGTGCGGTTTTTAATCTGTAGACTGGCGTTGAGTAGAACTCTGTAAGTCAACTGGTTCAGTTGTGATGACGATTTCAGTGGAGCGAATTTTTCCGCGATGTTGACAATATCGGAGCTTTTCAGACGCTAATTTAGTCTTACGTCACAACAATAACATTGATCCGACGTCTCCTTGTTTTCGGAGGTGCGGTAACGCAACGATCGACTTTGTTTACATGCATCGGACGCACGGCGTTCAGACCAAGCTGAATAGGCTTGCAAGATCTGTTGAAAGGACACCCGGGCTGCTGCCCAATTTCCGCGGTGTCCTTTCACAATGACAGCCGGGCTAGAAGGGTTAAGGAAGATGGAACTTTTCTCTGGCATTGCCCTGATAATGCCTGATTGTCCCAATATAATGCTATATAACAGTACCGTACTGATGATATTATGTTTTCACCAACCAATTTCACTTCTAAACTCAATTACTGAAATCAACAAATACAGCAATTCACCAACAATTTAAATGTCCCAGCAATGGATTTAGATGTCAATGGCACCATCGACAACCTAACTACAAACAACTGACCACTTGCGAATTGAATTGACAACTGCCTATCGTATTATATATAAAACAACGTTTTGACAAACGATATGAGAATCTAACAAAACCGTATCAGATAAATATATACCGTCCCATAATACAATTTTGCAACAAACCATAAAGTTTTCATCACAAATTATAACCATTAATACTTAAATCAAGGTCCAATGGCCTTGAAATGGTAGTGGCTTATTATGGTGACGAAACGTCCGAGATCACGGTGACGAAACGGGTCTAAAGCCTAGTTCACACTAGCCGTTTTTCGGTACGTATAAACAAATTGTGACGTCAGTGACATCATTAACAGACATGCGGTGTGTACGTACTGTAGTGTGAACCGAGAAGCCGTTTACCAAAATGCGTACCGCTCAAAAAGATGGTTTCGATTAATCTTTTTGGTGTACGCACGAGAAGAACGTTACGTATATTGAACATTGAAGTGAAATGTGTGTAATATTGTTGTGCCAATTTCCATTACATTATAGTTATGACATTTCTCCAATAAAATATCAATTCCCTTCTACAGTACAGTGCATATAATTAGTCTATGTCCAGGTACCGTTGCCCACATAGGCTAAGTTGTTTTTAATCGTGATCTGATGTATGAATGTAAATTATATAGATAGGCCTATAAGAATGAATTGCGAGTGCGGTTTCTTTTAATTACTAGTTTACTAATATGAATTAACCACTATACACTCGTAATTCAATGATGCGCAATATATTTCCATTAACATGGTCATGGAGAAGAATTAACAGAACTAATATAAATATGTGGGCAACTGCAGGCTACATGATGGTTTGGTTTTGATGTATGTTCCTAGTTAATATGCATAGAATTACGGTGGTGGTTCATCTTCGTTCAAAATTAAGAAATAAACACCAAGAAAGATAGTTTCTCAGTCCATGTTAACAATCGTCTAGTAGGTGTTTACCTTACGCCAGAGAAGTAGGCTACGTTCCGCACCCAAGAGTCTGGCCCGCGCTCTCCGCATTTCCTTTCAACTTTACTTTTCCGCGTTCGTTTTTCGTATGTGATGTCACAGGCCCAAAAACGGATCCGCAAAAGACGGCTCGTGTGAACCGGGCTTAAGAGGTGGTGACCAAACTTCCTGTATCCGTTTAAATATATGACTATTTCAATAAATCCTGGGAGGAGGTGAGGGGGTTGCCCCCCCCCCTCAACATATTTTGTATCCCACGGCAAACGGTTATGGCCAAACAGTTATGTTTCACGAGTGAAGGGGCGTGTTTTTAGATTGTTGTTTAACCCCTCAGACCCGGTTGGGCTCTGAGGCATCCATAAAAAACACCCCCGCAGAACCCGGAAGGGCTCTGAGGCACCGGCAGCTTGAAGGCCTGTAAGCTTGGTGTGCGAGGCGTCCATCCGACGCATGTATGTGGGCCAGATGTGGGCCAATCGGAGCTCTGTAGACCCCCGTTTTCTGATCTCTAACCGTTTCGGTGAGGTCAGTCCTAATGGTGTTAGTGAGCTGGATTTCATAAGCCCAGCTTATAAAGCCTTATAATTAGGGTTAGGTGGGAGAGGGATCTGCCTTGTTTGGGCCAATCGGCTTTCTGCAGACTCCCATTTTCTTATGTAAACAGCCGGTTGGACCTAAGCCGCGCATCTCCGACCACAAGAAGGAGAGGCGTCCTTGTTCGTGTGTGCCTGTATGTTATTGTTAAGTACTGTAGTGAAAAGTAGTGTAAAGTGGCTGATATCGCCACAAAGTTATCTCCACGGAAATCGTCATCGCAACTGAAACAGTTGACTTAGAGAGCTCTACTCAACGCCATTACAGGTAGGAAACACATCTACGCTTGGGGATGCGCGGGAATGCGGAAGCAGTCAAAATAACAAAGATACGGCGGAGCTGTTCGGCCAGGCAGCTTAGGGAACAACAACAACAAGAACAAAGATACGGTAGCCTAGGCGTAGACGTTTTTCGGCCAAAACCCCCGGGTTTCGGTATGGAATACATAACCGGGTCTGATGGGTTAATGGGTAAATATGCATTTCCCCCTATTATCACACATCAAAACACCCTTACACAACTCTAAACTAGATAAACACAATCAAAACTATTTTTTAGCAATTTAGTTAAATCATCTTTATATTGACCAAAAAAATAAAGGGTAAAAATTGAAGAGACAGCCTTTTTACTAGTTAATTTTAGTTTTGATAATCTTCAAGGACACTACATCCGCCTTATTAGCCTAGAAACAATTTATTAGGGAAAATAGGCACCAACAGATTCGCCATATTTTTCTCCATATAGTCCGCATGGAGGATTTTCGTTATTGACAAATTGAAAAAATACACCAAAGAATTTGTCAAAAATGTCAAATAGCGGGGGTGTGGCTATAGGCTATTCTGCAGAACAACTACTCCTCGATTACGGGATTCCTGTCTCGTGGATTTTTTTTTTTTTGCTCTTACCTAGCTTCCCACATTCTGAAAAGCATGCACTGCTCCGACCTACTCTAAAGAAACCTGGACTTGATGTTGAGAACATGTTGAACTATCGTCCTGTCTCTAACCTGTCCTTCATATCAAAGATATTAGAGCGTGCAATACTTGACCAATTACAACCACTACTTCAGCAGAATGAAACTATCCCAATTTTTCAGTCTGCTTACCGACAGCATCATTCAACTGAAACAGCATTGATTAGAGTACATAATGATCTAGTTGAGAACATTTGCAATGGTGTGGCCTCACTATTGGTCTTGCTTGATCTCTCTGCGGCTTTTGACACAGTGGATCACAAGTTGTTATTGAGTGATCTTTATGATTGTGGTGTGCGTGACTCCGCTCTCTCTTGCTTCTTGGGTCGTACTTGTCAGGTAGATCCCAGAGTGTGATGGTAAATCAAGTGGTCTCGGACTCGACACCCCTGCAGTATGGTGTTCCGCAGGGATCAGTTTTAGGTCCTATCCTATTTATAATTTATATTAGCAGTTTGTCTCTTCTGCTTCGTGCACATAATGTCACCTTTCACTTTTATGCAGATGACACCCAGATTTATGTGAGAATCACAAATATAGTTGATATACGGAGTAAGATGGAATTGTTGATGTCTGATATCAAGAAGTGGATGAGAGCGAGAAAACTTAAACTAAATGATGGTAAAACTGATATTCTCATCATGCGAGGAAATAGAAGAGCTGATGATATAGTAGGTGCCCTCTCCATCAATGTGGGTGGATCTCAGCTGCGACCGGCCCCAACTGTTCGAAATCTGGGTGTATATGTGAACTCCCGATTAGATTTCAAAGAGCATGTAAACCAGATAGTTAAAAGTAGTTACTTGCACATCAGAAATCTCTATTTGGTGAAGCCGTTTATAACCAGACATTGCCTCCTGACGTTGGTTCACTCATTGGTCTTCTCTCGTGTTGATTATTGCAATGCCCTGTTGGTGGGTCTTCCAAATTATATTTTGAAGAAAGTTCAGTCTGTTCTTAACAGGGCCGCAAGACTAATTTTTGGTGTTCCACCTAGAACTCCTACTACATCTCTTCACATAGAACTGCACTGGCTGCCAGTAAGAGCAAGAATAGAATTTAAGTTGTGTTTGGTGACTTTTAAGGTTCAAATTTGGTGAGCCTAGGTACCTTGCGGAGCTGCTCAGGCGCCCACTGGCACACCATGGTGTAGTTGTGCGTCATGACAATGACCCTTTTCGTCTTGATGAACCATGGGCTTTCCAGCAGTCTTCTTTCTTTGAGAGGTCTTTCTCCTACATGGCTCCGAGGTTGTATAACAGGTTGCCGCTGTCCATGAGACAACTGAGTTCTGTTGAATGCTTCAAGAGACAACTTAAGACTTTTCTCTTTGAGAGAAGCTATGATCTTGAGAGAGGTGTCATGACAGATGGCTATAGAGTTTAGGCTATTTTGCCACTGCTAGTGATTGTTAAGTGTGTGTTGTATATAAGCCTTCTTTTGATGCATTGATTTTTGTTCTTTTTTCTTTCTCTTTTCGAGCGCTAGTGAATTCTTCGGAAAAATTGGCGCTTATGAGAAATAAGTAACATGCTTATTATTATTATTATTATTATTACCTTACTCAGGGGACCTTACTGATGTGCGGATAAGTGCTACTTTAGTATAACTAAATAAGTTTGTCACCAATTATTTTGCAATATTTGAAAACAAATATGGATTTTATATGCTCTAAACATAATATGAAAATGTTTTTTAAGCCTCGGCAAAACCTAATAAAAATATATGGCACTAAAAATGAATTTTGTCGTAACATGGTTGTCAATACCTTCCTATAGACGGCACCGATTCGTACACACGCCATTTTCACCTGTCTCCCGAGGTCTGTCCACCAGCTTTTTAGTCAACACTAACTCCACCTGCCCATAGGTTGGGTTAGGTTAGGTTAATTTAATTAGGTTAGATTGTGCATCTGCTTGATCAGGAATTCGCTCGAAGTGACTCGCATTCGTATTTACAGATACGACCGAATACCGGTAGGCTACTAAATGGGCGCCGGCCCAACCGCCATGTTGTATCCCACGTAGGCCTACTAGGTACTACGGACACATTGTAGGCGTCGGGTGTGGATTAGGCTTGTATCCAATGTACTTGGTCTATGTTACTGGATATTTATGATTTAAATAAGTGCTACATTTTCGATAAATCTGATTATATGGCTTTGCAATTAGGGAAATCATGAGCCGCTTTCCGACATTTAGTTAGTCTTTTTCGATTCTCAAAATACGATCCAAGTTTTGCCAAAAATTGGCTCGGGTTTTCCAAAATTATGCTTTTTGGGGTTTGCAATTTGGGGAAACGAGCCAAAATTCTAAGATTAGGTTACTGTAATTGGTTTACTCTTAAAACTCGCAAAATCCGAGCCAAGTTTTGCCAAAACTTAGCTCAGGCTTTCCAAAATTCGGGTTTTATGGCTTTGCAATTTCGGGAAACCTGAGCCAAATTTCTAAATGAGGTTACTGTAATTTTTTTGTCTACAAACTCTCAAAATCCGAGCCAACTTTGGCCAAAACTTGGCTCGGGTTTTCGAAATATTGGGATTTAGGCCTTTGAAATACCTTAAAACCAGAGCCAAGTTTTGCTAAAATAAGTTTTAATCGCCATTTTACGCATTTAACCCCTCATTTTCCCTGTACTTCATAGCCCTCCCCCCTATCGGGCGGCGTGTCTCAAGATCGTTGTATAATGGGGAAACCGGTTTCGCCGAGGGTTGTAATTATTTCCAAACACTATATATTGATGAAAACTAACAGGGAAAAACAAAAAAATCCATGGGAAAATTGGTGACCATCTTATTTAGTTTTTCCGCTACTTTTCTTATTTTGTCAATTTGATTTTCACTCCCCTATAACATTATCAGTTATTTTTGTACAGCAAGTCCAGGACACTTTGTTTACATTCTAGCCTCCATGGAGGCTCCTCCCCGATGTTTAGTAGCCAATCAGAGTGGAGCTTAACCTACAAGAAGTCGGTACATTTTTAATGGTACTTTCCTGTTATAGACAGCCAAAGCTGAAGATTGTAGAGTAAACACCATAGACTTTTTCCCATAAATTTTGTATAGTTTTAATACCTAATCAGCGGGGGGGGTGGGGGCGGCAGCCCCCACCCATAATACTAGGATAGGTTAGGTAAGGTTGTTAGGTTAGGCTAATGTCCTTTCAAAGGGGTATAGGCTAGTAAACACTAGGATAGCTTATACCTAGTCAGAGGCAAGAAGAAAAAGAGTGTTGCTGTAGTCTCCTTGAATGCTACCCATTAACCTAACCGACGGTCTAAACCCAGCTCACGTTCCCTGTTTGTGGGTGCGCAACGGTCTAAACCCAGCTCACGTTCCCTGTTTATGGGTACGCGACGGTCAAAACCCAGCTCACGTTCCCTGTTTATCGGTGAACAATCCAACCGTTTCTCGTATTTCACTTAGTGAATTTGCGACAGTAATTAGCCTACGTGTACACCAACATAGTATCGTCCATGAAACTTCTAGAACACTGATAATTATCGATGGGGCTCGTATCCGGGTTGTCTTCAATTTTAACCAAATAGGCCTAAAGCTCTAAAAAACCTGTAAGCCTAGTTCGGGTAGGATGTAGTGACCGGGCGTACCGCCATCTTTGTTTACATTACGCGTAGTGGCGTCGGACCTTTCCCATGATTTTTCCCGTCTATTTTAACCAAACCTAACCTAGTATTCATGTAGTAATGACAGGGGGCAAATAGCAGAAAATATAGCGACGAAATACACGGGAACGTAAGTGCGACCGCGGCGATCGCCCTATGTATGTAAACAATGACTACCGTACGCCCGAACTCTACATCCATCCCCCTAGTTCTTCTGCAATCTGCAGAGCAACAGAATTACCAAAAAATATACCCCCTAGCCTAATCGGTAAACCTGACTTTTTGGACCGACATCGATTTCAGTAAGTTTTATTTTTTTGTTTTTTTGTATTTTTCCTTCAGATATAGTGTTGTTGTGGTCAATATTTACGAGTCACACCACAGCTGGGATCTCATTTCTAATGGTAGTTTTGGGTTCCTATCATTCTATGCTTCATTGCTATATACTTTTTATCTAGCCTACCGGAAAAAAAAAAAATCTTTGCTTTTTTTTTTTTAGCATTAGCCTAACCCTCTCACCACGGAAGGGCTCTTGAACGCCCATAAAAAAGCATATAACAGGTACCCGGAAGGCCTCTTGAACGCCCAGTGGTTGAAAGCCTGTGAGCTTCGTGTGCGAGGCGTCGGTCCGACGCATGTAAACAACAGCCGGCTGGACCGACGCCCCGCATCTCCGGCCACAAGAAGGAGAGCGTCGCTTGTTCGTGTGTGCCTGTATGTTGTTGTTAAGTATCGAAAAGTGGTGTAAAGTGGCTGTTTTGGCCATAAAGTTATCTCCAATGAAATCATCATCACAGCTCAACCAGTTGACTTAAGAGAGCTCTACTTAATGCCATTCTACAGGTAAATAACACAGCTACGCTTGGGGATGCGCGGAAATGCGGGAAGCAGTCTGATTAACGAATATACGGTAGCCTAGCCTAGACGTTTTTCGGCCATAACACCCGGGTTTCGAGGAATATATATATAATACATAGCCGGGGCTGGAGGGTTAACCTAACCAAAAAACCTAACCTAACTTAATCTAAATGTATTTGGGGGCTATTAGGTTAGGTTAGGTTTTTTGGTCAGGTTAATGCTAAAAAAAAAAAAACATGAAAAAAATATATTTTCTGGTGGATAAAAAGTATATAGGCCTAGCAATGAAGCATAGAATGATAGGAACCCAAAACTACCATTAGAAATGAGATCCCAGCTGTGGTGTGACTCGTAAATATTGACCGTTGTTTTATACTGAAGAGGAGCTGAAATGAGTATTTACCCATTATCCAACAATCTAAAAACACGCCTAACCTAGTATTATGGGTGGCCACACCCCCGTTGGTTGAGTTAGGCTACCTTTGTTTTTGTTTTTTGCTAGGCTATTAGCCTAACCTAGTATATGGGTGGGGGCTGCCACCCCCACAGGTTAGGCTAGGGTTTTTTTTTTTTTTTTTAGGCTAGGCTATAAATTATGTGCTATTAGCCTAACTTAACCTAGTATATGGGTGGGGGCTGCCGCCTCCACACCCCCGCTGGTTGAGTACTGGCTGAAAAACATTGTTTTACAGTAGCCTAGGCCTATAAATGTATTTTAGCGGGGTTTTTTTTCCTCCCTTATAATACATTTCAGGATAATATTCAAGACTTCTTTCGCATCCCTATTAGAAATAATTTATTAGGGAAAATAGGGACCAATAGGCTCTCCATATTTTTCTCATTATAGTCCGCATGGAGGAATTTCGTTATCGACACTTGAAAAAACCCGATTACACCGTAAAATAACACTAAAATAATGACCCGAACGTAAACAAAGCATTGCACCCAATGAATCCTTCGACCTGGGTCCTCTTCTTCTTGTTTTGAAAGTTGCGGTGAGTGCGATTCACCCAATAGGCTAAATGGCTTGAACGTTACTCACAAAAACGGTAATTTTTTTGAAAAGACACTCGGCGTTATTATACATACTTTATTAGGGAAAGTGAAGCTCTATGGAATCCTTATAATATACTCGCATAGATTCCACTGTGGAAGAATAGTTTTGATAGTTAACTATAGTTTTGATGTAAATACTACCGCAACTACGAATCTTGTTTCCGAGACCTAGTATATTAACCTAACCTAACCCCAGAGTGCCCTAGACCCAGTACATGGGATACAACACTAGCCCTTGCAAGTTGCATGCCAGCTACTGTGGGTTCATATATTAGACATACAATAACATCTTTGTAGAACATAACACTTTACCGTAGCGAGTGTACTCCATTTCGAACACTTTTTGTAAACATGAACACGTCCGTAGCAGAGCTCTCAAGATTGCAGGAGTGAGTTCGTTTACGCGCGGGACAATTTATATCGACAAAATAGTTACAAAACTTATCAAAACTATTCTACCACAACGGAATCTATGCGAGTATATTATAAGGATTCCATAGAGCTTCACTTTCCCTAATAAATTATGTATAATAACGCTGCGAGTCTATTCGCGATAATTATCTAATATAATATTTGTACATTTTGGAAGCGTGCATGGCCTCTCCACAATTTTCCTTACCTACTGTAAAAGCGCGATTCACCCAATAAATGGCGCCATTTGACAGAGTATCTTCAGATTAATGAATAATGGGTAAGTTAATGCAAATCCTCCATTCAAACCATGAAAAACAACAATTAAATACTATATTCCTTGGAAAAAATATAAAGAAACTTGGTAAATAAGGCGGCCTTTGAATGTTACCCATTTCAGCTCTTAACTCCTTGCGACATATATGACGCGATCGCGCCATATGGAACTTATGACCCAAAACTCATCTGACGCGAACGCGTCATAGGCCTAATTATGGACTTATCTACATGCCTCTCCAATAAGTCCATATGACAAACTAGCGTCATATGGAGCTCAGTAAGTCCGGTAAGTTAGATGAAGATCTGTCGGTTGGTGGCAACCCCAGGTTCCTCCGACAATTCTAACGGACAGCAGTGTGGTGCAGTGGCAATGATACCGGGCGCCCGCCTCCGTGGAACATAATGTCTGAAGGAGTTAATGACATATATAGCAATGATGTATAGGCCATGCTCTACCGGACCTATTAGGCCTAAAAAGATCGATGGGCTAACTGTCGGTCCAAAACATCAGTATAACCGCCTAATCAGTTGCTTGAAATTAACTTAGGATAGACGATTTATGCTGTAGCCTAATAGGGCCTATTGCAAACAAATTTGTCAGACAAAATTAGAATTTAGAACGACCCCAAACTCTCCAAATCGGCGCACTACTAGGCTCTACTAGGGTAGTCTATAATGAAACTACACCATAAATTTAAACCAACTTTAGTCCCCTTAGACCTAGGCATCATCGATAAGAGGCCTATTAACCCACCGAGCCCCAGCGACACAGCGTTTGCGTCCACAATGTATGTAGCCTAACGCTAAACCCCAGCGACGCAAACCATGCGTCCTGGCCGGTCCGGCCCCAATTACTCCGGTCCTATGGCACCTAGAGGGCTCAGATTTGTATGGGAACTGTGCAAGTATCCCACGCAACCTTGACGATGGTTGAAAACTGTCAAAGTCCAACCGCGTGCGCGTGAGCGCGCAAAAACACTGTATTTTTGGTGTATTTGCCTTCAATTTTTTTACTCTTGTAAAATAGACTTTCGGGGGCTCCGTAGGACCATTTTTTGAGCTTTTTAATAGTTTTTTTGTGGTTTTTCCTTCATTCCTGACCCATTCGCTAGCCTATTGTTTCTGGAAAAAAAAAAAAAATTCTAAACAGACGGTCCCTGGTGGCACATTTATTCTAAATTAGCTGGGGCTCAGTGGGTTAAAGGAGACTACCGCAGCGATTTTCGCACGCTCATCGCTTCTTAGGCCTATTTGACCAGGGGTTTTTTCCGAAATTATCCAAGTTCCCCAGTCAGCAGTTAGGCTAGGCCTATTTGCCCCCTGCTGGCAAATTTGGCAATAGGCTAGGCTACATATATGACACTAACTCCTGGGGGGGATGAGGGGGGACTTTTGGGTTGTTGTGGGGGGGGGGGGGGGACACCCCCTCCCCTCAAGCCACTTGTTGTATCACCCAGAGAATAGTCAAATACGAATCAATCACAGAACGTGCAAACCAAAGTGGTAGAGTCCTTGAATGATATAGCACATTGTCCATGTAGGCTATTAATCCATCCAGCAAGACTTTAGCATCACCCAAATATTCCTCCTACAACACCAATTATACCAGATCACCGCGGGCAAATCCCCCACATGCTGCCCGACCCTGTAAGTCTCCCACGGGTACAGAAATCCAGAGTTACAACCTCACTTACCCCGGTAACCCCGACACCGGCACTTGGGGGAAGCCGATAACCAGAACGCTTGACGAGACTTCCGACCCCACCCCCACTAACCAGACCCCTTATGACCCCACTACAACCTTCTCTAAAACACGCTACCACCCCCTACCCTAAGCTGCACACCCCGGGAGACTCTAGGATAGGGAGTTATGGGGGCTAGGGGTGTTAGAAGGGATAGTATGGGTGTGGGGTCTGAGGGGTGCACCACGCGGACGACGCCATTACCACCCCGGCTGATTGCGGTCGTGTATACCGCCCGTGACGTCACTAAACCCGCCAGCCTCCTCTATACACTAGAATTACCCCATAGGTCCAAAATTGCAACTTTGAACTGCATTATTACCTACTTACGTTTCCAAATGCCCTGCAATCGCGGTTACAGCAAGAAAAATCGATGGAATTCCACCTCGCTGACCGACGTTGGCCCCCACAAACTTGGAGGGAACTCACTTCACATGCACTTATCCCACTAGTTAGTCAAAATTACGAACTACAAATCCTTCACATTAATGTCGGATAGCATATTTATAATAAGTACCTGTCTAGCACGCTGTACTGCGTCGGCAAAAGCAGAACTTTGAGCAAAATTACTTGTATTAGGTCCTGCTGCTGCTGCCATCATGGACGACGGCGCTTGCCTGTATTTTCCAATGCTATATCCAAACTGATCTAAAAAGTTTTTCGCGCTTCCCTTTATATTTTATGACATATATCAGTATCTTGTTTTTATCACATTTATTGACAGTGCTAATTATTTTGTTCATTAAATTTAACAAAATAGTGCCTAATAATGAAATATATATAATATACTTATTCGAATTGTTCCAATATTATTAATTTGTTTTGTCAAAAAACGGGAATTTTAATGGTAAACTCAACAAACACAAGGGAGAGGGAGAGGTGCACCGAAGGAGAGGTGGAAAGATATGGAGTGAGGAAGTATATGAATGAAGGCGGTGCTGGTTGGGAGGAGGGGCGTCGACTGACTGGGGACAGAGGTGCATGGGGGCGGTTCGTTCGTGGCCACGCCTTCGGGGATTGCGGCGTCAGGCAATAGATAGATAGAACAAACACAAACCTCGGCCCATAATGGTTTTGCAGGTGTATGTTTTTTATGTGTAAGTGTAGAATTATGCTATAATAATAGCTGTAGCGTACCCCAGAGTGTTAGGGCTCTCTACATTCGTTAGAGAGACGCAGAGTTAGAGGGGATATGATAGAGGTGTTCAAGTGGGTTAGTGGGATTAACAAAGGGGACATGACAAATGTACTAAAGCTCAGTGATAGCGAAAGAACTCGTACCAATGGTTTCAAATTAGATAAATTTCGTTTCAGAAAAGATATAGGCAAATATTGGTTTGGTAACAGAGTTGTAGATGGGTGGAATGGACTACCAAGTGCTATAGTGGGATTAAAAACGATAGGGAGCTTTAAGATAAAATTGGATAAGCATATGGACGAGAAGGGTTGGGTGTGAAGGGGGATCAGCAGGGTTGGGCCAATCAGCGCTCTGCAGACCCCCGTAATCCTGCGTTAATCTCTAACCGTTTTGGTAAGATGATCCTCAGGGTATTAGAGTGTTGAGCCTATAATTGGGCTTTGTAATTGGGGTTGTGTGGGACAGGGATCTGCCTTGCTTAGGCCAATCGGCTTTCTGCAGACTCCCATTTTCTTATGTTCTTATGTTCTTATAATGAAGGGCGAATAAAACAAATTAATGAATAAATATAAATGTTAAAACTAATTAATCCTCACAGTGTTAATTGGAACTTGTAGGCCTACTAAAAGGTGAACAAATAAATAGATCCCTCTAGAAATCACGCACACACGTACAACACGACAACGTTCACCAGAATGTTGGAGTTTGCATCGAAATATGAATGAAGAATAAATGCCTCCAATAAGTTAATGGGAAAAACAAAACTAACTTAATTAGGACTGTCAGGACAAACAGGACCCGTAATCAAGCAAGACAAATTGACAATTACTAGATCTAGTTGAAGAACTGAGCCTCACCCAGCACATCCTTTCACCAACCCGAAAATAGAATATCCTGGATCTAGTATTCACAAGGAACCATGCTGTAGGAATCGGTGTTTACACCATACCCGAAAGAGGACCACATTCACATTTGTCAATCCCAAGACACAACTAAATGTCAGACCACAAACTAAAGCAGTGACATTGAGTGGGATAAGATACAATCATACAAGACAAATTTAACAGTGGAATGAATTAACTATTTGATGGCCAATCAACAGAACAAATTATCCAGATTTTCCTGGGCAAGCGCTTAGATATATGCAACAAGCCTCGTAAAGCCAACCAGAGCTCATCTCGGCGAATCCAAAAAGATATAGGGGAATCCTCATGAAGAAAATAAAGTATTTATCTCAAAAACTCCTCAGGGCAAGAACAAAAACCAAGAAAAACACCCTGAAAAACAAGCTGCTGGAAATTGAAAATTACATTCATCCCACGAAGAAGAACGTAAAAGGGAAGAAAGAAAAGCCATAAATGCAACAAGAAAACACAGCAAATATTTATTCAGCTACGCCAAGAAGAAGCAGAAAATCCAAGCACGTCAAGTTGGTCCCCTAATTGACGACAGTGGTGAAATTATACACAACCATTACTTTATAGCTGAGATATTAATTAATTAAAAATCTATATGACTCTAGCTCTTTCAATGTGCCTATTGAAAACAAAATAGTTCTTTCTCAAAGCACATTATTCAACACAATTTAAATGACACGCATGAATGTATAGGCTATCTTGCGTGATTTGCATGATTTTCAATTATCTTGCAGTGTCACTGAAGGACTGAACACATCATCATCAACTGGCCAAGATGGTATGCCTTCATTTTTTTTTATTAAACTGCACGAAAGAGTATATCACGTACTCTGCTACATACAATCTGGAGAAAATCCCTTGATGAAGGCATTGTTCCCGAGATAATGAAAAAATGAATCATATCACCTATTCATAACTCATAAGGGAGGAAACAGGGGAGATGTCAAGACATACACACCTGTTGTCTTAACATCCTTATAATGCCCTATAATTACAGTATCTGTTGAGTGTCGTGCAGGGCAGGTTGCCGCCCCCTTCAGGATTTGGTTCCGGGGGACCATTAAATGCAAGTGGTCGAGGTACAGGCTCGTAGGGGTGTGCTCCCTTAGATGTCTCAGGTATTGAGGTACCTGGGGAGTGGGGGCCTTCTTCGTCCATAATGAGGGCCGGTGTGTGTGATGCTTGATCTTATAGCGGGAGTCTATTTTGAGATGGACTCCCTAGTTCTCACAGTTAATAAGGGCTCCTGGTGAACTGCCTGTAATGGGGAGGTGCCCTTGAGGGTGACTTGACCATTGTTTCTCGGATAAATTATCTGATGAGTGTAGGGCATGTTTCCGCTACCTTCCAAATTTGGTTCCTGGTGACCTTTAAATGCAGGTTCATTGGGGCTGCCTTCAGGATATTGTTCCATCTTGCACACACACAGAAGCAGTTGGTAGGCCTACTCGTCGTAGTAAGTGGTTCTAGTAGATCCTCGTTGCCTCTTTACTTTCCCTCCCTGTGGCTATTGATACACTTCTGTATTCTTAAGTTTATTCCTCACAACAAAGGCACCAATATCTGAAATACAAAGAACTTAAATCAATACCATCACCATAAACTATTTGTGTGCTACAATCCCTATATTCTATAAACAATCCCAACAAATAAAACAGCACGTTAGAAGTGCAATGAAATAGATGCTTCAGAAACGTGGCCTGTTAAAACGGATGATATCAATAGAATGGAATGCAATGAGATGAGAATGGTGAGATGGATGTGTGGTGCCAAACTGCAAGATAGGATATCAAGTGAAGAGCTAAGGAGAAGGTTGGATATGGTATCAAGAGTATCAGTGATGAGATGCGTACTATAGCAGGCTTGGATGGTTTAGACATGTGGTGGAGAGGATGGATGAATAAAGCTGGGTGAAAAGATGCAAGTCCATGAATGTAGAGGGATCTGCATTAAGGGGCGGACCAAGAAAGACATGGGATCGGACTTTGCAGTTTGATCTTAAATCAAAGAACCTAACAAGTGAGGCAGCTATATTAACAGGGCTGCCTCCATGGAACGCCGCCATTAGGACGTGAGAGCGGAACCGCGCTTCGTGTGGAGCACTCAGTCTTTAAATTTGTGTATGTATGTATGGCCTGTGTGTGAGCCTTGAGCCTCACTGGGGAGTTGCTAGCATCGAGTCTCACTGGGGGGTTACTAGCATCGAGCCTCACTGGGGGGCTACTAGCATTGAGCTATATATAGCTATGTGAGCATCGAGCCTTACTGGGGGGCTACTAGAATTGAGCCTAGCTATGTGAGCCTCGAGCCTTACTGTGGGTTTGATAGCATCGAGCTATAGCCATGTGAGCATCAAGCCTCACTGGGGGGTTGCTAGCATCGTGTAAAGGGAGCTATAAAACTGTGATTACATACTGAATGTAAAAACTCTCTTGACTAAAATAACTCAGCCAAGTGGGGCACCTCTCTTGTCTCGGTTGGTAGTGTTGGTCTCGTAACTGATGACTGATCCCAAGTTCAATCCCAGTGGGGCATGGGCATTTTGTGAGTAGAACGGTTCAGTATCCAAACTAGTGACTACAATAAGTTAAAGTAAGATGTCAGAGTTGAGAAATATACCTGTTACAATCGAGTTTGGTAGCATCGATCAATCCTACCTAGTTGACCAAAAAGCAGATAATTCTGAATGTCTTGGATACCTGGTTCTGGGCGAATAGTGTAGCTTTAATTGGTATGTTGTGGTGTAGATATTATAGTCCCGCTTTTGAATATCTTTAGTTAGGTTGACTCAGGAATATCGAACGATCACAAAGGTTAATTTTATAGGGGATACCAAGGACAGATTGTGTGTTTTGTTTTCCTAGTAGAATTAATGGTAGTCTCTCTTTTGGTTGCTACTTTTGTGTTGGTGGGACTGAAGGTAAGAAAGGCTCGCTTGATGTCTACTTTCTTCCAAGGTCCAGTGGTAGCCGTCTCGATGGTGGAGGCTGCTCTGGGTGAAAAGGACGCTCTAGAGCTCTGGTGGTGGTTGACTTATGCCCTTGTGTTGTGGAAGCTGGCGTGGTAGTGATGCTGGCTTGTCTTTAAGCTCTGCATATTGATTTATCTCCTGTTACACGTTATAATTATAATGGTGATTGTCTCCGGTTATTATTATGCTGTGTGTGGTGTTTGTAGAAGAAAATCGCTGCTCATGGATATTTCATGAGTGACTTGTGTAAACTTCTCTGGCGTGACATAACTGAGTTGAAGCGGTGACATGACTGAGTTGAAGTTATATCATTAGGCATAACAGAGAGTGAGGTGGAAGGGCAGAGAGGGAGAAGCAGACCAAGAATGAGATGGAGAGATGGAGATGAAAGGTATACAAGTGAAAATTATGTTATGTGAGAGGAGGGATGCTGGCTGACAGATAGCAGAGGAGTATGAATGCGATTCATTTGTGGTTCAAGCTGTGAGAAGTCCTCTGTAAAGCCGGTATCACAGAAGAGATTTTATAGTCAACATTCGATGATCAACATTTTTCTGGCACCATTTCTGGAATATTTTGCACTGGTATCGGAAAGTAGACTGATGATAGATGAATTTAGGTGACAGAAAAGTTTTAAATGTTGACCTCATAAGCGGCCAGACCCGTGTTGAGTATAAATGTTGAGGTAAAAAGTGCTCGTGTGACACCGGCTTTAGCCAAATAATTTTAAATAAAGCTGTCAAATGTTAGCCTGATGAATATACAAAGAATACTATTGCACTGAAGACTTAGCCTCAGATCCAAGGGCGACTGTTATTTCCGAGGACATAGATCTGTATTTCCTTCTTTTTCCTCTTTGTGACTTGCATTAATCCTCTCATGTACTGTACCTTACATATTGTAAATACAAGCACTCTTCACCATATTTTTTCTTCCTCGTCTTTCCCTCCCTTTTCCACTTTGATGGCACAACATCACTTCTTCCTCTGACAAAGATGAACTCTTCGCTCAAACTTTTGCTAGAAACTCCACCTTGGATGATTCCGGTGCTATTCCTCCTTCTCCACCCCCCTCTATCCTACTTATGCCTAATATCCTAATCTCTTCTAAAGATGTATTTTCTACCCTCTCTGGGGTTAATACTAAGAAGGCGTACGGTCCGGACGGTGTTCCTCCTATTGTACTAAATAACTGTGCTTCCGTGCTGACTCGACCCTGCCTAGGCAAACTCTTTCGTCTCCGTCTCCGCTTCTTGCTGGAAGTTTGCTCCCATTCAACCTGTCCCAAAGAAGGGTGACCACTCTCAACCCTCCAACTATCGACCAATTGCTTTCATCTCTTGTATCTCAAAAAGTTTTAAAAACTATTCTTGCTTCCAAATTTCTTAAGCATTCTTCTCATAATCTACTCTCAGATCACCAGTATGGCTTCCTTATGGGTCGCTCTACTTTTTTTTTTTTTTTTTTTTTAAGAGACAATGAACGGAGGAAGGAAAAACACAGATAAAACAAAAAGGTCCATGTGCCTAAAGGCATCCTCCATTCATAAAATGTTTGTAACAACTGGATTTAAACATTTGTTGATTGTAAGTTTGTGGAAAGCAATTCGAGGGAAGTGAATTCCAAAGAGTAGTAGCTCTGGGGATAAATGAATTCTGATAAGCAGAAGTTCTGCATTGTGGAGGAGAAAGTGTAAATTCATGGGCGCTCTCAGCTGCCCTAGTTCTACGGGGAAAGATGTGGAGAGGCGGCACAATTGAAGCAAGTTCCTCGGAACAATTGCTGTGAAAATATCTGTAGAATAATGCAAGGGATGCAACGTTTCTTCGTATGGCTAATGTAGGAAGGTCCTGTGTGATTGCAGGGTTATTGATTAATCTAATAGCTTTATTTTGAATTTTGTCCAACTGCCTCAATGCAACCACTCCACTTCCACCCCACAGAGGTGAACAGTAATCCATCTGAGAGCGCACATGACTTTTATATATTACGGCCAACTGCTCGTCAGTGAAGAATTCTCGAACTCTGTACAGGAGTCCCAGTTTTTTAGAGGCATTCTTAGCAATGCTTCTAACATAATGTGTCCAGCTCACTTGTGATCTTCTTTCATATATTACCAACTCTTGGTCATCCTCCTTTCGGGACTTCGGTGAGACCTTCTCTATTGCACTAGACATATCGAAGGCCTTCCATAGAATCTGGCACAGATCTTTAATTTCTAAACTACCCTCCTTCAGTTTCTATCCCTCCATATGTGCCTTCGTCTCTAATTTCCTTTCCGGCAGTTTCATAGCTGCGGTTGTGGACGGCCATCACTCACTTCCTCATCCTATCAACTCTGGTGTTCCTCAGGGCTTTGTCCTATCTCCCATTCTCTTTCTAATTTTAATAAATTATCTTAACTGTACCTCCAGTCCCATCCATTCATACGCAGAAGACTCTACCTTACACTACTCAATTAGTTTTCTTGAATGCCCGAGGCCCCCATCCAGCAATCCCTCAAAAACAAACGTAATAAAGCCATGCAACACTGATCTTCTGATCTAGCTACTATTTCCGATTGGGGCAGAGTAAACCTTGTTGCCTTTAATGCTACCAAAACCCTATTTCTTCATCTTACTACCCATCCAGAACTCCTAGAGGACTATCCCTTACACTTCAACAATACAAAAATCAACCCTTCATCTTCTCTCAATATTCTCGGAGTCTTTTTTTCTTCTGCTCTCACTTGGAAGGACCATATTACGTCTTGCTAAGGCAGCCTCACAGAAGCTGGGTGTGCTCAACCGCCTGAAGGGGTTCTTTACCTATGCACAGCTTCTTGCTCTGTACAGGGGCACAGTGCGTCCTTGTATCGAGTACAGTATTGTTCACATGTGTGAGGAGGATCCTCTCGCACCGCACTCCTAGACAAAGTAGAAAGGAAAACCTTTCGTATCATTAACTCCCGTCCACTCACCAACTCTCTGCAATCTCTCTCCCTTCAACGCAATATTGCACCTCTCGCTACTACAATAATCAATGTTCCTCAGAGCTTTCCCAGTGTATACCACCTCCTCTACATAGTACCCATCTTGCAACACAATCCCACCCCTACTCAGTGCAATTCTCGAATCCAAGAGTGAAACGTTATTCTCACTCTTCTATTCAACAGCTGAGCTTTGGAACTCTCCCAGAATCAGCCTTCTCCTCTTCCTATGACTTAAATTGCTTCAAACTCTGTGTCCAGGCATTTTGACTCGAACGTCCCTTGATTTTGGCCCTGTAATTTTTTCAACTCTGGGGGAGGCACTCATCACAGGCAGTTCTGCCTATTGTCTCCCTCACTCATAGAAATTTGTTTTTAATAAAGTGTGAGAGTAGCTTACTACATAGGTCAGCATTATTTCATCAGAACCACCATGTGAGAAAGAGACTACTGTATTAACCCCTTCTGTATCAGCGACGTCTTATTAATTTAATTCTAGCTATATTCAGATGATTTTGTTCAGTTTAAGAAGGATGTGTGGTGGTCAAAAGGGGTAAAAGAGTTAGTTTAACCCATGAACTGATAGAACATATGCAAAATAAAAGGCCAAGTTGAGGGAGCGAGGGGGGTTGGGGTATAAAGGGGGGGGAAGGAGTGGAGGATGTGGTATGGAGAGATGCCACTACTTTCTATGTGTCACCCAAACTTCAGACATTTCCTGGCACTGGCATGGTTTTTGAAGGGTTATTTTTACACGTTTAAATACCATGGCTTCCGAGAGGACCGTCGTAGTTAATGGGTTAAAGCCGATTACTTGCTGGAGGCCCTTTATAAACTGAATAAAATTGTCTAATAGTAGCCAGAATAAAGTTAAAGGAACATTACATTACATTAATAGATTCCTAGCGCCAGGCGACGAAAGGCCATATGGCACTAAAGTAGAAAACGGAATGGGTCAGAAGAACAACCTAAACATCGTTAAGGAGATGGAGAAGAGAAAGGAAAGACATCACTCGATCAATACAAAAAGAGGGAGACTCAGAGAGAATATCGGCAGGACACGGAGGACAACGAAGAACAGATAAGGGAAAACAACGTGAACGGGCAATAGAAAAGAGAGGACAGACGAGAAAAACGTGAGAAACAGCAAGTAGAACTTGACAGCGGGAGCAAAGAGGAGGTGAGCGGGACATTAAGAAGGAACAGCGCCAGTACAGAGAGGGTTAACCATCTCTGTATACAATCACTGCTTTATTCATATTATTTTGGCTATCATTAGACAATTCGATTAAGTTTTGGAAGGACCGCCGGGAGTCAAAAAGGTTACTCAAAATAATATTTACTGGTTTGATTCAGAGAACCTTCCAATGATCTGTAAAATCATCTATTGTTAGCCAAAGTAGAATGATGCCCTCGTATTCTGAAGGGGTTAATAAAATTGTAAAACTTGCAAAATAAACAAATCAAAACAGGGACGACACAATACAAAGGCAAAAGAACTTATCAAAATCGCTATGTGGAAATGACGCTTTAATCAAACAAAATTATGAAATAAAAGAACACCTTATGCAGAAATGATAATGGTGAGAGAAACACATTGGGAGGATGACTGAGTTATTCAAGTTTTATTTTCTCACATATTTTTTGGCCATTGATTTCAGGCAGCTTCTGATTTAATATTGGCTCTGTCTCGAGTCGGCCACCCCCAGCTAAAAAACAAAAAAACAAAAAAAGGGGTATGTGTCTGAGAATATAGATAGATAATAAGTCAGCTACCTATAGTACATTATATTAATGTATCTTCAGTCTACTTGTTACCAATGGAAAACAGACTAAAAAAATTGCCTCAAAAACAGCTCCTTCTCAAAAGTGGATTGGCCACAATTTTCCTTGTGTAATTCCATCTATAACCAGTATTGCTTAAGTTTCTCTACATCAAATAAATATCTACATAAAAGTCATACCAGTATTAGATACAAAATCATGCATGCTTCTAACAACCATCTCAATATACTGTACGGTCTTTCAGCGGATACAGTACATTTTTTTTGGTGAGAAATACGTACAGCTGTTGACAAAATTATGTCATCTGTTACGATGTTCTTTATGAAAGTATGAACATTAGAATTCATAAAGAATTGAATATTTATTAAAAAACAAAACGTTCCACTATTTTATCAATATATACAACTACAGACGCAAGCATCAATTTTAGTGGCTATAATTGATGCAGTTTTTAATGTCGTGCACTCCCTTGATTGACAGAGCTAGGGAGTGCCCATGTTACAGGGACAATTGCCACGAATCGCTAGACCTGAGCGTCTGAACTCGACATCTACCAGTGGCACGGGGTAGGATCGAACTGCCGACCCTTCGATCAGCAGTCAGACGCGCTACTGACCATGCCACGGCCCGCGACATAAAATTACATAAAGAATATAGTAAAGACTTTAAAAAATTCTGTCAACAGCTGTACAACTAATTATGTGAGATAAAAGATACACCAGCGTAAGGCACACCTGGCTTGAACATACTTTATACCTGAAGCTTCATAATTCAATAGCTGTTGCAAACTCTTTTCATTTATCAACAGATTATACCATACTGTATTTGAAGACATAAAAGATGCACATTTTCTATAAACATGACCCCCAGTATCTCCCAGCATCTTGTATTTTTTGCAGTACTGTATATCTCTTTTATGACCCCCAGTATCTCCCAGCATCTTGTATTTTTTGCAGTACTGTATATCTCTTTTATGACCCCCAGTATCTCCCAGCATCTTGTATTTTTTGCAGTATATCTCTTTTAACCAAAATGTTCATGGCAAAATTTGAAAGTACGCATTCTATGCCGGCATATACGGTATATCAATATCAAATCTCTGTTTATCATTTAAACTAGATAAGAAAATGCACTTGTAAAACATTGTCAAAGTGCAATAGCCTATTCGCTGTAAGTAGGCAAAAAATCATGACCTCTATCCTCTGTAACTCAAAAACTACTAGAGTAATCGAGCTAATATTTCTAACATTTCGGAAATCCTGGTGATGGGCTGGTCTATCAGAGTGAGAGCTGAGCGTTCTCTGCCATACCCATAGCTTACTCTGACTGTTCCTTTTACTTATATATCTTCTAGATCTCAAGTGACGGCGTCTTTTCCGTGGATTGCCCTCCCTACTGCCAACCTAGAAGTTGGCAGATTGGGAGCCAAAGCGTCACATTTTTCCCTTGCCCCTCAACTTTCCCTTCATAATTGCTGAGGGGCACAGGCCCTTGGGTGGGGTTTTGGTTTCCCGGGCGTTTCTGCACCCTCCTCATCTCCCTGCCTTGGAGTGGCTTCGGTCACCCGGGCTTTGTTAGTGGTAAGCAGGGAGGGTTTTGTGGGGACGCTCGTTTATGGCCTTGGCCTTGCTCGAGACCTTGGGGCTGTTCGGCCAGACAGCCTGGGGAACAACAACAACAACATTTGGGAAAAGTCAGTTAAGGAATAGATGTGAATATTTACAGCCAATTTGATCTAGCCCTTTTTGAGTTACAGAGGATAGATGTCATGATTTATCGCCTACTTACAGCGAATATACTATATCAGTAACTCCTTGGAGACAACAGTACAGTATACCCGGTATATATGTTTGTCACGATATACATCTTCGAACTGCGGCCATTGCCATTTGTTAGCCATTGTCACTCACATACATACATATATACAGTACAATCATACATACATACAAGCTTAACCCCTTCAGTACCGGGGATGTAATTTGTGGCATTTCGGCTATATTCAGACGATATTATTCGGCTTAGGAAGGATCTGTGGTAGTTAATAGGGTTAATGGAGATAGTCTGTAGCCTTTTAATTACTACACACCTGTCCTAAGCTGAATATAATATTCTAATAATTGCCAGAATGTAATGAAAAGAACGTCACCGGTACAGAAGGGGTTAAAAGACCGCTTCGTCACAGACTAAAAAATAATAATATGTATATACTGTATACAGTACAGTATACATTATATACCGTATATGTAATACAAAAAAAAGGTACGAATTTAGTTACTGGACACCTATTTGACAGGAGGATTTAATACATATTTGTTTTCGGTTTCCACGCATCCAACACCAAGCTACACCTTTTTCTGGTCCGGTAATAATATTGAAAACGATATAATAACTTTTTAAATGTGGTTTTCGACGAGAATAAAACGGCGCGTTTGTGCCGAAAATCGGCGGCGGGGGGAGTCCGTCGTCGCGGTTTGTTTACCCAGGACGCTCGAGGTTACTAACGGCCAGCCGTTTTACTTGCCCCCTGCTGGCCACATACATGACGATTATTATAATTCACGGGGGGGTGAGGGGGGGCAGAGCCCCCCTTGTCCTGTATCCTGTCCTGTATCCCACGGCCTATAACGCAAGTCTTTATAAAAAAATTGACCCAACAACTGGTTATATAAACTTAGCCATTTGAAGTCGACCGCCAAGGCGGCGGGACCGGGAAGTCACTCCGAGCGTAAAGTAAACAAAGCGACGCTACTTCCACGAACGCAACCGAGTTGTCTTTATATTTCGTCTCATATTATCATTATTAAAGTGTCCCCATTGCTTTTTTAGTGTTTCGTACACCAGAAAAGGGTGTAGCTTGGTGTTGGATGCGTGGAAACCGAAAACAAAAATATGTATTAAATCGTTGGCGGTACCTGTCAAATAGGTGTCCAGTAACTAAAATCGTACCCCCCCCCAAAAAAAAAAAAAAAAAAATCGGGAGTGAGCAAACTTGCCAAAAATGTTTCGGTATTTTTCAAGCATTTATAACTATTTCAACTTAGCTTGGTTGGAGTTTCAGAATATCACAATTAGCTGTCCAGAGAGAATCAGATCATGGAGTCATAGCACTAGATCCCTTTTCTGTCTCTAGTCTTAATAATATGATGTTGGGAATTTCTCAAGGTTGCATTCCCAGAAATAGATGGTAAATTAACTCCAGCACGATAACGTAATTTTAAATCCTAAGATTATTCACTTGGATTAACACCGACACTGTCACAATCATCAACATAATTACTTGTTAAGTCGGTGGGAATGTGTATTAAACTGAGGGCCATCTTCCAGTTGCTGTGACCCGAATGTTTAAAACTCTGTCTGTGGCAGTGTGATCACTTCTTTCATGCAATGGATGGACTCTTTTTTAGGGTAGGTTACTAATACTGGGGACCCCAAATAGCCCTGGGTCTCTGGGTATTTCTCCTGGGCGATCTAGATGTGTGTAATTTTGTGTTTTGTTTTACTGATGGAAAACTGGGGAAGGTGCCAGATTATATACATACTGTACATACATTACTATTTTGCATTTTATGAAATCAATAACTTGCTCATAGATTTTATGAAAGAGCAGAACAGAATTCCTTTAAAAAAATATTATTATTATATCTATTATTATTATTAATTTTTAATCAAATCAATATCTTGTCCTCACTATAAGCATAAAAGAATACACAATTTTTTTGGTTATTATTATTACCGGTATTATTATTTTTTCTCTTGTATCTAATCAATGTCTTGTTTAATAACCATTTCTTCCATAGGCCAATCTCCCGGATCGACCTGAACAACGACTCTATCACCATCATCACCGTAGGTATTTTTTAAGTCATTGGGGACATGTATCAAACTGAGCGCCCTCTTCTTGCGGGGCTTGTCTAGAACGCTTCCGGTGGCCGTGAACCGCATGATGACCTGCTTGACGTGGCTGTGGTGGACCGGCTCTCGCTCCGGGTGTAACTGGTTGAACTCTTTGGTCAGGTTCTTAAAGTTGGTGGTGTCGCCGTCCTTGCCGAACATCAGTACCAATTGCACTCGCTCGTCTTTGGTTAAATTTTTTTCCCACTTCATCTGGAAAAGGAGAAGAAAAATACTGATATTTAGATTCTTCAGTAATTTTAAAACTAATAAGTACTGTATGTGTATGTATGTATGTATACAGTATACTCAGGCACATACCCCATTGTTGGGTTTGGCCGACTCGAGACAGCTCGAACAGAGATAACACAAAATACAAAATAAACAAATAAATAAAACAAATATATATAAATAAATAACAAAATATAAATACAAAATAAATAAAATACAAAATTCACACACATCTAGGTCGCCCAGAAGACCCAGACCCATTTTGGGTCTCCAGCAAAAGACTCCCAGGAGAAGTTCCGGTCTCAGCAGAAAGACACGCATCGAAACCTCTCTTTTTGAGTAATCTGTGGGAGGCTGTTCTGAAATGCGAAATTTGCAGAAGTGGAAAAACTTGTCCATAAAGAGTGAGTTAAATATTTGGAGCGAATACCTTTATTTAGACATTAATGGCCGATTTTTTTGGAATTTTACTTCTGTGCGAGGTAAAATCTATACCGGATACCTAGGTCCGAATTCTCAGTCACCAAACTACAGTACACTCTTCCCGATCTAATGCCGTGGGCCGTGGCATGGCCACTAGCGCGTCTGACTGCTGATCGAAGGGTCAGCACTTCGATCCCACCCCGTGCCATTGGTTGACGTTAGGAGTAAAAGCTATAAAAAACACAGCCTATACCCCCCTTCAAGATAAATTAGTACATTACAGGCTCGCTATCACTCGCCAGGAAAAAATCGACACCTAAACAACAAAATGGGGCGAAAAGTGTTAAAATCGCCAAACTAAGGAGAGGTTCCCACAACTAAAATTTCTTGGTAATTGATGCCGTATATTGGAAAGTTCTTTTGTCTTTATATTGTGTCATTCCTGTTTTGGTTTGTTTATTTTGCAAGTTTTACATTATAACTTATCTCTTGCCAGTACTCGGTAATCATGGTAGGGACGTGACAAGTTTTACATTATAACTTATCTCTTGCCAGTACTCGGTAATCATGGTAGGGACGTGACAAGTTTTACATTATAACTTATCTCTTGCCAGTACTCGGTAATCATGGTAGGGACGTGACAAGTTTTACATTATAACTTATCTCTTGCCAGTACTCGGTAATCATGGTAGGGACGTGACAAGTTCGTTCACAGTTAACCCTACTTGGTCCGACGGGAGTAATTTTGGATCTCCTGTTTCGCTCCATTAGTTCGGAGATTCTAAGATGTTACACGGTTTCGCCTCATTAGTTTGGCGATAATAAAACGCTTCAACCCATTGTGGGTGAGCAATAGCGAGTCTGAAAAAATGTCTATAATTAAATGTACAAGTTTAGCTTTAAAATATTACTAGATCTAAATGGTGATGGGCTGGTCTATCAGAATGAGAGTTACAGCATAGTTTTATATGACTTGACACACTATAAATTACAGGATGCAAGTACCCAGGCCCAGTATAATAAAAGTGTTATAGTAATTAATACATACCCTTTTTTTTGCATAGGCCAGTTTCTTGTCTTTTAGCTTCACAAAAGTAGCCAGTGCATCATTTGAATAGTCCGGCAAAGTTTCCCCTTCACTCACCAACTCCATCTGAAATAAAATCATCTGTAGAACTGTGTACCACATGCACTAAGCATTTAGAAAATATTATTGCAGTCATTATCAATTTCATATAATCAACTGTGGAGCCTTATCTTAATCTCACTTTGCAAATTTTGATATTGTACTGTACTAAACATCCTATTTCACAACATCTATTCACCTCTTAAAGGACTATATAAGACCGATGAGGATGACAACATAGACAAGAGATGAGCATTGGGTTTGGGTGTTTGATAGGTGACTAAAGTGTATCAAATATTCTTAAAATGAATAACACAAAGTAACACCTCACTAGAATGGACTTTCCAAACTCTGATATGGCTGTAAACAAGTTAAATCTTCAATCCACAACAGTTCTAAACTAATTGTTACAGGAATCTCATAAATAGAGAATACCATTAGCTGTATGAATCTTGTTTTTAA
Organism: Paralithodes platypus; assembly: GCA_032716605.1. Taxonomy (NCBI): domain Eukaryota; kingdom Metazoa; phylum Arthropoda; class Malacostraca; order Decapoda; family Lithodidae; genus Paralithodes; species Paralithodes platypus. The sequence continues at coordinate 53,829,668 of CM064496.1, read as the reverse complement.
TACCAATTATTTTTAATTCCTACCTCTGTTTTATGTTAAAAGAGTTAAGATAGCTTTCAATGATTAACAAATTTAACCAAGCTTTCGTCCAAAATTTTCTCAAAATAAAAATGTGTCTAGGATATGGCTTTTTTCTGTAATACTGCTACATACAGTATTGCCATTGGAAGAAACGGGTTCTAAGTTGGTCAATAAATAGGTAGGTGGCATTTTGTGGCGCCGCCCCCTCCGAAATTCGAACCCAAACACATTTGTGAAGTTAGTTTGCCGTACAAACCTTGCCACCTAAATTAGTAGTTATGGTTAGTTTAAATAACTAATGTACTTTTGGCAAACTTTCCTATTCAGCCTTGCTGGAAATTATCAATGGGATAAATGTTTCCATATTTAATCCAAGTTAGTGAGATGTTACTGTAATGTTAAAAAGGTTTTAATGTGCTTACTATAGCAAATACGCAAATCTCAAATCATCAATTTACAGCCAGACGCTTTGATCCCCAAGGGTGTGGCCATGAGTGAATCGCCTCCATGCTCCTCTCTCATCCATCAAATCATGTGCATGGTCAAAATCAATTATATTTTCACTTTTGCTATTTCTAATATTTTGAGACCATTTATAAGTGTAAATAGTGTGTGGTGCACTCACCCATTATGAATGTGGTGGTCCCGCTCATCTCCTGTCTTGTTTAACATTTCTGGAAGCTATGCCATTAATACAGAGCTCTTTAAAACAAACTAAATTATTCTATACTAAAGTTTAGAGACACTTAAGTTCTAAAAAAAAAAAAAAAAAAAAAAAGGACCTGGTCTAGAGAAATAAATACAAAATATCACAAATACATTTTTCAAGTTAATTCAGGGTAACATTACATTATTATATATTATATATAACAAAGCCCTAAAGATCATTACAGGCTGCACAGCTACTGCACCCACAGATCACCTACATCAAGAAACCAAAATCCTCAAAGTCAAAGACCATCTGGACATGAGAGGCACTCAATTCCTGGCAGCTCCACGAACCAGGACCACCCACTAAACTACATGGCAACACACCCACAGACACCAAGAAATATCAAAACAACACCCAGCACACGGTATCACACACAGCCCGTAGCCTAGTAGGTAGCGCTCTCGTCTCACACACGAGGGGTCGGGGGTTCAATCCCCCGGCCGGGCGGAGACAAATTGGGCTTGTCTCCTTTCATGTGTTAGCCTCAGTTCACCTAGCTGGAAATAGGTACCTGGAATAAGTGGACAACGTTGTGACGTCCCATCTGGGGTTGGCAAAAATGGTACAAGGCGAGATGGGTATCATATGGTTCACCTAAGCTGATGGCTACCTAAGCCTTCGGGCGAGACGGTACCGTCTATAGTGAGAATGGTACCATACAGATCCACCCTAAGCCTTCGTTTCCGATGTCGCCAATTGGCTAAAAATACAGACTACACACACATCCACAGCCATTCCAACGATACATATAACACCTACACATATAGGAGGCGGGAAATAACGAGCATGCTCACTCCCGCAATACAACTAGAGTAAGTACAACTAGAGTAAGTACAATTACTGTCCTCTCTCCCTCCCTGCCCACCCCGAACCAATTTCCAGAAGCACATCCATACTCATATCTCTCGCCGATCCATCCACTCACTCGCAGACAGTGGCGGATCCAGCCCCCCCCCCCCCCACCAGTGACCAAAATTGCGCCCTTACATCTGATATATACTGCATTTTATCTGAAATACAATACATATAAAGTTATGGTGCCCCTCATGTATATATATCAGCCCCCCCTGAAGCCTGAGCTGGATCTGCCACTGCTCACAGACAACACGCAGCTGCAAGCACGACCTCCCGAAATCCATCCTTCCGAATCCTCCCTTCCTCGCGAGGAAAGAGTCCACCTGGCCAGGTTGAGATGCGGACACCATCCAGCTCTCCTGAGCTATCAGAAGAGACTCGATGACTCCGTCGTCGACACCTGCCCGGGATGTAACACAGCACCCCATACCATTAAACACATCATAGAAGACTGCATTTCACACAACCACATACGCCAACAACACAATCTACACTCAATGAGAGCTCTTTGGGAAAGCCCGATCATGGCCATGGCCTTCCTCAGGGACTCGGGGCTGTTCGGCCAGGCAGCTTAGGGAAGAACAACAACATATATAGCTTAAGAGCATATAGGGTAAGGTAACCAATAGGTACGCACTTGGCATTTTTGTTGCTGCACCTCTTCAATCATACCAAACTAAACTATTGATACCTGATGACATGAAGGCATAATGGTTAAGCTTTAAGATGAGACCAAACTTAAATGCCCAAGTGTTGTCTTATCTTGTGGAGAGGTTTTTAAATGCCAAGTGCGTACCTATTGGTTACCTTACCCGAACTATCACGGTCAACTCTTTGAATACATTGATATCCTCTTGTTCTTATATTCTGGCTAACAATAAACAATTTTACTAGCTCAGAAATACCTCTCGTAGTCATATGGTTACACAGCCTTTCAAAAACAAGTTAGGCCTTTTTCATATATTTACCGGTACTGGAATATATACAGTATGTACAGGTCTCCCTCGATATACGATTGGGGTATGTTCCTGAAAACCTGATTTCAAATATTTATTTTGCAAGTTTTACATTATAAAATTAAAATAGAAAATCATATAGCGAACCCAAAAATTAATGGGGTAAATGGGGATGCGTTCTTGGACCAGCCAAAACCCAAACCCAAACACCTAAAAACCTATTGGGCATCGGATAGTGAGGGAGACCTGTATTCAAACTCAAAACTCATGTCCACCATCACAGCTTAAGAATTATTTTGATCTCTTGATATAAATAGTAATATCCTTCTCAACCATACTGAACAAATCATGAACATAAAACACTGCATCTTAACCCCTTCAGACTCATATGACGCAGAGGTTGCCAGATTAGCAATAAGAAATAGAGTTCTCTCACTCTTATAATTATCTCTCCAAAATTAGTTTTCTGCCCACAGCTAACTCAAAGACAACTGCAGAGGTTGAAGTAACTAAACTAAAGGTTTCTAAATACCCCTGATGGTAACAAAGCCTGTAGTATCCCTAATCGGCTCAAAATCGCGTCGTATGTCGGAGAGGGTTAAACAGATAAACTTGCTCATGTAGTAATGTACACCCTATGTGGTGGATTGTGTTCTTTTATTTATAAATTAATATTTTGCTTAAACGTTGTTTCCACATAGCAATTTTGATTATACTGTATAGTTGTTTTGTCTTTTTCTGTGTTCGTCTAAGTTCTGGTTTGTTTATTTTGCAAGTTTTACATTATAATATTGTGTTTATCTTCTTACTACTTGTACAGAGACAAATTGAAAACCTGTCTGTAGGACTTGACTTTTGAGTGTGACTCTACATATTCACAGGTATTAGAGCATGTATGGAAGAAGAAAAAAAAATAAAAAAAAAAAAAAATAGGAAAAGTGGGGATTGGGCCTGAGTAAATAGATAGATAAGATATAGATAGGTCAGTTTGATTTTAGCGGACGGTAAATTAACAGTTGATTTCTCGATATTTTATGGAAAAATATGAAACTACAGGACTATGGCTCTGTTGTATCACATAATTAAGAACATATTTCCCTACACAATGTTCATATAATTTGAGTTATATTTTTTTTTTTTTTTTTTTTAAATATTAGTTTAACCAGACCACTGAGCTCTACAAAAGAACTCTCATAGGGCTGGCCCGAAGGATTCGATCAAGATATATAACTAAACGAGTCAAGATAGAGAGGGAAGGGCAGTAGGGGAACAAATCGAGGAAGGTGAAGACACACAGACATTTCTCGCCATTTCACCAGTTCAGCCGGGCCACATGAGCTCCACATCAGAGCTCTTATAGGGCAGGGCCGAAGGATGAGGCAAGAACTGCTACACCGCAACATCAACCAAGAAGTGATCAGGGCGAAGAATGAGAGAACAGGTCGAAGGTAGAAAATCACATCGAGAAGCAAAAAATGCATTACCGAAGGGAATCAAGTCAGTCCGGCCACAACAGCAACCGAAGAGACAAAACGGGTCAGGAGTCAATCACCTAACCAGGCCAGGGAGACATGAGATAGAGGCTGCCCGAGGACAGCCAACTGAGACAGAATAAGAATAGAAGGGGAAAAACATAGAATGAGGAATGAAAACTACTCAAAATTAGTCAAGCTGAGGACGAAAGCTCGAGGGGAGATAGGAAGGGAAATGACCACAACCATCCCCCATCAAGCCCCAGTCGCCGGCCCCCAAGCCCCCCAACCGCGGCAAGGAGAGTAGTATCAGGGGGGTTGAGTTATACTGTGGGTGTTAAGGGGAGGCAGACCGTTCTTCTGGACCCCCTTCTCCCTAATGTTTAGCCCCACTAGTTTTGAGATTATAAGACGTTCGGCCCATTAGTTTGGCGATTTTAACACCTTTCGCCGCATTTCGTTGTCAATTTTAAGACCTTTCGTGACATTTAGGTGTATATTATTTCCTGGCGAGCGACAGCGAGCCTGCAATTTTAAGAGAAACTGGCCTTCGGCCGGAATATTTTTCTACCGAAAAATGTACAAATTTATCTTGAAGGGGGGTCTAAGGAGGAATCTTTAAAAAAAAAATATATATAAATAAATAAATTAATAGACCAAATAAACGGCCAGCCTCCCCTTAACCCTCTCACGTTTTTGACGCAATTTTGAGCCTATTAGGGATACTTTAAAGCCTTTGTTACCATCAGGAGTATTTAGAAACCTTTAGTTTAGTTACTTCAACCTCTGCAGTTGTCTTTGAGTTAGCTGTGGGCAGAAAACTAATTTTGGAGAGGTAATTATATGAGTGAGGGAACTCTATTTATTATTGCTAATCTGGCAACCTCTGCGTCATAAAAACGTGAAAGGGTTAACTGTAGGAAGAATTACATGTCATATATATATATAATCATATTTATTTGGTGAAAATTATAAATATTGGTATAATATTTTACAACCTAAATTTTTTGCTAACCATATCTGAATAAGCAGCCACTTACATCACTTATGATATCCATGGTTAATCACTGAATGCATTAGTGAAACCGATTAAAGTAACGGCCTGTATGCAGTGTTATCCTTGTACCAATATCACATAATAACACTGAAATAGGGTAGATTTGCCAATTTGTACGTGGTAGTCCATTTAGTACTCAAAACCAGTTTAGTTAAATTACGGTAAAAATCATATTACAAAATACTACTGTAATAATAATATTTGGTCTTTTATTTTTTCTTAGAAGTGCCAGTTCTTCCAGCGGAATTCACTAGCAACTTAAAAGTTACGACACTACCGGTATATACAAACAGCAACCGTAAAAGTGGCTCCAACTAAACTCTGTCATCCTACCCGGGCTGTGGCCTGGTTGGTAGTGTGTCAGACTGCTGATCAAAGAGTTGGCAGTTCGATCCCACCCCGTGTCATTGGTAGACGTCAAGAATTTGGACACTCAAGTCTAGCGATTTGTGGCAAGTGTCCAATAAAGTCCCTGTACATACATACATACATAAAATTTTAAGACCGAGTGCTCCACACATACGTGCAGTTTCAGTCTCTTGTCCTAATGGCGGCGTTCCAGGCAACCCTGTTAAGGACTGTTTCACTTATCAAGTTTTTGGATTAGAGATCGGCACGTATAGTCCGATCCCAGGTCTTCCTCGGTCCACCCCTTGCTGCAGCTCCCTCCACAATCACAGACCTGCATCTTTTCACCCAATTTTGTTCATCCATTCTCTCCACATGCCCATACCATCCCAGTCTACTTGTATGTATCTCCTCGCTAATACTCTTTATACCTAAGCGTCTCCTCAGCTTATCATTAGTTATTCTATCCAGTAGTTTGGCCACACACATAGATATTTTAATTTAATCCACATTGCCACAGGCCGTAGCGCGGTTGGTAGAGCACTCGCCTGCAAACTGTGAGGTTGACGGTTTGAGTTTCGGGCCGGCCAGTGTGTGTTATTGACAGACGCCAGTGCTGTTGGTGGACGGTGCGGTCTATCAATCTGTGATAACTGTTCACTGAAGTCCCTGATCATCAGGGCACCCACCCTAGCCCAGCTCTTGAGCAGGGAGTACATGGTCGTAAAAACCGCATCACATACTAGTTCGCCCACCATGTATAAAATTGGCTAGTATATATTATTGTATATGAAAGAATAAACACCTGGAGTTCCTACTGGTATAAAAACTTGAGCACAACAGTCATTCCAACAATGCATTGAAATATGCCCAAGATCCAAACATTTTACTATAAAATAATATAGTACCGTAATATAAATATATAAATAGAGTTGATAGTAATTTACCTAGACCAGCAAGGAGGATTTTATGAGATGAGAGTGATGAGGTGTACTAACTGCAGTTAAAACTATTAATGTCCATTAATAACAAATAATAATTCACGTGCATAAACACATCAAAAATACAGTACAGTATGATAAATATATAATTGATTGTATAAGTTTCTGCTCTACATGAGAACAAAAATGTACTGTAATACCGTTTATATGTTTCTGCTCTACATGAGAACAAAAATGTACTGTAATACCGTTTATATGTTTCTGCTCTACATGAGAACAAAAATGTACTGTAATACCGTTTATATGTTTCTGCTCTACATGAGAACAAAAATGTACTGTAATACCGTTTATATGTTTTCAACCGAACTGCAAAGTCTTCAGTTTCTGATAGTAGCAGAATAGGTACCGCTACATGCGCATATTCAAATCACAGACACGAGTGGTACCCAGGAAGATTCAAACCCCAGACGTGAGGCAGGAGCTTTACCACTGGGCCACCACAATGTTAGGAAAGTCTGAAGAACCAAACATGAAGGCAGGGGTACACAAGCATTTCTTTCAGCACTTATTTATTGGTAACATTTTGGAACCTTGTCATTGGATGTAAATTGAATCTGGTGGGAAAATTCTAATATAGCTTTCAGGTGGGATTACACAAGCACTTCTTACAGCAGTTTTCGATTGGCAACTCAGTTACTGTATCTGGAACTAGACTGAAGTTAGCTTATAATTATCTGGTGGTCGAATTCATATACTGTACTGAAACAAACTAGTGTACTATTGGCGGAAAAAGTTCTGTCACCTTCCCTGAAAACAGCTCTATCCCCTTCTCTCCCCAATCACCCTCACAACCACACACCTCATTGTTTGCCATCTGATAGAAGAAATATGCACGTTCTGTACACCAAATATTTTCAAGTCTATGAGTATTGCAGTCACAGTGAGGAAGGAGAGACGACAACACTTTTTCCGCCGACTGAAAAAGCTGCCAAACTAGCACTGCCGAGTCTTACAAAACTTTAATTCCAAAGCTGGTAACTAGAAGCTCCGAAAAGTACTGGTATAAGAAGTGATCATGCACCACCTCCCCCTCGACTCAATCATCGTTCACCTGCGCTGGAATGCGAGGCCTCCTGCCGAACATAAGGAAGAATGGGGAGTAGTCGATCCTGGGCGGCTGCTGCACCCTCATGCCCCACGCCACCTCCTCCAGGCAGCCCTCCCAGTCGTTAGGATGCTCGCGGATCACGCCGTTTAGCCGTGTTCTCAGCAAACGGCTGAAGTCTTCATCCAGGGCGTTCATCTCTGGTTGCAGGCAGCTGATTATGGCTTGCTGTAGGCGGAATTTGTGGCACACTAGGTTGTTCACCTATAAGGAAATACCGTGTATTAACTCTTTATCTCAATTATAATGTAAAACTTACAAAATAAACATACCAAAAGTTTACATTACATATTTTACATTTAGTTTATGGGTAGGTTGTAGGCAGGATGTTAAATGAATGAGAGTCCTTTCTTTATAGTCTTTTCTTTTTAGTCTTTATTATTGTATATGCAAAGATAAAATTGTGCTTAATTGTTCAAATGATGTCTTTGGAAGTGATAGAATGGCCAAAACAATATTATTTCATGTTAATTTTCTATATTCCTTTTCATATTTATTCGGCTCTTAACCCCTTCTATACTGGCGACATATTTTGTATTGGATTTCAGCTAACATTTAGACAATTTGATTCTGCTTAGGAAGGACGCTTACCAATTAAAAGGCGACAAACTTCTCAATTAATCCTTTTTGCTACCACATATCCTTCCGAAGCTTCATAAAGTTGCCTAAATGCAGCTGAAATCAAACAAAAAATATGTCTCCGGTATAGATGGGGTAAAAACAAAATAGCTCCGGTTTGACACCCTGGTTGTAGGCAACAACCCCTGGAGCTTTAGACATGCAGTGAAAGTTGCTGGAATTCCTGTTTCATCTGTTTAGCCTCTAACCCATCGTTTTTTATGCCTCACAAACAAAGAGTATCTAGCTATAGCCTATTCGCTGTAGGCTAAGTAGGCGAAAAATCGTGACCTCTATCCTCTGTAACCAAGCGGCTCGCTTGGTGTAGTGACTAGCGTCTCGGACTTCCACCCAGAAGGCCCGGGTTCGCGCCCACGCTCGGCGCATTAAAGATTTTTCACAAGCACTGAGTCGTTACCATCCCTCATGAGAAAAGGGATGGGGTAGTAGTACAGGACCCCAATGGAAATACGCCTAATCGGCCTTATTGAGCTATCCTTAGCTAGCTTAGCATGCGCTAGCTTTAAGAACTATTATTATTATTAACTCAAAAAGGGCTAGAGTAATCAAGCTAATATTTCTACCATTTGGGAAGAGTCAGTCAAGGAATACATGTGGAAATTTACAGTCAATTTGATCTCTAGCTCATTTTGAGTTACAGAGGTCATATTTTCTCGCCTACTTACAGCGAATAGACTATAGCTAGCTCTCAGAAACACTTCCTCCTCTCAATACAACACTACAAGCCAATTACACTATTTTCTAAACATGGGAATTTTTACTCTCAACACTATAGGAAAGTTACTCAGGAAACGTAAAATAAGCCCCACTCAGATCCCTATAAATGCGATAATCTAATTAGTCAGTACAACATGAAGTGTTTATTTGCATAATTTGGGCAATTTATATTCTCTTATGGGCTAGGGTCTCTGGGTATTTTTCCTGGATGACCTAGATGTGTGTGATTTTATGTTTTGTTTTTCTGATGTGTTGTGATGTCCCTATTCAGGCTCCCCCCCTATTACTATATCCACTGTCTTATATAATACCCCATTAAATGCAAAATAGGCAGTAGAATCTACGGTCTTCATAGCGTAATGCATAAATGCGCGGAATTTTGGGGCGAGTATCCTAGGTTCGAGTCCTTGGAGTGCCACATGTATTTGTTGATTTCATTAATTGAGTTTAGAAGTAAAGTTGGTTGGTGAAAAAATATGAATTATCAAAGCTATAATACAAATATACTTATATGAATGATAAGTACAGTATAAGGCGAATTATGCACAATAAATTGTATGTACAATTTTTTGTTTTTCTGTAATTTTCCTAATTTGTCTATACTGTCGTTGAAAATACTTGCATTAAGTAGATACATACGTCCAGAACATTATATTTTCAAAATTGGTGTGAGTTTCTTATTTTCCAATATATCAAACTACAGAAATAATATAGCTTTTTCTGTTAGTGCATGATAACATCTATAATTATTGCCTCACCCACTAGCAGAGTAAGCCATATTATAAGTTCAATACATCAGAAAATAAGAAACTTACATCAATTTGGAAAACACCATCGTCTTTTGGACATGTGTATCTACTTAATGCAAATCTTTTTACAGTAAACTTCCGTTAATCCGAAGGGCAGCGGACCGGCCCTCGTTCGGATTAGTGGATTTTTCGGATTATCGGACTTTACCCCTATTCGAATCATCGGTCGTCGGATTAAAGGACTTTTACTGTAGTTGTAAAAAAAAATAGGATAATAATAAAAACCGTCTAAAATGAAAAGTGAATAAACTTCTATTTAATAAAAGTGCCTAGTGCTCTATCTTTGGTTTTATTTTGCAAGTTTTAAATTTTAATTTAATTTACAATGTAGTAATTATAAGCGTGAGTAGAGCATGATTATAACCTAAAAAGGAGAGGCTCTCTCATTTCTGCTATGGACTATGAAAAGTATTGGCACTACAATCATTGCTACTAAAATCATAGTGTCGCTACATAGCGCAGCTACTCCTAACAATGTCACGCATGCATTGATGCATCAAAGGATTTTTTTAACCAGCAATATTTATCATACTACACTCAAGACTTGATTACTGTACTTTAATTCAATCATTCTACCAAAATTGCTGCTGCTTGATGGACTTTTGTGTACTTACAAACAAAACTGATTTAATAATACGAGCCATACATACCTCTGTCAAATATTCAACTCCATGTTCCAGTAGTAATCTATGTGGGGCTCCCCATCTGAAAACAAAACATAAATGTAAAGAAAGCCATACTTGCGACCTTATTAGAAATTTTGTTTGCTGCCGACTATAAGTAAGAGATGCGTGATGCTACAGCCTGCCACTTGCGGGGGATAAAAACAGAGCTGTCAAACACCCGCTTCCCGTATATGGTCAATTTATCGTTTCTGTGGTGTGCTGGGGTTTCAATAACTAGGTTCAATACCTACCACAAGTACTGTACTATGCAAAATAAGCATAAGTATGATCAGTCTCAACTTTGTAACTTGCCTTCATATCTTTCCATTTATATTATATTTCCCTTACTGATTTTGATCATTTTGACCAAGTAACAACTCAGAATCCAGCCACGACACATTCAAAGATGAATACAGAGTATTCACCAACAAAGGGCTCCATCTTATCCACATTAACGCCAGATCATTGTACCATAAATTGTCAGAAATAAACTTGTTAGCTAATAAGGCCAAAGCTTCAATAATTGCAATTACAGAAACCTGGCTGGACTCGAGTATAAACAATGGTGAAATAAACATTCAAGGTTTCAATATGGTTTGTAATGATCGCAATAGACAAGGGGGAGGAGTATGTCTGTATGTAAAAAAACAACCTCACACACACAACTAGGACCGACCTCCATGTAGAAAACCACGAAGCTCTTTGGATTGACTTACACCTGCCTAGCACAAAACCTATCACAATTGGAGTGTGCCACCAGACGACACACAATTCTTGACCAAATTTGAACGAACTTTGTCATTACTAGACCCCCAGAATGAATCTATTATACTAGGGGATTTTAACTTGTGTTACAAACAACGAAATAATAGGCTTATACGAGAATATAGGCACATACTGACAATGCACAATCACAAACAACTCATCACAACCCCCACACGTATCTCTGAGAACACTGCTACAATATTAGACCCTATAAATTGTAACAGAGAGGACAAAATATCACAATCCAGGGGTATACTAACTGGGATAAGTGATCACTTCGTCACATATTGCACACGTAAAACTCCAAAAAATTACCCTAGAGAATCACAAGGTCATTAAAACAAGGTCACTCAGAAACTACAACAAAGAAACATTTCTGGACATTTTATGGAATACAGATTGGTCTCCAGTGTTTGGAAATACAAACGTTAATGATGCATGGGTTGGCTTCAGAACCATCATCACAAACATCCTAGACGAAATAGCTCCTCTGAAAGACACATGAATTAAAGCAAGGTCAGACCCATGGATCAACAATGACATACTACACCATCTGGAACATAGAGACAACCTGTTAAAAAGGCTAGTGAAACATAGACAGGATCAAGGTCTGAAACATGAGTTCAACAGGGCTAGGAATAAACTAAGCAGGAAAATTAAATCAGCAAAATCTAATTATTTCCACAGTAAGGCAGAGGAATATCAGAATAACCCCAAAAAACTATGGAGGCACTTAAAAACAACAGGCTACAGCAACAAGGCAAGGGATTCGTCTAACACTAATATTGCTCTCAACATTAATGATCAGGTTTGCCACGATAAACGACAAATTTCAACCTACTTCAACTCCTTCTTCACCTCCATAGCAAACACACTTGCACAGAACCTACCGCAACCTCTCAATAAATACACGACAACAACGGCCACCTTTCGAAATTTCTACAGGGATAAAGGCATACACCCGAACACTTTTGGATTGCAAAATGTTACACCAAAATACACATTTGACGAGCTCTCTAACCTAAATGTACATAAAAGCACAGGACCAGACAAAATTCCTGCCAAATTTCTACGAGATGGAGCCATTGGTATAGCAGGTCCCCTAACCCACATCATCAACCTGTCAATTAACAACAACACTGTACCTGCTGAACTGAAGGAAGCTATTGTAACCCCTCTATTCAAGAAAGGAAATAAACTAGATGTTGGCAACTACAGACCAGTTAGCATATTATGTATTGTATCAAAAATCCTTGAAAGAGTTGTACACACCCAAATTGAACATTACCTCAAAGAAAATTATCTATTCTATAAGTTTCAATCAGATTTCAGATGCATGTACTCGACAGACTCCTGTCTCATCCACTTAACAGATCACATTCGTAAAGAAATGTCTAAAGGTAACTACACCGGTATGGTTCTTCTTGATCTACAAAAAGCGTTTGATACAGTAGACCATGATATCCTCTGTAATAAACTACAAGCAATGGGCATTGGGTCAGTGAACTGGTTTAAATCTTATCTTAGTGTTAGAACACAAAGAGTCAAAATTGATGATAATATATCTGATCCTATGCCAATTAACTGTGGGGTCCTGCAGGGAAGCATCCTTGGTCCCTTACTCTTTCTCTGTTATGTGAACGACATGGAACTGAGAGTCTCGTGTAAATCATTACTGTATGCTGACGACAGCGTGCTTCTGGTTTCAGGAAAAGACCCAATAAGTATTGCCGCTTCACTTTCCAAAGAACTAGAATCGTGTAGTGATTGGCTAGTGGACAATAGACTATCTCTTCACTTGGGCAAGACAGAAGCCATCTTATGTGGAACAAAACGCAAACTGAGACATTGTGGGCTTCTCAGTCAACTGTAATGATATTTCTATAACAACAGTGTCACAAGTGAAATACCTCGGACTAAAACTTGACTCGACTCTGTCAGGTGAAACAATTTTGGAATCTATCCTGAGTAAATTAAAATGTAAAACTTGCAAACTAAACAAACCAAAATTGGGACAAGGACAATATAAAGTCAAATTAAATTATCAAAATCGCTATGTGGAAACTACGCTTACTAAAATGAAATTTATGAAATAAAAGAACACAATCCACCACATAGGGTGTACATTACTACATGAGCAAGTTAATCTGTTCCCTAAATGTAGAGCACGTATAAAATACCTGTATAGAAAGGTGGGACACTTGCCAGCGGCGACCAAAAAGACCCTATGCCAAGTGCTTGTTCAATGTAATTTTTACGATTCTGTGTCATCCTGGTACTCTGCATCATCTAAATCAGCACAGCACAAACTTCAGGTCACTCATAATAAAATGGTTAGGTTCATGCTGAACCTAGGACCCAGATCGCATGTTGGCCAGGAACAACTTCAGTCACTTGGTATGCTCAATGTCTATGACAGGGCCAAACAAATCAGGCTCACTAATGCCTTCAAGATATTCTATGACAGAGCTCCGGAGTATTTAAAGAGTAATTTTGTTAAAGCAAATGAGAGGAGTGGACATAATACAAGAAATAGGATGTTTAATTTTAGGGTCCCGAGAATCCAAGGACAGGGTAAGCTAACATTCTTCTTCACTGCCATCAACGACTGGAATGACCTACCCCAGTCAGTCCGTGAAAAGAGAACACTGTATTCCTTCAGACGTAGCTTGAAGGAGCACCTGAACCGGACAGCTGCGAGAAGGGAGCACCAAGCTTATGTCTAATACTAAATACGACATAAGAGATAGGCAAAACAAACTGAAATGATTACTGATTACTGATAATTACTATAGGATGTAAGGTATCTCAAAATAAATTTCATTTTAGTAAGCGTTGTTTCCACATAGCGATTTTGATAATTTAATTTGACTTTATATTGTCCTTGTCCCAATTTTGGTTTGTTTAGTTTGCAAGTTTTACATTTTAATAACCCCCTAGAAATACTTTCTCTAAACAAAAATGCAGGTCTGTGATTGTGGAGGGAGCTGCACCAAGGGGTGGACCGAGGAAGACCTGGGATCGGACTATACGCGCCGATCTCAAATCCAAGAACTTGACAAGTGAAGCAGCCCTTAACAGGGTTGCCTGGAACGCCGCCATTAGGACAAGAGACTGAAACTGCACTTATGTGTGGAACACTCAGTCTTAAAATTTTATGCATGTATGTATGTATCTACTTTTTTTTTTTATCCTCCCCTTTTTCCCCAGCTAACCTAATCCCACAAGGACCCCAATGGTAATACAGTACATCTAACGGCCTTATTGGGCTATCCTTAGTTGGAATTATGCAAGGCTGGTACATGTCATATTTGTAACATATTATGTGGTACCAACATTGTAAAATGCTAACTGAATAAATATTATTATTATTATTATTATATTCAACTTCAAGATTGAGGGCTGGTCATATCCAGAGTGAGGTTTGGCATTCTCTACTCAAGCTTAGCCATTTCTGTCCTTTTCTTTTACTGTTCTACTTTTCCTTCAGGGGGCAGGAGGCTAGGAATCCTCCTACCCTTGTAAAATTCTTCTACTCAACGATATAGAGAAAGGGGCGAAGAACGCGAAAGTGGTCCCGGACCCTAAGAATTGGAACTTTAAATGTTGTTTCTGTTCGGGCTCTGTCTCGAGTCGGCCACCCCCAACAATGGGTATGTGCCTGAGAATAAACATACATACATACAGTATATCTTATTATATATAATATAAACATACTGTACTGTACTAGTCAGTCCTTACTCCCACAAGGGGTAGGGAGGAACAACAAGAGACACGAGAAAGGAAAAAAGAGGTGACAGGAGAATAACAGTTTGTCCACAAAAAGCAGGTTTTGTGTTTTCACTGTCCAAAGAGTTCTAGCTATGTTTTCTTGCATGATACAGTACAGTACTGTATACTGAAATGGTTTGCATAATACTGATATTGCATAAAATATAAATAGGCCTAATATAAGGATGAAATAAGAATTTTGATAGATATGATTGATAAAAATACTATAAAGTGGGGTAGTCTGATGAAAAAACTTATCCAAGCAATACAGAAGTTGTTTTCCATCAAAACTTTTTATCTTCTCCTGGGCGGCGAACTCCAGACTTCCCGTGCACCAGTCAGGCCCGTTACCACTCTGCCATGCCGGCTCTTACATACATACATTTAAAGACCGAGTGCTCCACACAAAGTGCGATTCCGGTCCCATGTCCTAATGGTGGCGCTCCAGGCAGCCCTGTTCAAAGCTGCCTCACGTGTCAGGTTTTTTAATTAAAGATCAGACCGTTTAGGTCTGATCCTACGTCGTTTTTGGTCTGCCCCTTGGTGCAGTTCCTTCCATGTTCATGGACTTTCATCTTTTCACCCAACTTAGTTCTTCCATCCTCTCCACATAACCTAACCATCCAAGCCTACTAGTACGCATCTCATCACTGATACTCTTGATGACTAACTATCTCCTCAGTTCTTCACTAGATATCCTATCTTGCAGTTTGGCCCCACCCATTGATCTCACCATTCTCATCTTGTTACATTCCATTCTGTTATCATCCAGTTTGACCATACAAATAATGCAAACCATACCTGCATATGAAAGACTTGACAGTTTTGGCCACACTCCCTGGTTTCTTGTCCTTCAGCGGAAAGAACTCCACAAACTTAGTAAATATATCGGTAAATATTAGTATGTATTTGTTGCCTTCTTCAGTTGTCGGAAGTGGACCTGAAAGAAAGAGAGAAACAGATTTTTACAACAGAAATATACCAGTACAGTACAGTAAAACAATATATATTTTTACAGGTTTCCCTCACTATCCGATGCCCCGATTTATGATATGGTTATAGATTTTTTAAGTGTTTGTGTTTGGGGGTTGGCTGGTCTGAGAACATATCCCAATTTACCTAATTAATTTTAGGGTTCGCTATACAATTTTTCTATTTAAGATTGGGTTTTCAGGAACGTAACCCAATCGTAAATCGAGGAAGATCTGTATAGTAATTTGGCTAATAATTGTGTTGCAGATAAATACATTAGGGGAAAAACTACTAAACTAATTTGCTAAAGCATTCATTGACAGAAGGATTAGAAGCTATTATATTGTAAAACTTTCAAAATAAACAAACCAAAACTGGGACGATACAAGATAAATGCAAAAGAACTAATCAAAATCGCTATGTGGAAAGAACGCTAAATAAAATATAATTTTTTAAATAAAAGAACACAATCCACCGCATAGGGTGTACACAACTACATGAGCAAGTCAATTTGGTTCCCAAGCAAACTGATCGCACACATAACAATATAAGAGGATCCTGATTGATGTTTGGAAAATATATTGGACAGTAGTTTATACTATCTGTATATTATACATATGCACTCTTTACAGAAGTCTCGCCATTCACAGTCAATTGATTTCATATTTACATTAAGGGGAGATAGGTAATTTTTCTGGTCCCCCTTCTTCCTCATGCTTAGCCCCATTAGTTGTAAGATTTTATGACTTTTGACCCATTAGTTTGGCGATTTAAAAACTATTCGCCCCATTTCTTTATCATTTAGGTGTCTATTTTCTCCTGGCGAGCGATAGCAAGCGGCTCGCTTGGTGTAGTGACTAGCGTCTCGGACTTCCACCCAGAAGGCCCGGGTTCGCGCCCACGCTCGGCGCATTAAAGATTTTTCACAAGCACTGAGTCATTACCATCCCTCATGAGCAAAGGGATGGGATAGTAGTACAGGACCCCAATGGAAATACGCCTAATCGGCCTTATTGAGCTATCCTTAGCTAGCTTAGCATGCGCTAGCTTTAAGAACTATTATTATTATTATTATTATTAAACCGGCCTTCGCCCGGGGCATTTATCTATTGAAATATTTACAAATTTATCTATAAAGAGGATCTTAGGGGTGTTTAATTAAGCTTGATGGAGGTCTAGGGAGGAAACTAAAAAATTATAATAAGATACATAAATGTGGAAATAAATACTCTCATCCCCCCTTAACAATACAGTATACTGTACTGTACTGTAGTAAGGAAACATATATATACTGTATACATCACCCCGGGAGGGATTTTTCCCTTTATTTTAGTATATCCGATTTGTTGAATTGGATGTGCGAAATCAGAAAAAAATAAATATATAGGATCGGAAAATCGTATCAGGCACAACCCTAGAACGGCTAAAAAACTGACCCATCAACTCCATGACAACAGTTTCCAGGGCCTCCTCGACGGTGATGCTGGGGCAGGGGGGAGCCAGCATCTGTATCTTCTCTATAGTTCGGCATTTACTACATCGCTCAACCTGAAACATCAATACAATTAGTACCTACTGTCCTACTAGATAGTGAAAATTGATAGGTAAAATAAAGTACCGGTACCGCATTGTATTCGCAAAAAAAAATTAGTGAAATCCAGAAAGAGGGATATTACCTTGACTATTCTATGACTTGAAACAAATAACACTAGTGATGATGCAGTTTTTACCACCCTGCTGAATAGCAGGGCTAAGGTGGGTGCCCTGATGATCAGGGACTTCAGTGAATATTTGCCACAGATTGCTAGACTGCACCGTTCACCAAAACACTGGCGTCTGCCAATTAGCAAACTGACTGGCCCAAGACTCGAACCGTCGACCTTACAGTTTGCAGGCGAGTGCTCTACCAACCGCGTTACGGTCTGTGGCTAGAGTTATTAAAAGCATAAAGATTGCCAATTGTCAAGGAAAAGTGATAACATAAAATTACAGTTTATAAGCAAGGTTATAAGAGAACTGTTGATTTTGACTGAACCATGTAAGTGTACTTATTGATTGCTGTTATTTTTAGTTTATTGCCTAGGTACTGTATATCACCGAGTATTTACATCACTTAAATATTTAGGCTACTGAGAACATTCAGAAAACTTTGTTGATTAATCTAGTAATAGAAAATAATGTGAAACTATACTATATAAAAGGTGTGTCATCCCTGTTTTGGTTTGTTTATTTTGCAAGTTTTACATAATAATATAACCGGGCGGAAAGTTTACTCAATTTGCAACTATTTTATCGATAATTAATGGGTAAATAAGAAACAGCTGTCTCTGTATTATATTAATGCTAAGTTTTTACAATTAATACAAAATTTTACTTACAAAATCTTTGTAATAGCGGAGTAATTAAGGTTGTTGACAAGTTGATTTATCACCAGCTTAACCCCTTCTGTACCGGCGACGTATTTTATATTTGATTTTGGCTACATTTTGACGATATTATTAAGTTTAGGAAGGATATATGGTAGCTGAAAGGATGAATTTATAGTCTGTAGCCTTTTTGTAGGTAGACATCCTTCCTATGCTGAACAAAATTGTCTAATAGTTGCCAGAATATAATGCAAAGGATGACACCGGTACAGAAGGGCAAGGTACTGGAGGAAAATCCAGGTACAGTAAAGGCGGTGTCACACGAGCAATTTTTCCGTAATTTTTTTGAGCAATTGTTGTCTGGCGGCTTCAAAATACAAGTTCCACGAGAATTAATCTACCTTACATAATCTAACTTCGTTCTAGTTTCCGATTCAAATGTCAAAATATCCCTAAATATCACCAGATAAAACTTGCTCATGGAAAATTGATGGAAAAAGCGCTCGTGTGACAGCGGCTTAACAGTTTGCCCTCTTATTAAATATACAAATATTGCCTCCCATTATCAATATCCACCTCTGAACAAATATGGACTGATACCAAAGAAATGCTAAATGAGGGAGAACAGTACTACTGGTACTATATATTGCCAGCATGTAGTCGATTCCGAATCAATAAGGGAGTTTGAAAGTAATCTTGATAAAGCATGGGGAAGACAAGATTTGAAGTTTGATTATAAAACAAAAATACAGAATAGTAAAAATGTTGCGTCTGCTACCGCCGCCGCCAACACCGTGAACGACCGCAGCAGTGCAAGTACTGGTACTGAGCTGGATACACAGGCATAGTTTGCCTTTTTCCAGAGGATCTACTGTAAGAAACTGTAAGAAACTGTAAGAATGATTTGATATAAAAAATACTTGTAAACAAACTATGATTCTAATTGTAACTACTCGGTGGTCTGGTTAACCCATCAGACCCGGAAGAGCTCTTAAACACCCATAAAAATCTTGGTCCGTGTAACCCGGAAGGGCTCTGAGGCCCCCAGTGCTTGAAAGCCTGTGAGCTTGGTGTGCGAGGCGTCCGTCCGACGCATGTAAACAACAGCCGACTGGACCGACGCCCCGCATCTCCCGCCACAAGAAGGAGTGCGTCGCTTGTTCGTGTGTGCCTGTATGTTATTGTTAAGTATCGAAAAGTAGTGTAAAGTGGCTGTTTTTGCCATAAAGTTCTCTCCAATGAAATCATCATCACAACTGAACCAGTTGACTTAGAGAGCTCTACTTAACGTCATTCTACAGGTACGAAACACATCTACGCTTAGGGTTGCACGGGAATGCGGAAGCAAGCCAAATAACAAAGATGCGGTAGTCTAGGTGTAGACGTTTTTCGGCCAAAACCCCTGGGTTTCGGGGAATATATATATAATACATAGCCGGGGCTGGAGGGTTAAACTAATTGTATATATATAAAAAAAAAAAAAAAAAAAATTGTAACGGGTCATATGGATCTTACTCTTAACCCCTTCACCACCATGACTTAATTTTAATCATAATCTGGTTACCATTAGACAATTGTTCTTTAGTTAATATGCTTTACGACTCAAGTGGGTAAATACGATCCCAATAAACCCTCTTAGTAACATGGGTCCTTCTTAAACTGCATAAAATTGTAAATTTTTTAGCCAGAATCAAAGGTAAAAAGATGTCATGGTGCTGAAGGGGTTACTCTGAATTTGAGGTTGCCAATTTTCTTATATTCTAGCCAAATGGACATGTATATACTGTATTCAGATAATTATTAGTATTGTTCTTAAAACCAATAAACCCTAAATGAAATGAATGAAAGCATGTGATCCTCGTGGGATTAGAACCCAGGACACCATATACAGAACTTACGTGCTCTAACCATTATACCATCAAGACAGATAAAAGTTAAGTACATGACTACGAACAATATCCATTATTCGAATATTGGATACCAATCTAATCATGCACTTGACCCAACTGCACTATGAATATCATGTTTATGCGAGAAAGGGAAGACCAACATATGGGGTGCAGATTTCAAAGGATCTGACCTCGCAATGAATTGTTCCTGTACCACTGGGTATCGAAAAGCTATAAAATATTCCAATTAACTTCAAACTCTGACATGTTCTTCCTTAGCTAAATTATCTAAATAAAATAGTCTGGAGATAGCTAGAATAAAACAAAACCTGGCATGATTATTTAAAGGTTAAAACTTACATATTGTTTGACGTCCTCTTTCATCAAGTGCCAGTAGAAATGTTCAGAAATTTTTGCCAGAGTGGAGTTTCTTCCCAGGTGACTCCCCGTTGGTGAAATGTGGTACTGTGATAGAATGTCTTGGATTTCACTCTCCTCTGTCACCAGGCGCATTCTCCTGCCATTTGTAACTGGCATGTAGTACAGTTCTTTCCCTGGAATATAATGTTAAAGAATGGTAGTAATGCCCCTGGCTGGGGCATGACACAAAATATTAATTAATAGTATATACGGAGCTACATGTATAAACAAGGCATTTGCGTGCAAAATATCCCCGGGTGGGCTAGTTTGAGCGTGATTTAAACCTCTGAAGCCACATATATAAAATATATGCATACTTCTCAAACAACAACGAAGGGCGGTGCGCTCCTTGGTACCACTAGCAAGAGTGGCAAACTCCACATTGGTGACATAGGTAGGTGTATATAACCAAAAAATATGAAAAACAAAATAATTGGTGCTCACTGCTAAGCTAAGTAGCATCATTACCATAAGGGAGAACAGTACAGTAGTGGGTAAAAAAAGTAAATGTAAAATACCCAAATAGATTTCCTTACGTTCTTCATCCCAGATATGTGTCTTTGCCTGCCCCCGCACCACCCGCTGCTGGCTCTTGGTCAGGTTAGGTTTGTGTACCCCAGTCCTCAGGTACTTCTTGATCCGCGACGCTTTCTCCTTGAACGCCACCAGTCGCTTTCGTCTCTCCTCATAGTAAGACTGCCACGACCCCAGTGTGTGAGTACCCTGAGCTATCTCCACGCCATTGGGCTGAGAATGAAAGGACAATTGTTAGTTTCGCAAATACAACAAATCTGCAATTCTTATTAACATAAGAGCAATCTAGGCTATGTACTTAATCATAATGTATTATGAGATAGAAGGATGACATATGAGCTTTCTGGTATATGAGTGAAAGTGGTGTTGGGAGGGATGAGGCACACAGCCTGACGAATGGTAGAGCCCGAGAAGCACGGAGGTGATTAGCCTAATTTGTGGCCACCCACTTGGGGATCAAAGCGCCAGGCAATACAGTAGATAGAGGTGTGGTGCTTGCCCGGACGACCGAAGCCATTCCCAGCACACGATATCACATACAAATACTGTCATCTCTCCCTCCCTGCCCACCCCAAACCAGCTCCCAGAAGCACATCCAAACTCATATCACTCGCCGTTTCAGCCAGTCACTCAATGACAACATGCAGCTGAATGCATGACCTCCTGAAATCCATCCTACTGAGTCCTCCCTTCCTCGCGAGAACAGAGTCCACCTGGCCAGACTGGGAGCCAAAGCGTCACATTTTAAGGGAAGATGTAATATCCAGCCGTACGGTCGTCATGCTTACATCGGTCAAGCACTCGCGGTTATGTTCCCGTCTATTTCGACAGCTATTTTTTGTTATTTGCAACCTGCTGGCAATATATATGATGATGACAATAAGTAATGAGGGGGTGAGGGAGACATTGTAATTGTATCTCACGGCAGTCAAAATAGACGGGAAAATGATCGCGAGCGTGCCGAGTAGTGTAAACAAGGCGGAGGGTACGCCCAAATAGTACATCCTTACCCATTTTTCCTCCTTTGCCCCTCAACTATCCATTCATAATTGTTAAGGGGCACAGGGCCTTGGGTGGGGCTTCTGTGACCTGGGCGTTTCTGCACCCTCCTCAGTATTCGCCTGGGAGCGGCTTCGGCAAGGATGTAGTGCTATTCGGGCATACCGCCCGCCTTGTTAACACTACTCAGACGCTCACGATCATGTTCCTATCTATTTTGACTGCTGTAGGGTACAATAATAGGTTGAGGGGGGCTTTGTCGCCCCTCACCAGTCACCCCCCATGACTTATTGTCATCATCATATATATTGCCAGCAGGGGACAAATAACAGAAAAAATACTGTCAAAATAGACCGGAACTTAACCCGTACAGCCCCAGCGACGCGCCTGACGCGTCGGCGATGTATGTAACGCACAGCCCCAGAGACGCGCCTGGCGCGTCACCCTAATTGCGCCGACCGTAACCTCAGTTGTAGCCACTCAAGAGGGCTCAGATTTGTATGGGAACTGTGTACGTATCCCACGCAACCGTGCCGATGGTTGAAAACTCTCAAAGTCCACGTGCGTGCGTGCGAGCGCGCAATAACCTGTTTTTTTGGGATAATTGCCTTCAATTTTTTACTCTTGTAAAATCCGTTATTGGGGGCTCTGTAGGACCATTTTTTAATCTTTTTGAGCGGTTTTTCGTGGTTTTTCCTTCATTCCTAACCCATTCGCTATTGTTTCTGGAATAAAACAATTTTTTGAAAACCGGCTGGGTTCTGGTGCGCAAACATTACAAAACTAGCCGGGGCTCCACGGGTTAACCGCGAGCGAATGACCTAAGTAAACATGACGACCGTACGCCCGGATACCGGGATACTACATCCTTCCTGCGGCTTTGGTCACCTGGGCATTTTTAGGGGTAAAGCAGGGAGGGTTCTGTCAGCCTGTCACTATTGTGCCCCTGTAGGGGCGCTCGGTTATGGACTTGACCTTGCTCGGGACCTTGGGGCTGTTCGATCAGACAGCCTGGGGAACAACAATAACAAGTGGGGGATGCCGCTCCCACTCCCCTAGGCTCCCATTATCCAGGAATCAGTAGTACTGGTAGTGTTTCTTGAATAAAGTAAGATTAAATAAGAATCTGTCCTGAAAATAACCTTGGAATTATTCTATAGCCTAATTGCACCTATAAGGGCTAAACAAATTATTATTGTATTTATCAGGAAGGTGCGACGAGGTAAGTGATGTGGTATAGGTGGCAATATGCAGAAATGGATTATAAGGGCATTCCGCCCCCTCTGACCCCCTTACGAAAATCTACGGTTATTCACTCCACCCCAACTGAATTTCTACCGTTTTACCCAACCAGCGGGGGTGTGGGAGCGGCAGCCCCCACCCATAATACTAGGATAGGTTAGGTAAGGTTGTTAGGTTAGGCTAATGTCTCTCTGAAACATTGTAAAATTCGTGTCCCATCTAGACTGATAGACTTTTGTCAGAGGGGGCGGAATGCCCTTATAATCCATTTCCGCATATTGCCACCTATACCACATCACTTACCTCGTCATACCTTCCTGTTAAATACAATAATATTTTGTTTAGCTCGTATAGGTGCAATTATAGAAATTTACCATAACCTTAATTACAAAAGAAGTGAGGGAACAAATCTGTAGAATAATCAGGGTGTCAAACAACAGCAGGGCTATTCTGCAGAACAACTACTCCTCGATTACGGGATTCCTGTCTCGTGAAATTATTTTGTTTTGCTCTTACCTTACTCAGGGGACCTTACTGATGTGCGGATAAGTGCTACTTTTCTTATTTTGTCAATTTGATTTTCACTCCCCTATAACATTATCAGAGTTATTTTTGTACAGCAAGTCCAGGACACTTTGTTTACATTCTAGCCTCCTTGGAGGCTCATCCCCGATGTTTAGTAGCCAATCAGAGTGGAGCTTAACCTACAAGAAGTCGGTACATTTTTAATGGTACTTTCCTGTTATCGACAGCCAAAGCTGAAGATTGCAGAGTAAACACCATAGACTTTAACCATCAATTTTGTATATTTTTAATACCTAATCAGCGGGGGTGTGGGGGCGGCAGCCCCCACCCATAATACTAGGATAGGTTAGGTAAGGTTGTTAGGTTAGGCTAATGTCGTTTCAAAGTTGACTAAATCGAGTAAACTCCTAGATTGTTGGGGTATCTGAATAATTACAATTAACAATGCAAATGCTAATAAAAAGTGCTTTCCGCACTTTCTAACAATAAAATACACACTTACAATGCATTAAAATACATAAAGAAAATAAATAAAACCTAAAATAACAGGAGTAGTAGTTATGCAGAATTACCCAATGTTATTTCATGTAGCCTAATTGTGTATTATTCCTTTAAGTCTTTAAACAAAATTGGGGATGGATGTAGAGTTCGGGCGTACGGTCGTCATTGTTTACATAGGGCGATCGCCGCGGTCGCACTTACGTTCCCGTCTATTTCGACGCTATATTTTCTGCTATTTGCCCCCTGTCATTACTACTGTACATGAATACTAGGTTAGGTTAGGTTAAAATAGACGGGAACATGATGGGAAAGGTCCGACGCCACTACGCCTAATGTAAACAAAGATGGCAGTACGGCCGCTCACTATACATCCTACCCCAAAATTGCTCCAGTTTGACACCCTGCGTAGATATACAAAAGATAATATTTAAGGAGACTTTCGCGACCATAGCCTAGGCCCTAGGCCTATTCGCACGCTCGCGGTGTGGCGGGACCGTTACGCGTTTATTTTGATGGTTTTCTTTTTCCGAATTATTCTGCGGCCAGCGGTTATTTGTCCCCTGCTGGTAATATATATGATAATGACAGTAGCCTAAGTCCAGCGAGGGTGAGGACCTCAACTCCTCAAGTTCCTCAAGCCCAAAAGCGGTCAAATTAGAAGCGTACGTAGGCTAAAGGAGTAAAGGTCATGACCGAGAGTGTGCGAACCGCAGCAAAAGGCTGCTTGAATGATACATTACCAAAGTAGCAAATCATATAGCCTAAGCCTAGAAGCCCTAGTTCTCAATACTCAACAGGCCATTATAGTATAAATAAGTAGCCTAACACTCCATTCTTATCATTAATCATCAATTACAAACCCCAATGTAGGCTACGCATACTTGAATAAACTAATGAAAGCATATGGTCCTCCCGCCGCTCCCGGGATTCGAACTCGGGACAGCATACCCAGAATATAAGAACCTACCTGAACCTGCTGGTGGTGTTCTGGGGGTGGCGGCTCTGGGGGGGCAGCAGTGGGCTCTGGTCTGGTGTCAGTCTCTGGTGTGAGGTAGGTGTGGTCCACAAAGTGACCACTATGGTGACCAGCCTGTTGATTGGTGTGGTGAGCTGACTGTGTGGTATAGGTGGTGACAGCAGCCTGGGCAGCTACCTGTACCACTGTGGCAGATTGGGCACAGCTATTGTTGATGTGTTGACTGTAACCCAGGGGGTTCATATTATATAAATGCTCCATACTGCCCCCGTTCACAATGTCACAACGGCATGTAACCACAAACTTAGCTTTATGTTCAAGGCTTCAGACTATTGCCAAGGTTTTCTGGAGCTGGTTAAGGGCTGGGGGGAATCAGCTGGTTTGAAAGAAGGCTCCCTTTCCCATGTTGAAGTAGTCAGACTCCGCGTACTCCCGCAATGTCGGACTCATTGTACCCCTGATCCCATTGCGCATGCGTCATCAGGCGTCTGTTTCTTCTCAATAATAAAGGCCATTTATCGCTAAGCGCTTGTAATGTACTTGTTGGCTTGTCAAATAATATTGAAAATATGATAAATGATGAACTTGTAAAACTAAAATACTAAAACTTTCACATTTCATTCCCAACAATTCCAAATGGGATGAAATATATGAATGCACACGTATATGAAAAAATGTAGCGTAAGGCATCTTTTATGACACCTTTTGTGTTTCACATTAACTTCGAAATCTTCTCAATCTTCTCTTGGCGTCATAAAACACGAATGGATTTCGGCAACGTAAAACTCTGCCTGCTACTTCCTAATTTCCAGTTCGAGATAAAAGATTGAAGATCTATCTATCTATCTAGTGCCGCCGTTATCCCCAAAGGGGTGGCCATGAACGAACCGCCCCCATGCACCTCTGTCCCCTGCAGTCAGTCAACGCCCCTCCTCCCATCCAGCACCGCCTTCATCCATATACTTCCTCACTCCATCCTTCCACCTCTCTTTCGGTTTACCTCTCCCTCTTTGTCCTTCCACCTCGCTCTCGTACACCTTCTTAGTCATTCTCTCGCTTCCCATATGGCTGAACCATCTTAAGGTGTTCCTTTTCACACTTTCCAGCACATCTACCTCCACACCACACCTCCTTCTTACTTCCTCATTCGTCTGTCTATCCCTCCCTCCGCACACACTTCTCAAGTAACTCATTTCCACCCCTCTCACTCTTGGTCTGAGTCTCTTCTCAAACATCCATGCTTCGCTTCCGTAAGTCAATGTCGGGATTACCACACTGTCATGCAAGGACTTCTTCACTTCCATACTGACCACCCTATTTCTTGTTACTGCTTTCAGCGTTCCTACAACCCTCTTCCCCTGTTGCACCCTCTCCCGCACTTCTTCATCTATAGTCCCATCTTTACTCAACACACTGCCCAGATGTAAAGTCAGTGAAAATAGGCTAGCGTAAACAGATCGGATGCGGAAATACCCTGAGCCGAGCAGGCCAAGTGGGATATATCTCTATTGGTCTAACTGGTAAGGTGTCTGCCTCACACCCAAGGGTCGAGAGTTCGTGCCCCCACCAGGGCATGATATTTTCGTGAGGCTATTTCCGCATTTAACGAAGTTTAGGTGTGTTGGTAAAATTGTTCAGATGGTTGAGAGTAAGATCGGAGCTCCATAAATCCTCTTTCGGGTATGATGTAAAAAACGATTCCTACAGGTCAAGGAAGGGGAGAGGAGAGACCAGGGAGACGGAGTGTATGTGAGACGCGCTTGGGTTGGGTTGTGGAAGTTGCCAGCCGCCCAAGCGAGTTGCCAACTGGGCAGTTAGAAGGTGCGTGTATGCACCACTCAGTGAAGTTGACTCACCATTCCCGTTCATCTCTCTGACAGACTCTCGGTCGATTCGGCTCAAACTTATTCCTCTCTGTTCGGAGCTTTCGCTTCCCGGAAGGTGAAGTAGTGTAAAGTCAGTGAAAATAGGCTAGCCTAAACAGATCGGATGCGCAAATACCCTGAGCCGAACAGGCCAAGTGGGATATCTCTATTGGTCTAACTGGTAAGGTGTCTGCCTCACACCCAAGGGTCGAGAGTTCGTGCCCCCACCAGGGCATGATATTTTCGTGAGGCTATTTCCGCATTTAACGAAGTTTAGGTGTGTTGGTAAAATTGTTCAGATGGTTGAGAGTAAGATCGGAGCTCCATAAATCCTCTTTCGGGTATGATGTAAAAACCGATTCCTACACAGATACTTAAATGAGCTGACAATCTCCATAGCCTGACCATTCAACTTCACCTACACTCTGTGACTTCACCCCTTTCGAAAACCATAACCTTGCTCTTCCCCGCATTTACCTTCACATTCCGTTTTTCGCACACTGTTCCAAACACATTTACCAGACCTTGCAACTCCCATTCATTATCGCTCATCAGAACTGTATCATCAGCAAACAGCAGTACAGGCAGCTTCCACTTATTTCCTTCCCTTATCAGCGATACACCAACATCCACTGCTCTTCCTTGTATTTCTTTCATGACTCGATCCATCCATATATACAGTAAACAACCACAGGGACATCCCACACTACTGTTTCAACCCAACATTCAGATCAATGAACTCGCTCTGCTCACTCTCCACACGTACTACCGCCTTTGCACCCTCATACATGCTCTTCACTGCTTTCAGCAACTTGCCATCTACTCCGTATATTCTAAGTACTTTCCACATACCTTCTTGAAGGTAATTGAAGATAATTAAGTATATATGTGTGAAAAGTTCAAATGGATAATATCCCGAGTTTGAGACAAAAGGATAGACAAAAGAATAGAGAAGTACGGAGCAAGGAAATATATGTAGGCCTACCTGGGAATGATAGTGGACGAGAAAGGGTGCGAAAGAACCAAGAACGATAGGTTGTCGAGAGCGAATCAGTGGGTGGTAAGACTGGGTATATTGTAGCAAGGGTAAGAGCGAATAAGTATGAAGTGGTGAGAGGAGTATGGAAGGGTATGGCTGTACCGAGTTTGATGTATGAAATGTCCATGAAATGGACGACAAACGACCTGGGGAAATTGGAGGTGATCCAGAACAAAATTGGTAGAGTGGCTCTTGGTGCCAACAGGGTGGAGCTCCTTCGCTGAAAGAATAGCGAAGGGGACGCTAATTAAGATACAGGATAAGACTAGAAAGAATGGACGAGAACAGATGGGCACCAAAGGTATACGAATGAACAAAGGAGCTGGAGAGAAAGTGGAATAGGATGTGTGATAAGAACATAGAGGAGCATGGGAAGCGAGGTTTAACGATGGGTGAGAGTATGAGAACATATGGAGCTCAGGGGAAGTGGAAAAATGAGATAAACACACATGTCCAAGAGAAGGGTAGGGACGAGTGGATGGAAAGGATGAGGCAGAAGAGTTCACTAGACTGGTATATGGCAAAGAATAGTCCAAGAAGTGAACTCGATCTTCTATGATGGGAGTATGGGGAGTGAGTTGCTGTTCAAGGTGCGAACTAAATCCCTGGAGGTGAACAACCGGACGTACAGGTGGAAAAATGAGGGTAGTAGGATCTGTAGAATGTGCGACGTCGGAAGAGATGAAACCATCGAGCACATAGCCTACTGCTAGAATGTGAGAAGTACGGGAGGGAAAGGGAAGTCATGATAAATGCAGTGAGACAGGATTTAGGAGAGGTAGGCCTACAGTGGAAGGGCTGGTAGAGGTCATGGAATGGGATCCTCTGCATATGGTGCTGTTCCTGCTAGGTCTAACCGCGCTAGATAAATGGAATAAGAATAACACCACCATAGCAAATGTAAAAGGCTTCCTGGAGAGAATGTGATTGAAGAGAAACATGTATACGTGGTAACCTAGGCAATCTAGTTGCCGTCCCTGGAGAGAGCCGATCCTAAGGCCACACCTTTGATCCGTTAAGGGTGACTCTCACACCAAGACCAAGACCAAGGGAACAAGGAACTAGGTGGCAATAATAATAATAATAATAATAATATTTATTCAGTTAGCATTTTACAGAGTTGGTACCACATAGTATGTTACAAATATGACATGTACCAGCCTTGCATAATTCCAACTAAGGATAGCCCAATAAGGCCGTTAGGCGTATTTCCATTGGGGTCCTTGTGGGATTAGGTTAGCTGGGGAAATGGGTAGGATAAAGAAATAGATACTTTATATGCCCTGTTTTTCTACAGGTTTAACTTGGGTAACGTGAGTTCTGAATGACTGGGTATATAAGGCTGCATGCACAATACAAGGTATGAGGAATAGAGAACACAAAATAAACACACGGTAACACGACACAAGTTCACGTTTATTGAAGTAAATAAATAAAGAGCATAGAAAGATAGTAATTCTCGCACAAAACAAATAATAGAAGGGAACTGCTAGCATTAGCGGATCTGGATGGAGCCTATAGTCTCCCACTTCCAACGTTCAGGTATATTCTTCTGATCACGGGTTTAATTAGCAAGTTTTTATTTTACTGGAAGACCTCAATATATTCGTATAATTCAATGTCACTGATTTGACCTCTTGCTGGCTGGTCGCGTGCCCAAGTAGTAGCTCACAGTTAGGATTAGACCCGCGTATATTGTAGAACATGGAATCTCTAGTAACCTCATGGGGGTACTGATCTAAGTTTTATATTCTCATGGCAGAAATACGTAGAACACAAATCAGTGGGCGAACGTTAGATATCACTAGAGTTTTAATATCTGAATAAGGTAATTACGAGAGTCAAGGTCGCCTGTTAATTAAAGAGCACTGATCGCTTAGTACGTCCCAAAGGGAATGGTTAAATATGAATTACACTGGGCAAGGTTTTAGCCACTTTATAGAAAGTTAATAAGTGAGTATCAAGCTAGTACTATAACACTTAGTACTAGCAACATGAATCTTGAATAGTATTTGTAGATCTGGTCCTGGTTATCTTGCTTCCGGTGATGTTGGGGGCTAACGACTGGTTCCTCGGCCGTCCAGATGGTCCAAAATGTAGGAAGTTCTCAAGTCGGATCTCTTGACGATCGTTGCTGGCTACACACTTATATACCCACGAATTTGTGTGAAGGTTATAAGGTGCACGTTAGGACTTGTACATGGACAGATGCTTCTATCAGTCTTCTCTGCCACGGAGTCTGCCGGATCTGGAATCTCTCAACTCCGGAACAACACAAGGGCAGAGCTAGAGGTAAACTGCAGGGTAGTGACCACTGGTTGGTGTCTAGCTTTCAACTGATTTGACTGGGGGCGGGAGCTAGATTTATAGGCTCGGTTCTGGACCCTGTAGACAGTAGGGATCTCGAGTCTTATGGACTTATTTGAGCTCTCAATAGATATGGGGACTAGGTAAGATGGTATTTACTGTTGTGGCACATGGCTATAGGAAGCCTTTATATTTTCATATAACTGAGCCTTAGTAAGAGGTACTATTTTGGCTATACTGGAAGTATTTAGGGGAGAGAGACTGGATCTACTTTGCGAGGAGGATGGGGACAGCTGTGATAGGAGCGTCTCTCTTAGATTGTTCAATCTTCATTCTATGGTATAGCTGAGGTGCTAATTTAACCTCATGGTTAATGAGGGTAAAGCAATGCAAGAAAGGTAAATGGTTTATTGTGAGTTAATAGAGGTTAGTAAAGGTGTTAGTCATGCATGGTTAGTTCATTGATAGGAAGAATTCCTGTGCTACCTGGCAATGACTCGGAAGTCAAAACAGGGGCCAGGTATACCTCCGCAGGGGTGGGGGTCTCCCTCCTCGGGTGGGCAAAAAGGGGGAGCTGGGCGCCCTCTCTCTGTGATAGTCGTCCGGCGGCTGTGGCTAGGGGCTTGCCATATCACCAGTGTTCGTAATAACCCTCTGTGTATGAGACAGATGTGGGTGTCCTTAACCCGGCAAGCGCGATAGGCCTCACGGAAGGCTTCCTATAGGGAACGCGATAGGCCTCACGGAAGCAGGACCATAAAAAAAGCCTTCCAAAAATAAAAAGGGCCTATCAAAACAAAGGATTTTGTCTCTAGGTGAGATAATTCCCCTCTAGTACTCATCCATGTGTTTCTCACCCCTCCCCCTCCCCTCCTTCCCCACCTTATTCCCCCCTCCCCCCCCTCCTCAATTATCACCTATTTATCCACTTATTATCATCATTTATTGGTTATTTTTCTCTCCCGCGATAATGTAGCACAAGTGGGTTGCATAAAAGATCGTTATGCAACACCCAGACACCGGCACACACCGCCCCGCTCGTCTCAGTTGACTCCCAGACAGCGAGAGGGGAGGGCTGCCTGTGGCTCTCTCTCGCCTGAGATTATGACCGGGTGGCTAATATCTTCGTTTTTCACCACCCAAATGCTTTTCCCACTTATTTTAGCACTCTTGAAGGTTCATATATACATCATATATGTAAAATAAAAGCATACCGAAAACAAATAATGGTTTATATTGTAAATATAACGAATTCTGTCAGAATCCAGGGCTAGAAATGCACAAATAACTACCCTAGCACCTAGGTCTATATCGCGCTTGTCAGGTTAATACCAAAACCGAAGGTGCCTTGGCTAGCTGGTTTTACTCGGCTGGTTGTTAATTGTAGGGTTTGCTGGATGTGGTGGAGACTGGGTTGTTAACTCTGCCACATTTATCTGGAAGTATGGCAATAGAAGTTAGTTACTGGCGAGGCGGCTAGCCTCGCACCGACGACCATTGGGTGCAGGGTTGTGAATGGGTTGTAAGAGAATAGATGGCATGTACGGGGTTAGTAAAGTTCTAATGTTGTTCTGGCCTACTAAGTGAAGGTAGGCTGGATAGGAGTATATATATAAAAAGTTGGAGAGCGTTAGTAACGGACAATTCAAGGATCTTCAAGAGGTATGAGAGAGAGGCTAGGTCGGACAAGAGTCGAGAAGCGCGGGTGTCTTAATGAGAGGGGGGGGGGGGGGGAGAGTTCAAGGGCTGTAAGGGGGGGTTTTCGTAGTCTTTACTTTTCTTTTCTAATGTTCCTGTAGGACTTTGCTGTTACCCCCGCCTTATTTATTATTTCCTGTTCATTCCATTATTGTGTTTCTTCCTTACTTGATGATTGGTCCAACTTATTACTCTGGTAGCTTAATGGCCGTTGCATGCAAGGAAATGCAGGTGAATGAATGCAAATGGTCTAAATGACACAGGATAAATAAAAACACAATATACCGTTTGGTATTCTTAACTATATTAAAACACTGTAAAGAGAAATACACTTTTCACTGTGATACACAAATCAATACGATTATTACTTTAGTCAACCACGGAATATATCGGTATTATTGGCGCAATGAACTACTTCTTATCACCACATCAAAGTTAACTAAAACCCTTCAACAGGTGACCCCAAGGCCACTACCCTAGTAAACACACACTCGGTCACTAGGTTCATAAGGCGTACAACAGCTCACAATGGGGTGAAGGTTAGCTCAAGGCTCAATAACACCAACAGCATCCTGTCTCAGTACAGCCACTAGGTCATGTCCACTGGGGTGGACACAGGACACTGCACCTGGTACTTCTCCCTGGACTTCGCTCCTGACCTGGGACCTGGTATTAACATTACCATTAATAAAACTGACAAAATTCTATATCTTAATTTATATCAACATTACAAAAGTGGTCAAATGTGTCAATTAAGAGACAACAAAAGGAGGATGTACATTATTGGGTTACAGATAAAATTGACTTAGTTGACCCTCAAAAATATATAAAGAAAAATGGTCCAAATAGAAAACGGAGGGTTGGAGATAGATATAATTTACTTAGTTGACCCTCAAAAATAAAATGGTTTAAAATAGAAAACGGAGTGTATACACACACACGACTCAGGAATGTGGGCTTACATTAAGTTACATACATGATATTGAACTCGACATACGGGATCTTATTGCTGTGAGAATACTACACTAACATAATACAATTAACATTATCTTATACATAATTAATAAGGTTGGCAGGACAAATAATATGGAATTTGAAATCTAAATGATTAATTATCAGACGGAATGAATAATTTCACCTTCGACCAAGACAAAGGATGTCGTATAATTTCGTAGTTACATATAAGAAACTGGGCATAACAAATGGTCTCAAACTTTATCTTAAATACTTCACAATTCACTTCAACTCACCTTCAACTGAAGGTTTTATCTAAACACAACACAAAAGGGAAATTTATACTGAGTTAAGACAAATATTTCCCCTTAGTCCGCCTGAGGCTGGCGACTGGGAGGGAATGACGCTGGCACTCTCGGCTCTAGGCTCTGTAGGACTCGGGTCAGCGTCCTTTGTCACAACAATAACCATACCTTGATTAAATGAGCTCCTCAACTTACTTAGGAGTCTAATAAGACTTTCAAAGGATAATTGAATTACTTTTATATGATGCAATGAATTTCAGGCACAAACATGTTAACTATTACTTACGATATCCTAGGTAAGACTATAGTTTTTAAGTTGGAGGTAGGACTCATAAATTTCCACCTGTCAAACCCCCTTGAGGTGGGCACTTGTCGCTAAGGCCTCAGAATCAGGGTGTCACACTAGAAACCCGGTACAAGCAATTATTAGGCCACATATCAGCATTATACTAGATTCACAAAGTTAAAGTTATGCTTTGCAATTAACTTTATACACCTGGAAGTGATTAAATGGCCAAAAAAGTAAATTTCATTCTAATTCCAAAACAACATTGCTCCGATTGTGACACCCCCTTTTTTGACTTAATATAACAATACCAAACAATTATATTTAATATGTAAAGTTAGAATAATGACCCTCGTACCTACAGTATGAGACACCATTGGGCCTATTTAATTATTTCTTTCTAGTCATTACAATTTAATATATGTCAACTGATATCTTAATCAAGATAATAACATAATACAGAACATTTCACCTAATCTCAACACTGACTGGGTCATTATTGGGCTTAAAGTGAGTGAACAGAAAAAGTCTTGGTGTAAATATTGCCAAAATTAAGCCTAGTCAATTTAGACCCCTTACACAGCTTTTTTCCCCCTTTAAGACTTTTACTCACTCACTTTCAGCCTAAATTATTACAATACGGTGCCTTACAAGAAAATGGGCACAAACATAACACGATTACACTTAATCAACTGAGCCATAAGAGTCAGAAAGAGCACCATCCTCGTGATCGTTGGACATACCCAATTAAAAAAAAAAACTTCCAGTAGTACATATAAACAATTAAACCAAAACAACTACAACTGTGTGTGGCCCACCTTTAACTAACCCAATCATTACAGCCCAGAACACCTCCCTCCACCCCTAATACTACTGTGAACCCCAGAAGCCCAGGTGTAGGTAGAGCGCGGGCGTTCACCAGACAAGGTTGCCCTACACACTCGGTGTGGTAGACGAGTCCTGGGAGAACCCGTAGGCTCCCCCTTCTACACCGCTACCCCACGTCCTGATGTGATCGGTCTATTCCCTACCCCCGAAAACATCTGTCTGCGTTATACTAAAGAGCCACCCCATGGAGGCTATACACACGACTTCCCAAAAAGTCCACAGCAGCTCAAGTTACAATGAAGAGATTTACCTGCCACCCAAACACGGGCGACTACCAAGGGCAACAACACGCAAGACTGGCCAACCAAAGAGGGGTCACACACCACCATACAGTACTACAAAATAAGGCTCTAACCCTTTTAAACATTACTCATCCAGTCTACGGGGCTTCCTGTGATGACGAGGTGCTAGTTTCTACTCCTCTACTCCACTTCTCCATTTCCTCCGCACTGTTCCACTAACCAATCCTGCCATCGATCACCTCTCCTTCACCCATGTGGGTGGTGAGAGGATTGTCACTCCAAGGTCCCCCTTCTTCACTCACGTGGATGTTGAGGGAATTGGTTCCTTCATTTTTCGACATTTTACAATACAAACCCATTCCGTACTTATACATAACTATGGTAATCATAACAACTGAAACGTGGTAATGCGACAAAACATTAAACACTTAAAAATGTTGCAATATTTCTTTTCTGAAATGTGGTAGCGTGATAGAAAGATAATGCAAGGCAATCGGAGTAAAGGATACGGATAATCCCGGGAATAAACACAAGCGTTGTCACTAATTAAACCCAACCTTCCCAGAATTATCCCACCGCTGTATACACCACTGTAAGGGGGGGTTTTCGTAGTCTTTACTTTTCTTTTCTAATGTTCCTGTAGGACTTTGCTGTTACCCCCGCCTTATTTATTATTTCCTGTTCATTCCATTATTGTGTTTCTTCCTTACTTGATGATTGGTCCAACTTATTACTCTGGTAGCTTAATGGCCGTTGCATGCAAGGAAATGCAGGTGAATGAATGCAAATGGTCTAAATGACACAGGATAAATAAAAACACAATATACCGTTTGGTATTCTTAACTATATTAAAACACTGTAAAGAGAAATACACTTTTCACTGTGATACACAAATCAATACGATTATTACTTTAGTCAACCACGGAATATATCGGTATTATTGGCGCAATGAACTACTTCTTATCACCACATCAAAGTTAACTAAAACCCTTCAACAGGTGACCCCAAGGCCACTACCCTAGTAAACACACACTCGGTCACTAGGTTCATAAGGCGTACAACAGCTCACAATGGGGTGAAGGTTAGCTCAAGGCTCAATAACACCAACAGCATCCTGTCTCAGTACAGCCACTAGGTCATGTCCACTGGGGTGGACACAGGACACTGCACCTGGTACTTCTCCCTGGACTTCGCTCCTGACCTGGGACCTGGTATTAACATTACCATTAATAAAACTGACAAAATTCTATATCTTAATTTATATCAACATTACAAAAGTGGTCAAATGTGTCAATTAAGAGACAACAAAAGGAGGATGTACATTATTGGATTACAGATAAAATTGACTTAGTTGACCCTCAAAAATATATAAAGAAAAATGGTCCAAATAGAAAACGGAGGGTTGGATATATAAAATTTACTTAGTTGACCCTCAAAAATAAAATGGTTTAAAATAGAAAACGGAGTGTATACACACACACACGACTCAGGAATGTGGGCTTACATTAAGTTACATACATGATATTGAACTCGACATACGGGATCTTATTGCTGTGAGAATACTACACTAACATAATACAATTAACATTATCTTATACATAATTAATAAGGTTGGCAGGACAAATAATATGGAATTTGAAATCTAAATGATTAATTATCAGACGGAATGAATAATTTCACCTTCGACCAAGGATGTCGTATAATTTCGTAGTTACATATATAAGAAACTGGGCATAACAAATGGTCTCAAACTTTATCTTAAATACTTCACAATTCACTTCAACTCACCTTCAACTGAAGGTTTTATCTAAACACAACACAAAA
The DNA here is from genome assembly GCA_032716605.1 of Paralithodes platypus. NCBI lineage: Eukaryota > Metazoa > Arthropoda > Malacostraca > Decapoda > Lithodidae > Paralithodes > Paralithodes platypus. The sequence goes on along the minus strand of CM064496.1, from coordinate 53,792,943 downwards.
GGGAAATTTATACTGAGTTAAGACAAATATTTCCCCTTAGTCCGCCCGAGGCTGGCGACTGGGAGGGAATGACGCTGGCACTCTCGGCTCTAGGCTCTGTAGGACTCGGGTCAGCGTCCTTTGTCACAACAATAACCATACCTTGATTAAATGAGCTCCTCAACTTACTTAGGAGTCTAATAAGACTTTCAAAGGATAATTGAATTACTTTTATATGATGCAATGAATTTCAGGCACAAACATGTTAACTATTACTTACGATATCCTAGGTAAGACTATAGTTTTTAAGTTGGAGGTAGGACTCATAAATTTCCACCTGTCAAACCCCCTTGAGGTGGGCACTTGTCGCTAAGGCCTCAGAATCAGGGTGTCACACTAGAAACCCGGTACAAGCAATTATTAGGCCACATATCAGCATTATACTAGATTCACAAAGTTAAAGTTATGCTTTGCAATTAACTTTATACACCTGGAAGTGATTAAATGGCCAAAACAAGTAAATTTCATTCTAATTCCAAAACAACATTGCTCCGATTGTGACACCCCCTTTTTTGACTTAATATAACAATACCAAACAATTATATTTAATATGTAAAGTTAGAATAATGACCCTCGTACCTACAGTATGAGACACCATTGGGCCTATTTAATTATTTCTTTCTAGTCATTACAATTTAATAATTATGTCAACTGATATCTTAATCAAGATAATAACATAATACAGAACATTTCACCTAATCTCAACACTGACTGGGTCATTATTGGGCTTAAAGTGAGTGAACAGAAAAAGTCTTGGTGTAAATATTGCCAAAATTAAGCCTAGTCAATTTAGACCCCTTACAGGGCTACAGGGAAATTTTGCCCCTAAGGTCCCTGGGCGTGGGGGTGGCATTAGGCTACAATTGATATTGGAGTTTGAAAAGACTGAGTACGTTAGTCAAATGCTACCGGGGATGCAACTACGGGGTGGTATATGAATCTGGAAAAGATAGAATTATGTAGTCAGTATGAGGGGTTATGGATATTATTAGTTGGCCCTGGGAACTGCGTTTTCTATGAAATATATATATACCAATAAAACGGCAGTTCGTAGGGTTACTTAGTTATTGTTTCGAGGTACTTATGACAGATACTGGTAACAAGGTTATCTATACAATCTCCGGATGGGGTAAGAGGTGTATGACACGAAGCAAATTGGCGTAGTGTGGACTGTGGATACGAAGGAGGCAAGTGGAAGACGTATGACAATTGTGGAAAAGTAAATGGAAAAATGTGAACACAATGGCGGATAAAGATACTTAACCTAAGGATTGAATACATAGATTTATGGGGCGATGGGTTCTTCAGAAAGTTTAGTCTGGCAAGACAAGATGTTCGGGAATGTTAATATTAATACTTAAAACTAAGGATTGCATACATCGATGAACGACGACATTATAGTCGTCGTCCTAATAAGGTGATGAAACCTGGTTGATCTGTACTTGGCACAATACGACACAAGGACAGTGCCGCTATGTCGTATCAATGCTGGTGGCAGTTAATATTATAGACTTAGATACTAGAGGAACAAGGCAAGGGGCGACTGAGCACGGGTTACATATATCTATACTCGTCATGGGAAATGATATACGAGGTCTAGGGACAAGCGTGGGTGTTTTAACTTCTAAGATATATAACATCTACTTCTCGGATGTAAGAACATACATAGATATAATTATGGCTGTCTGATGTGTTGGCATTGGCTCAACGTCGGGACAGGGCATGGGTGTTTTTAATATGAATGTATATTCCTGTTCATCATCTTTGTAGTTAGGAGAGGAACAATGCAAGGGGCGACTGAGCACGGGTTACATATATCTATACTCGTCATGGGAAATGATATACGAGGTCTAGGGACAAGCGTGGGTGTTTTAACTTCTAAGATATATAACATCTACTTCTCGGATGTAAGAACATACATAGATATAATTATGGCTGTCTGATGTGTTGGCATTGGCTCAACGTCGGGACAGGGCATGGGTGTTTTTAATATGAATGTATATTCCTGTTCATCATCTTTGTAGTTAGGAGTGTAGGACACGAGGGGGGTAGTGTACGTGAGGTGTGGAAAATGGTCAGTTTAGAAAAGGTAGGTGGGTGCGGCCTGGAGCTGCTTAGCCCTGCGGGCTTGGGCCTGTCTGAAATGGCTGGCTCGGTCAGCTGGTCCTTTCGTTCTGTGGACCTTTCTTCCAGGTGTTTCTGTGTGGTGTTCGCTCGTGGCTTCTGTGGTGGGCTTCTTGTTCTGGGGCATTTTACTTCCCTCTCCTTTGGTTTGTCTATCTCTTATGTCGTATTTAGTAGTAGACTATGGATCTTGTCAGACGTATGACTATGATGCACAGTTAAGTTGTAAAGTAACTATACCTACGAGTGCTGTCAGGTCAGGTGAGGTGAAGGTATTGAGGGATAAGCATTTACAACTCGGTTACTTTCTACTTTACTATTTTCTGAAAGGTGTAGAGAGGGGAGAACCAGGTGTTGGGGAGAGATGAAGCTGTTGGAGTGGCTTTGGTATGTGTTATTATTGTAAAGGCTTATCCCTCAATACCTTCACCTGTCCTGACCTGTTGGGCGGGAAGCTAGGCCTTTACAACTGCGCCTCCCTTTTGTCGTGCTTTTCTTTGTTTTTACTTTATGTTCAGTATGATTTTCTAGAGGGTTGTTTTGACACAATATCTGTTATGCCCGATCTCGTAACTTAAACTCATTCATATCACTCCTGAGAAGTTTTACACAAAGTACCCAAAAACCGTTTTCTACCACAAACCCACACCTCCCTTCTCCCTTATCTTTAGCCTCATTAGTTTTGAGGTTTAAAGACGTTCACCCCATTAGTTTGGTCCCATTTCTTTGCCAATATTAAGACATTTCGTGCCATTTACGTGGCAAGCCTGTACTTTAGGAGGAACCAGCCTTCGACCGGGAAATTTTTCTACCGGAAAATTTACACATTTAAATTGAATGTGGGTATTAGGGGTGTCTTTTATAAAGCTTGATGGAGGTCTAGGAAGGAAACTACCCCCCCCCCCCCTCCCCCTCCATCTTTAGCCACTGATTCCTATAAAGCTAGCTTGAATAAGATTATTAAAATTTTCTACTTTTAGCCATATTGAGATTAAGGGAGCTCACCTCGCTTTTCTTCTCTTGCTCTCCCTCTCTCTTTGGCTTTTATCCATTCGGCCCCATTCAGCCTACTGTTTGAAGACGTTTACCCCATCCAGGTGTCAATATTTTCCTGGCGAGCGGTAGCGAGCCAGCATATATATATTTTTGTTTTGACAGCAAGCTAAATTTTTACATTTGTACAATGTCTCCATACAATGCTGGCTCGCATCGCTCGTCAGGAAGAAATCGACACCTGGATGGGGATAAACATCTTAAAACAGTTGGCTGAATAGGGTCGAATGAATACAAGCCAGGGAAAGAGAAAAGGAGAGAAAGATTAAAAAAAAAACCCGGTGACTCTCTTAAAATGGGTCCGGCCATCGCATTGAAGGTGTCAACCCACAAACACACACAGTACTGGTTACATCGTTTTCTTTACGTTGTGGCAGCTTTTGGACGATTTTATTCAGCTTAGGAAGGACCTCTAGCCATAATATTAAGGCTCACAACTATCTCAACCAACCCCTCCTTTTACCGACCGCAGATCCTAGTTCCCCCGAGCTGCACATATATACTATCGTCGGAATACAGCTAGAATAAACGATAACACACGTCGCTGGTACTCAAAGGGTTAAACAACAGAAATTAACCCTTTTCTGGCTCTTATTAGACGATACTAGCTATTAAGGGGAGACTGGCCGTTTGTTTGGTCTATTAATTTATTTATTCATATATTTTTTTAGTTTCGTCCCTATACTATAGACCTGCATCAAGCTTAGAAAAACACCCCCTAGACCCCCCTTCAAGATAAATTTGTACATTTTTCGGTAGAAAAATGTCCCGGCCGAAGGCCGATTCCTCTTAAAATTGCAGGTTCGCTCCCGCTCGCCAGGAAATAATCGACACCTAAATGGCACGAAAGTTCTTAAACTTGACAACGAAATGGGGCGAAAGGTGTTAAAATCGCCAAACTAATGGGCCGAACGTCTTATAATCCCCAAACTAGTGGGGCTAAACATTAGGGAGAGGGGGGTCCAGAAAAACGGTCTGCCTCCCCTTAAGCCGGTGTCACACGAGCTCTTTTTTTCCTGGCAATATTTTGAAGCAATCTTCGTCTAGTAACTTTGTGTGTGTGTGTGTGTTTTTTTTTAAATTAGAGTTAAGCCACCACACATGTTCTAATTTCAGTCCAGTTCCCGATGCAAATGTATAAAAGACCCGAAATATTGCGAGAAATAACTTACTCCTTTAAGGGGAGGTATTTAGTTTGTTCCCTAGACCTCCATCAAGCTTAAAATTACACCCCCTTGAGTCCCTTTTAAGATAAATTTGTACATTTTTCGGTAGAAAAATGTCCCGGCCGAAGGCCGGTTCCTCTTAAATTACAGGCTCGCTATCGCTCGCTAGGATAAAATCGACACCTGAATGGCACGAAAGGTCTTAATATGGAGTGAAAGTTTTCTTAAAATCGCTAAACTAATGGGGCAAACGTTTTATAATATCAAAAACAATGGGGCTAAACATGAGGGAGAAAGGGGTATAGAAAATAATCCCTCAAGTGGAGATCTGCCCTTAAGGAGCTTTGGCGATGTTCTGCCCTTAAGGAGCTTTGGCGATGTTCTGCCCTTAAGGAGCTTTGGCGATGTTCTGCCCTTAAGGAGCTTTGGCGATGTTCTGCCCTTAAGGAGCTTTGGCGATGTTCTGCCCTTAAGGAGCTTTGGCGATGTTCTGCCCTTAAGGAGCTTTGGCGATGTTCTTTATGTAAATATATCCATTTAGATTCATGTTCCGATGAACGTAATATTATATGAACATTATATTATATATATTTGGTATCTATGAATAAATAGCGTATTTAATAGTTCTTAAGGGGGGATGGTTCACTTTTGGGGCGATTTTTGCATGTATTCATTATTTTTCTAGTTTCCTCCCTAGACCTCCATCAAACTTAAAAAAAACAAAAAAAACATCCATCAGATCCCCCTTCTAGATTAATTTGTACATTTTTCGGTAGAAAAATTTCCCGGCCGAAGGCCGGTTACTCTTAAGATTACAGATTGGCTATCGCTCGCCAGGAAAAATTCGACACCTAAATGGCACAAAAGGTCTTAAAATTGACAACGAAATGGGGCAAAAGGTATTAAAATCGCCAAACTAATGGGCCGAATGTCTTATAATCGCCAAACTAGTGGGGCTAAACATGAGGGAGAAGGTTGAGCAGAAAAACAGCCCATGTCCCCTTATTAAATAGCATGTCCTTAATTATCAATACTGCTCGGACTGATAATTGTGAATTAATATCAAGTGCGAGTTTCAGGCTATAAGGAAAACATCAATTAGATCCCCTTTCTAGATTAATTTGTACGTTTTTCGGTAGAAAAATGTCCCGGCCGAAGGCCGGTTCTTCCAACAATACAGGCTCACTATCGTTCGCCAGGGAAAATATCGACACCTAAATAGCACGAAAGGTTAAATATTGACGAAGAAATGGGGCGAAAGGTCTTAAAATCGACTAACTTATGGGGAAAACATCTTAACATATGAAAACTATTAGGGCTAAACATGAGGGAGAAAGTGGTCCAGAAAACCGGCCCATCCCCCCTTAATCTGGACTTGACGATCGGTGACAAGAGGACTGATGACTCTGATGCCCCGTCCACTCAGGTAGGTCTCCTTTTAACCACTCCCGAACAACCGCCGCCATTTTGTAACCCTTCTCCATTCTGGAACCTAAATGTCATCATATTCTGGTTACCATTAGACGATTTTCTTTAGTTTGTAATCTACCTCTATGACTCAAATGGGTAAATGCGATCTCATTAAGGGGAGGTATTCAGTTTATTCCCTAGACGTCTATCAAGCTTTAAAATACGCCCCATTGACCCCTTTTCAAGATTTATTTGTACATTTTTCGGTAGAAAAATTTCCCGGCTGAAAGCCGGTTCCTCTTAAATTACAGGCTCGCTATCGCTCGCCAGGATAAAATCGACACCTAAATGGCACGAAAGGTCTGAAAATTGACAGAAATGGATTGAAAGTTCTTAAAATCGTCAAAATAATGGGGCAAACGTCTTAAAATTTCACAAGCAATGGGGCTAACCATGAGGGAGAAAGGGGTCAAGAAAAAATCCCTCAAGTGGAAATCTCCCCTTAAACCCTCTTAGTAACACAGGTCCCTCTTAAACTGCATAAAATCATAGAATGTTAGCCAGAATCAAAAGTAAACAGGCGTTATGGTGCTGAAGGGGTTAAGACGAGACAGAGACACATAGTATGTATGTATGTATGTATGTATGTATGTATGTATGTATGTATGTACACTGACACTTACCTTTTTTTTTTTTTTTTTTTTTTTTTATAGGGGTGGCCGACTCAAGACAGAGCTCGAACATGGACATAAGTTCTTAACATTAATCATCAATTACAAACCCCAATGTACTTGAATAAAATAATGAAAGCATATGGTCCTCCCGGGATTCGAACTCGGGACACCACACACAAAACATAAGCACCTTAACCATTACACCACCAACACAAAATCACACACATCTAGGTCTTCCAGGAGAAACACCCGGAGATCCAGGCCCATTTGGGACACACAGTAGTTTCATATATTTTAAGGGAGCCCACCTCGTTTTATTTCTCTCTCTCTCCTTCTCTCTCTGAGTTGTATCCATTCGGCCTCATTCAGCCTACTGTTTTAAGACGTTTATCCCCATCGAGGTGATGATTTTATCCTGGCGAGGTAGCGAGCCAGCATATTATTTAATTTGTTTTGAAAGCAGGCTACATTTGTACATTTTTCGATAGAAAAATGTCTCTGGCATAGCCGGATTTCTCCATATAACTCCATATAGCCAAACTTAAGGACTACTGTAGAGACGTTATATAAAGCTGCCTGGGCACAAACTTCAAGGTTAAGTAAATATATTGCATTAAAGTCTGGCTAAGCCCATTTATATATTCCGCCCCTGGATGAAAGGTTTGATCTGAGGACTGGTGCGAGATAGGCAGTGTGAGTCCTCCACAAACCACTTATAGAGGTCGTAGGTCTTGGTGGAGGTGTCAGTGTGGAGACGCTCACACAGTTGGCACCAAACTTGAGCCCGATGCGCCCAGTTCATGGAGGCTGTGTGATATCTCTTCCATCTGAAATATTAGGTACACTGTACTCGGCCTGTCTTCAGCTGACGGTAAGTTTAATCTTTTAGCAGCTGATTTCCTGATACATATTAGAAATATATGGATTTACTCTGTCTATGCGGCATAGTAACCGGAGGAATGCGTCAATCATGTTTTTGAAAGGTCCGCCGGCGTGGGACATTTAAATGTCAATTCGGACAAACAAATTTATATTTACAATATAAAGCAACATTCTTGCTCCATATTAACATATTTTACTTGTATAATGAACATGTAAACATTGTAGAACCAGATAATAGGTGTAAAGAGCAAACATCCAGTGAAAAAACATATTATTGTGACGGAAGAGGTGGCGAATGTGTACGAGGGAGAGCGACATAGGTGTGCTTCCTTTGCTTGCTTTAGGCACATTAACAGTCCCGGCTGTCTCCCGTGCATGTATGAGGGTGGAGGGAGGTAGAGAAAGTGCATAGGAGGGTGACTGAATTAATTTTAGGTAGGAGGGACGAAGTAGGAAGGGATATTGGAGCAATTTCCGATGCTGGTTATATATTTTCGGGAGGAACGGAAGAGTCCTACTCGGTTACCAAGACCAGCTCGGGACGCGACTAAAGAGGAGCTCCGGTTGGCAATTACTCAGCTCCAATATTCGGAGGCTGCAAAGTCCAGTTGTGGTGCAATGGCGAGATGTGCAGCTGAGCTGGGCAATGGAGTAAAGAAAACGAAGGCGGTGGCAGCCAGGCAAGCTTCCCTTGATCAATTACTAGCAAACAAGTTACCTGTGGCCTGCGACTACATAGCAGCTGTTTATGCTTACTCCGCTGATCTTCATGGGAAGAGAGATAGAGATACAATAAGGTATACAGTAAAAAGAGCTGAGCAGGACCAGGTTTCCCTGAATCTAGCTGCCTGGGTGGAGACTGAGAAGCACCCCAGTGGCGGGGGAGACTCCACGATTATTGCATACAAGAATAATTTTTATTTTGGACTTTCGGACCTGCAGAGGATAAACTAAGAGTAAAAGGCAACAACTGAAATAAGTTGAGGCTATTTTAACAGATTTTTAAGAAAGATCAATATACTAATAAAATCATAATGAAGGCATACCATAACCTAGTTTAAAAAGGAAGTAACGTTGAACATGTGATATTTTAGTTTAGCTATCCCTAATTAGGACTTTTGAAACAGGCATCAATACAGGTAACCATACCCAGCTTCGTACATACTGCATTCATGAAAGAATTGCAAGTTCTAGGGGTTCCCGGACAATGCAACCTGTAGAACATCTCAAGCAATGCTAAATCAATCATGGCCAACTAAATGTGTGTCACATTGAAGTTCTAACCTAAATCTACCTAACCCAATAGTATTGGTTGAGTTGGTACTGGTTTAGATGGTCTACTGGTTAAGTTGTCCGGTCAATGGTTCTTGTCAGAACCTTGACAGTGTTAGTGAAGTGATGACTGGTATTACAAACCTGAAGTATTCATTGTAAGCAGTATCGTTGTGGTGGAGGTAGAGGAGGTAGTCAGCCAGAGCCTTGACTGAGGGGAAGCTGAGAGCATCAATGTAGGAGTGAGGTGGTGCCTGACTTCTGTAGTTACCCAGCCCATACACCACTGGTATCACATCCAGGCTGTGGAAACACCAACAGTTAGTGAGATCTGTAGTAGTTACCCAACCCATATAACACTGTGTAGGTGGTATAATGGTTTAGATGCTTATGTTCTGGGTGTGGTGTCCCAAATTCGAATCCCGGGAGGACCATATGCTTTCATTGGTTTATTCAAGTGCATTGGGGTTTGTAATTGAAGACTAATGTTAAGAATGGGGTGTTACTTATAATGCCCAGGCTGTGGGAGCAGCAGGTATCAATAAGATTTTGGTTAGTTTTGAATATGCCACCCACCCCACCTTGTATGCAGATAGGGAAGGAGGGAGGAAAGACAAAGATTTTGCTTGGACTGGGCATTTGCGGATGGACATGGAGGTGTTCATTCTGTGCAATGCTTATTTTCCTCATTAATATAGCTGTCTGATTATCTAAACGTATCCTAATTTTTGTAGAAGCATGAACAAAAAGGAAAATGAAGTGCAGGGGTAGGAAAGTGTAGCCAGAGAGAGGTTTGAGAGATTCTAGTGCTGAGATGTTGTTTCTTATATATACTGTACAGTATACACTGTATATATATACTGTACATATATATATCTATATATATATATATATATATATCTATATACTGGTATATATATATATATATATATATATATATATATATATATATATATATATATATATAGATATTTTTATTTTATTGGATACGTAACCATGAAAACAAGCCATTAACCAAATCAGTACCAGTGACGTCGTTTCCATTACATTCTGGCAACTGTTCAACATATTTATGCAGCTTAGGAAGGATGTCTAGTAATCAAAGAGGTGCATTAATTCGTTGACTATCATAAATTATTCCTAAACAGTAAAATTGTTTAATGATAAAATAAAATTATATATACAAATAATTAAACTGCACCCGCACTGCAAGGGTTAACCCTTGAAGTGCGAGTTGCTGTTGTACGGTCGCCCTAATAAGTCATGTCTCACCTGTCATTACGTTTGGCTCGCTCTGTGCTGTATTAATGTCTGTCAGATGTTGAATAGGGTGGGTAATTGTGGGAACGTATTTGTAAATCTCCCTCGAAATGAAGAAAACGTGTTCGGATATTGCTGATGCCAATTATTGATATCTCACTCGAAATTAATAAATCATGCTTAAATATTGCTGATACCAAATATTGATCAAAATATACTTGGTGCCGAGACATCGCTGATTTGGCCGACTGTACATACCCCTGTCCTATACCCCATATATATATATATATATACCGGTATATCGTAAAAAAAAAATCGGAAAAAGCGCTCGTGTGACACCGCCTTACAATCTACTTACGACATCTTCTGGAAGAGCTTTTCAGTGATGTAGTCTTTACACAGGGAGTTCTCAAAGGATAAATAGAACTTGTATTCCTCGTTGAGCATCTTGGAACATTGGCTTTCTTTATTCCTAGGACACTGTAAACTCCCACACGAGCCGTACACGTCCACTGGCATCCATCGGCCCATTTGCTTAACCACCCTGTGCAAAATGTATATCATCATCATCATCATCATCAGCTATTAGGAGTCCACTGCTGGACAAAGGCCTCCCATAACCAAGGGAATGCAGCCAGACACTTAAGAGGTTCTATTGGGCGAATGCAGCCAGACTCTTAAGATCCAAGGCATAAAAAAAAAAATCAAAACATCCCAGTGGCACTCAAAACAAAGCAATTTGTGATTAGGTGAGATAATTCCCCTCCATTACTTTCTACCACTCCTACACATGTACCCCTGCAGTCTTTTCTATCTCGTCTCTCCACCTCTTGTCTGGTCTTCTCCTATCGCGCTTTCCTTCTCTGGGGGTCCAGTCAGTTAGTCTTTTACTCCACCTATTGTCCTCTCTTCTTGCTACATGTCCTGCCCATCTCCACTTCTGCTCTTTAATAGTTTCTAGAATATCCTTGACTTTGGTTTGCTCTCTTACCCACGATGCTCTCTTCCTATCTCTAAGTGTTATTCTTAGCATTGGTTTTTCTATTGCCCTTTGTGCACTCCTAAGTTATACATGCAAAGTGTGTAAGTACGGTAGTGCTAATAAGTCATGTCTCAGTGGTCATTACGTTTGGCTAGCTTTGTGTTGTATTCATGTCTGTCAGATGTTGAATAAGGTCGTTAAGTGTAGGAGCGTTTTTGTGTATCTCACTCAAAATTAAGAAATCAAGTTTAGATATTGCTGAGATCAATTATTGATCAAAATATACTTGGTTCCGAGACATCACTTATTTGGCCGACAGTACACTCGGATGCCATAGTCTCTAGCCAACTCATAAGAATCCGTGGACACCCTATGTTCTTATTTGTACTATTATAACTATCTATATTGATATTTGGACAGTACGGTACCCTAGACTGTCAGGATATATTTGTACATTTCTAGGTAGAGAAATGTCCCGGCCAAAGGCCTGTTCCTCTTAAAATTATAGGTTTGCTATGGCTCGCTAGGATAAAATCGACACCCGAATGGCACGAAAGGTCTTAAATTGACAATCAAATGGGATGAAAGGTGTTAAAATTGTCAAACTAATGGGCCGAACGTCATAAAATCTACCATATCTACTAAAATAAAATCTACCAAATCTACTAATGGGGCTCAACATGAGGAAGAAGGGGCTATACTCACTGTTCCCTGCCCCCTCCCTGGTGTGTCAGTTGGACACAAACCAGGCCACCAGTTTAGTCTTGCCCTCAGCGTAGTTAAGGGGAGAGTGGCTATTTTTGTGGTCTATTAATTTATATATTAATTAATTTTTTAGTTTTCTCGCTAGACCTCCATCAAGCTTTAAAAAACACCCCCTAGACCCCCTTCAAAGATAAATGTGTACATTTTTCGGTAGAAAAATTTCTCGGCCGAAGGCCGATTCCTCTTAAAATTATAGGCTCGCTATCGCTCACCTGGATAATATCGACACCTAAATGGCACGAAAGGTTTTAAAATTGACAAAGAAATGGGGTGAAAAGTGTTAAAATCGTCAAACTAATGGGCCGAACGTTATACAATCTGGTAACTAATGGGGCTAAACACGAGAAAGAAGGGGAAAAAAAAAAAAAAAAAAAAAATACTCACAGTTCCCTGCCTCCCACGGTGTGACAGTTTGACACAAACCAGGCCACCAATTTGGTCTTGCCCTCAGCATAGTTACGGTCCGTGGGTGGTAGCGGCTGGCGACGACGGTACACACGACCGTAGCTGTATATCGCATGGTATAAGAACTTCACAAGGTAAACGCACTAAAAGTCTTTAACTCATATATATGCAGGCTTCTAAAATTCAGTAAACAGACGGCTATGACTTCTTTGTCCACTCATAAGATTTGTGGACCTCCTATGTTTTTCTTTATGATATTATAACTATCAGGATTTGTGGACCCCCTATGTTTTTCTTTATGCTATTTGTGGACCCCCTATGTTTTTCTTTATGCTATTATAACTATCAGGATTGATTTGTGGACCCCCTATGTTTTTCTTTATGCTATTATAACTATCAGGATTTGTGGACCCCCTATGTTTTTCTTTATGCTATTTGTGGACCCCCTATGTTTTTCTTTATGCTATTATAACTATCAGGATTGATTTGTGGACCCCCTATGTTTTTCTTTATGCTATTATAACTATCAGGATTTGTGGACCTCCTATGTTTTTCTTTATGCTATTATAACTATCAGGATTGATTTGTGGACCCCCTATGTTTTTCTTTATGCTATTATAACTATCAGGATTGATTTGTGGACCCCCTATGTTTTTCTTTATGCTATTATAACTATCAGGATTTGTGGACCCCCTATGTTTTTCTTTATGCTATTTGTGGACCCCCTATGTTTTTCTTTATGCTATTATAACTATCAGGATTGATTTGTGGACCCCCTATGTTTTTCTTTATGCTATTATAACTATCAGGATTTGTGGACCCCCTATGTTTTTCTTTATGCTATTATAACTATCAGGATTTGTGGACCCCCTATGTTTTTCTTTATGCTATTATAACTATCAGGATTGATTTTTGGTTAGAACTTGCTTATCAATAAATAGTATATATATTTTGGTAGTTGATGTGTAGAAAATATTATTCATAAAGTCGTTTCCAGAGATGTATACTTCCATAATTTGAGATAGGTGAAGTTCACAACTATAAATGAGTGGGCTAGAGACTCTGGTATCCGAGTGTACCGTCTTAATATAGGATATAGTTGTAGGGCAATTTTTTACCAACATATTCAAAAATTTATCTCGAAGGGGTTTGGGGGGTATTTTTTAAAGCTTGATGGAGGTCTAGGGAGGAAACGAAAAAATAAATATAAATTAATAATTAATTATAAAGTAGAAGTGCCGCTTTGCCCAAAATCAAAACGGCATACCCAACTGTGCAATGGGTTACCAAAACCAAAAGCTATACACAAAAAAAAATACATAAAAAAAAATAAATAAATAATTTTTTTTTTTTTTTTTTTTTTTACAAACCTCCCGTTAATTAAGTGGGGATGGTAAACTTTTTGGGCGATTTTTGCATGTATTCATTATTTTTCTAGTTTCCTCCTTAGACCTCCGTCAAATTAAAAAAACAAATCCATTAGATCCCCCTTCTAGTTTAATTTGTACATTTTTCAGTAGAAAAATGTCCCGGCCGAAGGCCGATTCTTCCAACATTACAGGCTCACTATTGTTCGCCAGGGAAAAAATTGACACCTAAATAGCACGAAAGGTCTATATATTGACAAAGAAATGGGGCGAAAGGTCTTAAAATTGACTAACTAATGGGGCAAACATCTTAACATCTGAAAACTAATGGGGCTAAACATGAGGGAGAAAGTGGTCCAGAAAACAGGCCCATCCCCCCTTAAAGCTGAAAGAATAAATCACTTATATGTCAAAAATATGATATTATAATATTATATATACTCACTGATTAGGTAAGTCCGAATCAAGCCTGTAGATAAAAGTCCAATTTGAAGAAATCCTTTTATATCAGAGTTTTTTCATGGTCTTGCTTCCGTGTGGCCTATCACGTTCGCTATACACATACTTCCGTGAGTTCTATCGCACTTCTCGGGTTAATTAAAGCTGAAAGAACAAATCGCTACTATGTGAAAACAAAATGTATACTCACGGATTAGGGAAGTCCGAATCAAGCCTGTAGGTAAAAGTCCAATTGAAGAGGTTTTTATACGGCCTAACGTCGCCATACAAGTATGCGGCGGATTCGAGAAGCCAGAATACGTATCGGGTGTGAGGCAGTCTGCAGGGAGAATGAGACTCGAGACAGAGCCCGAACAGAAACAACATTTAAAGTTCCAATTCATAAAGTCCGGGATCACTTTCGTGTTCCCTTGCCCCTTTCTCAGTCACATAATAATACTTATAATAAACATTAAACGTTATTTTTTTCCGTAACTATCATGATTTATATATCAAATTTACAAAATCTACTTTTTTTCAGTGCTATGGTTAGTATGCTTATCTATTTTCAGTGCTATGGGTAGTATGCTTATCTATTTTCAGTGCTATGGGTAGTATGCTTATCTATTTTCAGTGCTATGGGTAGTATGCTTATCTATTTTCAGTGCTATGGGTAGTATGCTTATCTATTTTCAGTGCTATGGGTAGTATGCTTATCTATTTTCAGTGCTATGGGTAGTATGCTTATCTATTTTCAGTGCTATGGGTAGTATGCTTATCTATTTTCAGTGCTATGGGTAGTATGCTTATCTATTTCGAGTACCAAGACGACCACAACGCACGAATAAGATGGTCTACCCTAAAAGGGATGTCATATTCTATATATTTGTTTTATTATAGCTACATTTAGACGATTTTATGAAGCTTAGGAAGGATATATGGTAGGTATTTGGATTAATTGAGATAGTCTGTAGCCTTTGAATGAGTAGACGTCCTTGATAAGTTGTACAAAATCGTCTTATAGTTGCCAGAATATAATGAAAAGTACATCCCCGGTACAGAAGGGGTTAATGTCATTCGAAACATTGAGGAATTATAATGCGTGAAGTAAAGCATTATTCCGTCAAACCTATAATTATCCTATTGCATTTGACATTAAGTGCACATACATTAAGGGGAGATGGTCGGTTTTCCTGGACACCCTTCTCCCTTTAGTTTTCAGATTTTAAAATGTTCACTCCATTAGTTTGGGGATTTTAAGACCTTTCGCTCCATTTCTTTATTATGAATAAGACTTTTCGTGTCATTTAGGTGTCGATTTTTTCCTGGCGAGCGATAGCAAGCCTATAAATTAAGAGGAACCGGCTTTCGGTTTTCTATCGAAAAATGTACAAATTGATCTTGAAGGAAGGTCTCGGGGGATGTATATTTTTAAGCTTGATGAAGTTTTATTTAAGAAACTAAAACAAAAATGACTATATAAATAAATAGAGCCCCCAAAATAGCCACTGTCCCCTTAACCTCTGAAGTGTGCATGGGGGGTATGAGACACCTCTGCCTGTGCGCACGTATTTGAGCTGTTTCCATCACTAAAATATTTATTTTACTATAAATAGCATTAATACTTCTCCATATGCACCTATTATAGGTTGTTTATAAAGGTATTAACCTGTTACAACAATAAAACAAGTGGAAACAGCGTTTGGATGGTCAAAATCGGCGATACAGGCCGGGAGTTACATAATTATGGCTGAGGCAACCTCCTTTCCCGCCACTTTTCCCCAAGTCTGGAGAGACACTGTCGATCGATACTCTCTCTCTCTCTCTTGCACTCGCTTGCTAACAGTGATGACAATGCCCTACTTGCAACTCGCTAATGTTAGCACGAAAATATACCACAGAATAAGGGAATAACAGGGAAAATAGGTGATAACTGAAGGAGGGGAGGAAAATGGGGAAGGAGGGGAGGTAGAGGAGTGATATTTGGCATGGCCCAGGGGCAAAAAAAAAATAAATCGGTTTTAAATTGATTTTTTTTTTCCCTGACTCTTAAGAGTCTTCCCGCAGTCCGCCAGGGGAACTCTTAAGAGTCTTCCCATAGTTCCCGGGTTAAAGACTATGAAAAGGAATAATTGGTGTTCTTTTCTAAGTTTGAGGGAGGTCTAGCGAGGAAACTAGAAAATAACTAACTAACTAAATGATCAAGGATATGCATGACAAAGCCACTCCAACAGCTTCCTCTCTATCCAACACTCTTCAGAAATTAGGGAAAGTAGAAAGTAGCTACAAGGTGCCGTTGTAAATGCTTATCCCTCAAAGACTTCACCTGGTCTTAGGAAAGGTCAACTTATAGTTTTCAGATTACAAGACGTTCGGCCCAATAGTTTGGTGATTTTAACACCTTTAGCTCCATTTCGTTGTCAATTTTAAGGCCTATCGTGCTATTTAGGTGTCAATTTGCCTGTAATTTAAGAGGAACCGGCCTTTGGCCGGAACATTTTTCTATCGAAAGATGTACAAATTTATCTTGAAAAAAGGTCTCGATGGGTGTATTTTTAAGCTTGATGGAGGTCTAAGGAGGAAACAATGTTTTTTTTAACAAAAGACCAAATATACTGTATAATTATGCCTATCCCTCCCTCAAATAAGTAAACTATCAAGGAGATGCATGACTTCACCTGGTCTTGGGGAAGGTCCTGTCCTCGGAGAACCAGTGCCATATAAGAGCATCAATATGGTCCGGTGGGAAGCGGGTTCGGTCGGAGGTGGTGAAGCAGGTGTTGATGCGGCACCCGGCTCTTAAAAACGGCTCCCGACCAAAGCCGAAACCGTAGTGCTTAATGCCAAACAACTGCAAGGGAGAAGGGACTGGAGTTCTCGAAAAAGGGCTCCAGAACTAACGCTATACTTGACTTACAGTGTGCTGGCTTAATAATCCAGAAGGTTTGATAGGCTCTGAAGTCCTATTTTACTATATGCAAGGGAATAATTCCAAATTCAGATAATTTCCCGCTAGCTTAAAACAAAAAACAAAACAGGCTATAGGTCCCTTAACATACACTACACCCATATTAAATTAGCATGCATAATAGGTTTTTATTTTTTGTTCTATGTGGATGAGGGAGACAAAAGGCAGAGCTGCCTGTGACAAGTGCCTCCACCAGAGTTGAAAGCAGGTAGGGACGAAAAAACTCAAGCCAGACAGAGTAAATTATTATGTTACCTCCACCAACCGACTTTACTCCTAAACTCAATTAATGAAATCAACAAATACATGTGGCAGTCCAGGGATTCGAACCTAGGATGCTCAAGTGGGGACGAATACCCACTGAGTGCAGATGTCTGCTTACGTCATTCCAAAAGAGTATCTTCTTGAGAGGCGGGTTTAGTCCTGCCACTGCCCACCTCGCTTTTTTTTTTGTCTCTCCCTCTCTCTTTGGCTTGTATCCATTCGGCCCCATTCAGCCTACTGTTTTAAGACGCTTACCCCCATCCAGGTGTCAATATTTTCCTGGCGAGCGGTAGCGAGCCAGCATATATATTTTTTTTATTTTGACAGCAAGCCAAATTTGTACATTTTTCGATAGAAAAATGTCTCCGGCGAAGCCGTATTTCTCCATAAAATGCTGGCTCGCTATCGCTCGCCAGGAAGAAATTAGCTCGCCAGGAAGAAATTGACACCTGGATGGGGATAAATGTCTTAAAACAGTTGACTGAATGGGGCCGAATGGATACAAGCCAGAAAAAGAGAGAAACGGAGTGCAAATGTCTACTTACGTCATTCCAAAAGAGTATCTTCTTGAGCGGCGGGTTATTCGTGTCCACCGGACCTGGCTCGGGGAAGTCCTGGCACTGCCCGGTAATGTTCTCAAGGTCTTCATACGGCAGGTCAGAGGTCATAAAGGGTTCTACCGCCTCCGAAGCTGTGTCTCTACCGCCAGGATAAAGCCGGTATCACACGAGCGCTTTTCCCCTCAACATTTATCCTCAACACTGGTCTGGCAGCTTATGAGATCAACATTAAATATATTTCGGTCTCGTAAGTTCATCTATCAACAGTCGAGTTGCTGATACCAGTGTAAATTATTCCAAAAAAGTTGCCAGAGAAATGTTGATTGTCGAATGTTGACTATAAAAGCTCTCGTGTGATACCGGCTTAAAGATAATTGGTACGAGAATATGAACTTTTCCATAAATTAATTTCTCTATCCACTCACCTCCACCAAATTTGATGGCCAGCACTTGTTCTTCCACCCCAAAGGATTCATACACTTCCACATCCCGAATATTAATTTGATGGCCAGCACTTGTTCTTCCACCCCAAAGGATTCATACACTTCCACATCCCGAATATTTAGTTAGTTCGTGGAATTAATCTTAATTTCTTATATAATATTTTTAGTGAACCCTTAAATTTTTTCTTTAGCCTGTCCAAAGGTAGTCTAATGAACATAAAACGAGTATATTCCAGAATGTATAATTTGAATATTATTATGGTATGGGGGGGGGGGGGCCTTTACATATTTACTTTCGGTATGGTCATTAACACCTTGAGGCTAAAGGCTTGTTTTGAAGGAAATCCGACAGGCTAACGGATTGCTATAGACCGTCTCTCTCATTCATTGTTTTAGCAAAAGTTGACAAATATCTCCTTAGTTACACCTAAGCACACGCACCAATACACACACACACACAAACATATATATATATATATATATATATATATATATATATATATATATACATATATGTATATATATATATATATATATACATATATGTATATATCTTAATTGATAGAGTATATATAGCTACGGTCGCGTGTTTACCGTCGTCGCCAGTAACTACGCCCAGGGCAAGACTAAATACAGCCTTAACCCTATCTGGTGCCTAACGTCGTTGGGGTTATTTTGGTATTGTGTTTAATTATGGAGGGCTTTAATTGTTTTAGCCATTTTCGAACAATGTATTTTTAGTTTACTCCCTAGACTTAATAAAAAAACGCCTCTCCAGACCCCCTTCAAACTAAAAAAAATATGTCCCCCAGACCCCCTTCAAGCTAAATGTGTACATTTTTCGGTAGAAAAATTTCCGGCCAAAGGCCGGTTTCTCCCAAATTGAAGGCTCGCTATCGCTCGCCCAGGAAACATCGACACCATCGAAACATGGGTTGAACCATCATATAATCGCCAAACTAATGAGATGAATCGTCTTAAAATCTCCAAGCTAATGGAGTAAAACTGGGAGGCTCCAAATTGGGCCGCCCTGCACCTAATAGGGTTAAGGGGAGACTGGCCGTTTGTTTGGTCTAGTATCGTTATCGGAATGCATGCTTAACGTAAATTACTCAACCAGACAAATACTGTAATTGAGGTGCCCGTATTGGCTCGCTCTTGATGAATTATTATGTTCCCTCCACCAACCGACTTTACTTCTAAACTCAATTAATGAAATCAACAAATACATGTGGCAGTCCAGGGATTCGAACCTAGGATGCTCTTGATGAATATACAGATAAGGTTGCCGACTCTATTTGTCATCACTATCTATAGTGGAGAGAGAGAGAGAGAGAGGAGAGAGAGAGAGAGAGATGGGGTGGGGGTGATTTGATAGCGTTGTCTCTCTACACTCTTCAGAAATAGGAACAATAGAAAGTAGCTACGAGGTGCCGTTGTATAGACTTATCCCTCAATACCTTCACCTGACCTGACCTACGTTAAGGGGGTAGTGCTTCTTTGTGTTAGGCCTATATACAGTAATTATCGATTTATTTATTTTTGAGTTTCCTCACTAGACCTCCATCAAGCTTTACAAAAAAAAAAAAAACACCTAGACCCCCTTTCAAGATAAATTTGTAAATTTTTTGGTAGAAAAATGTCCCGGCCGAAGGCCTCTTTCTTCTACATTGCAGGCTTGCAATCGCTTGCCAGGAAAAAATCGACACCTAGATGGCCCGAAAGGTCATAAAATTGGCAGAAATGAGGCGAAAGGTCTTAAAATTGACAAGCTAATGGGGCGAAGGTATGAACATCTCAAAACTAATGGGGCTAAACATGTGGGAGAAGGGGGTACAAAAAGAAAAACTCTCTTAAGTGAAAATCCCCCCTTGAAATATTACCTGTTGAAGTTGTACCAGGGTTGGAGGATGGGCTTGTACAGGTGCTGCGGGTGGACTATCAGTAGTACCAACATCATCATATACACCAGCAGGCATACCAACAGGGACACACACAGATGCTGGGAAAAACAAAACAAAACAAAACAACTTATTTTACCCTTCAGCACCATGATGCCTTTATGCCTTTGATTTTGGCTAAGCTCAGACAATTTTATGTAGCTTAACCCTTTCACTACGGGACCCGTTCAGGAACGTCATGGCAATTTACTGCATTATAAAGCCCATTAAAGCCTGTGGAGACGAGTGCGAGTGAGCGGGAGCGCGGCAGGCCCTCTTCCGCTCTCCAACACGTCTGCCGGGGCACTGAGTCTCAATCTATCTCTCGCAAGATATATGCAGCGCTAACAAAGGCAAATGTAGCGCGGCATTGCTAATAATTTGCGAATATTGCCGGTCTGTGGTAGTGCTGCGGGTGAACTCTGTGTACTACGAAGCTTGTTCTGGTGTAATTTTGAAGCTATTTTCTTATATTTTTTTCCTGTAAATGCTTTATTTCATTCAGGCACTTGCTTAAGCAATCAGGAGTGCCTGACTGGGCCCTATTATAGCAGAAGTCCTGCTCGACTGGCCCCTGTGCTCATCTGATCCTGATACCTTCGGTATTTTAATATATTGTGTGTATGTATTTAACTTTTAGATCACTGATGATGACACGCTGGTGACGAAACGTTCCGACTCCCTTGCGCTCTCTCTGTCGTCTACTGTTTCTCTTGCCCAGGTTGCCAGGCTGGGTATATTGGCAGCGCAATTCGTGCTTTCAAAATCAGGACAGATGAGCACAAGGGCCAGTTGAGCACGATGGGTCATAGACTTCAGGCCTCCCCTCACTCAGCAGTAAGGGATCATTCTGTGTCCTGTGATATTCCCCTTAAAGACGAACACTTTAGTATTTTATCTAGTATATCAAATAGTAGCTTAAGAATATTTGAGTCCCTTTACATTAACCCCTACTGTACCGTAGGGTACAGAAATAAAAGTCCCCCCCTAGTCCCAAGCAATGTGGCCAACATGGCAAGATAGAACAACCTCCAACCTCAAAAGATGAAGGAATACTGGCTCTCCAGCCTCTCCCAGCCTGCAGAGGCTTGGATATAAGCTGAGAAGTGTTGCCAACTCTAGAGCAGTGCTCAAACGGTCGTGGTACCAGGTACTGCCTGATACTGGCAGTTACAAGGAAAGTACATTACTGACGGCTCCCTGCCGTCGCTGGGACTGGGGAGTGATTTATCTACTGTACTGACGGCTCCCTGCCATCGCTGGTACAGAAGGGGTTAAGCAACTCAAACCCTCCCTCAATGACACCGTGTCTGACTGCTGTACCCTTAAATGTTACCTAACTATTCAATTTCATGTTAAAATATTATAACTGTCTTAATGGTGTAATGGTTAGAGCGTGAGTCCTGTATGAGATATCCTAGGAGGATCACATGATTTCATTAAGTTCATTTGGGGGGGATATTGGTGTTAAGAACGATGTTAACAATAATATATATTATAAAACATATCATTTCACTTACAATCCCATGCACCATTTTTCCATAAATTTGTCCAACAATTTTTCAAGCAATTTATTTATTGATTATTTTTTTGTAACTCGTGTCCATAGATATCTGAAATTCCGTCAGTTTTTTTTCACAATTTTATTTACTTATTTATTCATATTTGTTTGCAACTTGTTTCCATGGATATTTGTTTGCAACTTGTTTCCATGGCTATTTGTTTGCAACTTGTTTCCATGGCTATTTGTTTGCAACTTGTTTCCATTGATATTTGTTTGCAACTTGTTTCCATGGATATTTGTTTGCAACTTGTTTCCATGGCTATTTGTTTGCAACTTGTTTCCATGGATATTTGTTTGCAACTTGTTTCCATGGATATTTGTTTGCAACTTGTTTCCATGGATATTCGTAATTCCAGCAGTATTTCCAGCATATTTTCTTATTTGCAACTTATGTCCATATGTATCCAACATTCCAGCAGTATTTCCAGCATATTTTCTTATTTACAACTTATGTCCATATGTATCCAACATTCCAGCAGTATTTCCAGCAATTTTTTTCTTATTAGCAATTTAAGGGAGCCCACCTCGCTTTTTTTTCTTTTTCTCCCTCTCTCTTTGCCTATTATTCATTCGACCCCATTCAGCCTACTGTTTTAAGACGTTTACCCCCATCCAGGTGTCAATATTTTCCTGGCGAGCGGTAGCGAGCCAGCATATATATAATTTTGTTTTGACAGCATGCTAAATTTGTACATTTTTCTCCAAACAATGCTGGCTCGCCAGGAAGAAAGCGACACCTGGATGGGGATAATAAACGTCTTAAAACAGTTGGCTGAACGGGGCTGAAGGGATACAATCACGTGCAATTGTAGTCTGGCAATATCAATATTTAAGGGGAGGCAGGCCGGTTTTCTGGGCCCCCTTCTCCCTAATATTTAGCCCCACTAATTTTGGGAGTATAAGACGTTCTACCCATTAGTTTGGCGATTTTAACACCTTTCGCCCCATTTCGTTGTCAATTTTAAAACCTTTCGTGCCATTTAGGTGTCGATTATTTCCTGGCGAGCGATAGCGAGCCTGCAATTTTAAGAGGAACCGGCCTTCGGCCGGGAAATTTTTCTACCGAAAAATGTACAAATTAATCTTGAAGGGGGGTCTAGGGGGTGTTTTTCTAAGCTTGATGGAGGTCTAGGGAGGAAACTAAAAAAATATATGAATAAATTAATTAATAGACCAAACAAACGGTCAGTCTCCCCTTAACCCCTTATGTACCGGCGCCGTCTTTCGTATTTGATCCTAGCTATAATACGACGATTTTGTACCGCTTACAAAGGATCTATGGTAGTAAAAAGGGTTAATTGACCACTTGCGAGTTTCAGGCTATAAGGAAGTTGTATCCATTCGGCTCCATTCAGCCAGCTGTTTGAAGACGTTTATCCCCATCCAGTTGTCGATTTCTTCCTAGCGAGCGATAGCGAGCCAGCATTGTATGGAGAAATCCAGCTTCGCCGGAGACATTTTTCTATCGAAAAATGTACAAATTTAGCTTGCTGTGAAAACAAAAACATATATATATATATATATATATATATATATATATATATATACAGTATATATATATGCTGGCTTGCTACCTCTCACCAGGAAAATATTGACACCTGGATGGGGGTAAACGTCTTAAAACAGTAGGCTGAATGGGGCCGAAATGGATACAATTGTTATTATTATATGAGATGCCGAAGTCTCCAACCAGGGTGCAGAAACACCAGCAAGATGAATCCACACAAAACACCCGGAGACACTGGAGAGAGACTACGGCATTTTTATACTGTACTGTATATATACATATATTAAACACAGATAAAATGAATAATAAAATATTATACAGTGGAGGATATCAAATATAAATATAAAATAATAAAATAGAATAAAACAAGTTTAAAAATTAGAATTAATGCTGCAAAAAAGCATTAATTCTAGACTTAAAGATGGAGATATGAGCTGAATTGACTAGGTCATTTGGCAACTTATTCCACAAGTCAACCATGGCCGGCACAAAACACCGTGAAAACTGTGTAGTAGAAAAATTAACACGGCTCATGGCAAGATCATTAAGGTTGCTTGTGAATCTAGTTGCACGAGCCCGGACATAGGGCCCAGGCAGAACCCCATGTAAGGGATGATGAGGGTTGTTAAACACTTTAAATAAAAGACTAAGGGCACCAACTTTACGTCGATGACACAGATCAAGAGACAAATGAGGTAGAATAAAACTGATAACATTTAGTGACCTGTCAAGCAACTTGAGATGGCAGTCAGCTGCTGACAACCAGACAGGTGAGCAGTACTCGAATTGTGGCAAAATAAAAGCATAAACAGACTTGATAACTGTGGCGTCACAAGCAAACGTTTTATAACACTTGCGAAGCAGACCAATTTTTTGGGAAATGGAAGAGGAGAAAGAACGAATATGCTTTTCAAAAGTAAGTTTGGGATCCAGAGTAACTCCTAACAAACGCAGAGTATCCACATTCTCAATTTGCTCGCCAGAAACTTGTAGAAAAGGATGGAAGCCAAAGAGAGAGGGAGAGAAAGAGAAAAATAGCGAGGTGGGCTCCCTTAAACCACGTAGCATAATCTACCTTATATCTAGTTTCCGAATGCAATGCGAAAAAGCCTCAGAATAGTAAGAGAAAACAAAATCTTGCTCATCGAAAATTGCCAGAAAAAAACACGCTCGTGTGACATTGGCTTTATGTCCATTGATATCTGAAATTCCATATATATTTTTGTTTTTTATCTGCAACCATGTTTATGCATACGTGAAAAGTTGATTATTATTATAAGTCCGTTCAGTAAACCCTTCTGTACCGGCGACGTTATATTTTTTCATTTTATTCTAGCTATATTTAGACGATTTTGTGCAGTTTAAAGCCGGTATCACACGAGAGCTTTTATAGTCAACATTCGATGGTCAACATTTTTCTGGCAACATTTCTGGAACATTTTGCACTGGTATCGGACACTAGACTGATGGTGGATGAATTTAGGTGAACGAAATATTTTAAATTCTGACCTCATAAGCTGCCAGACCAGTGTTGAGGATAAATGTTAAGAAAAAAAGTGTGATACCGGCTTAAGAAGGATCTGTGGTAGTCAAAAGGGTTAAGAGCTATAGTTCGAAGCCTGTTAATTGCTGGAGGCCCTATTTAAACTGTTAATTGCTGGAGGCCCTATTTAAACTGTTAATTGCTGGAGGCCCTATTTAAACTGTTAATTGCTGGAGGCCCTATTTAAACTGTTAATTGCTGGAGGCCCTATTTAAACTGTTAATTGCTGGAGGCCCTATTTAAACTGAATACAATCGCCTAATAGTAGCCAGAATAAAGTTAAAAGGAAAATACCGGTACTGGATGGGTTTAAATATATAGGCCAGAAATCGTGACCCCTAACCTCTGTAACTCAAAGAGGGCGGGAGCAAATGGGCTGCAAAATGTCCACACTTACTCCCTGGCTGGCTCTTCCCAAATGGTAGATATATTAGTTCGATTGATTACAAGGGTCGGTTTTTGAGTTATGTAAAAGAGTGTAGAGAGGGAGTTGGAGAGAGAGTGAGGAAGCTGTTGGAGTGGCTTTCTTATGTTGTTGTTGTTGAAGATTTGCACTCGTCAGGTATTAATTACCCATTCAGTACCGGCGACATCTCTTTCATTATCTTCTGGCAACAAGTAGACGCTTTTATTCAGCTTAGGAAGGATATCTACCCGTTGAAAGATTACAAACTATCTCAAATAATCCTTTTAGCTACCATATATCCTTCCTAAGCTTCATAAAATCGTCTAAATACAGATGAACTAAAGACAAAAGGACGTCGACGGTACAGTAGGGGTTAAGGGATAAGAAGCCTTTATAACGACACCCTCTCTTGACGGTGGCTCGAACAACACTGCAGCTCCAGCGGCGGCCTCCGTCCGATCAGGGTTACCATATCAAGTCCGCTAGATTGTAAATAAAAGCCAAACATCGCTAGACTAATGCCACAATCTCGAATATCACACTAAAATGGCACAAATCTCCAGAATATCGCTAGAAT
Source organism: Paralithodes platypus (assembly GCA_032716605.1). Taxonomy (NCBI): domain Eukaryota; kingdom Metazoa; phylum Arthropoda; class Malacostraca; order Decapoda; family Lithodidae; genus Paralithodes; species Paralithodes platypus. The sequence continues at coordinate 53,767,334 of CM064496.1, read as the reverse complement.
TCATGTGCTAGATGTAAAAAAATTGCCTCTAGATCGAAGTAAGTACCTCTACACCCTTTCAGTTGCAGCTACATTTATACGATTTGATTAAGGGGGTAGTACTCGCTGTTTATGCCCCCCCCCCCCCCCTCACATGTTTAGCATATTAGTTTTGAGGTTTTAAGACGTTCTTTCCGTTAGTTTGGCGATTTTGAGACCTTTCGCCTCATTATTTGTTATCAATGTGAAGATCTTTCGTGACCTTAAGGTGTCGATTCTTTCTTGGCGAGCGATAATGAACCTCTAATTTTAGAAAGAACCGGCCTTTGGCCGGGAAATGTTTCTACCGGAAAATTTACAAATTCATCTTGAAAGGGGGTCTAGGGGACGTTTTTCTAAGCTTGATGGAGGTCTAGCGAGGAAACTAAAAAATAAATGAATAAATAAATATATATAGACCAAAAACCAAGCACTACCCCCTTAAGCTTAGGAAGAATGTATGGTGGCTAAACTAATCGAGATAGTCTGTGATCTTGTAAAGGGTGGACATCTTTCCTAAGCTGAATAAAACCGTCTAACAGTTGTCAGAATATAATGCAAAGGACGTCACCGGTACTGAACGGGTTAACCCCTTCTGTACCGGCGACGTCCTTTGTAGTATTATTCTAGCTATATATGTAGACGAATTTGTGCAGTTTAAGAAGGATCTGTGGTAGTCATAATGGTTGTTGTTGTTGTTGTTTTTCCCCAAGCTGCCTGGCCGAACAGCCCCAAGGCCCCGAGCAAGGCCAAGGCCATAACCGAGCGCCCCCACAGAACCCTCCCTGCCGACCACAATAAACCCTGGGTGACCGAAGCCACTCCATGGTGGGGAGCTGAGGAGGGTGCGGAAACGCCCGGGAAACCAAAGCCCCACCCAGGGCCCTGTGCCCCTCAGCAATTATGAAGAGAAAGTTGAGGGGCAAAGGAAAGATGTGACGCTTTGGCTTCCAATCTTGGTAGATTAGGAGGTCAATCCACGCAAGAGACGCCGTCACTTGAGATCTAGAAAATATATAAGTAAAAGGAACAGTCAGAGTAAGCTATGGGTATGGCAGAGATCGCTCAGTTCTCACTCTGATAGACCAGCCCATCACCACATGACTAGAACCCAATCCTCTCAGCATCAGCTAGGAAAGGCCCTAGAAAGCCGCCTTTGGCGGGGGGATAGCTCCCCTATTTCAACCCTTTTCGGGGTTGGGCACCCGCCCAGTCATAATGGTTGAGTGAAATAGTTTGAAGCCTGTTAATTGCTGGAGGCCCCTTTTAAACTGAATAAAATCGTCTAATAGTAGCCAGAATAAAGTAAAAAAATACCTCGCCGGTACTGAAGGGGTTAAGGGGGTAAGGTTTATTTATTCGTGTATTTATTTATTAATGTATTAATTATTGTTTTAGTTAACTCCCTAGACCTCCCTCAAGCTTGATAAATTATGCTCAAGATCCCGCCTTCGAGACAAATTTGTACATTTTTCGGTAGAAAAATGGCCGGTTCTTCCAAAATTACAGGCTCGCTTTCGCTCGCCAGGAAAAAACCCGACACTTAAATGGCACGAGAGGTATTGTCATTAATAAAGACATGGGACGAAAGTTCTTAAAATCGAGAAACTAATGGGACGAACATCTTATAATATCAAAACAACGGGGCTAAACATGAGGGAGTCTGAGTTATATTAGAGGAAATAGTTGACCAAAGGGATTGCCACCTATACAATACGGAAGGCAGAGAAAGCGGGATAATAATCAGGATAATATTAACCAGGATAATAATAATCAGGATAATAATAATCAGGATAATACTAATCAGGATAATAATGATCAGGATAATAATAATCAGGATAATAATAATCAGGATAATAATAATCAGGATAATAATCAGGATAATAATAATCAGGATAATAATGATCAGGTTAATAATAATCAGGATAATAATCAGGTTAATAATAATCAGGATAATAATGATCAGGATTATAATCATCAGGATAATACTCAGGAAAATAATCATCAGGATAATAATAATCAGGATAATAATAATCAGGATAATAATAATCAGGATAATAATGATCAGGTTAATAATAATCAGGATAATAATATAAGGATAATAATCATCAGGATAATACTCAGGAAAACAATAATCAGGAAAATAATCAGGATAATAATAATCAGGATAATAATAAACAGGATAATAATCAGGATAATAATCAGGATAATAATAATCAGGATAATAATAACCAGGATAATAATCAGGATAATAATCAGGATAATAATACTCAGGAAAATATTAAGCAGGATAATAATAAACAGAATAATAATCAGGATAATAATAATAATCAGGATAATAATAATCAGGATAATAATCAGGATAATAATAATCAGGATAATAATAATCAGGATAATAATAATCAGGATAATAATCAGGATAATAATAACCAGGATAATAACATTTTCCGTATTTTGTTATATAATGCTGGCTCGCTATAGCTCGCCAGGAAGAAATCGACACCTAGATGGGGATAAACGTCTTAAAATAGTTGGCTGAATGGGGCCGAATGGATACAAGCCAGAGAAAGAGAGAAAAGGACAGAAATAACAAAAAGCAGGTCACCCCCCTCAAAGAGGGGTTACTGATATTTACCCATTAATTACCGGTGCCATCCTTTTAAACTTTATGCTGGTTACTATGAAGGGGCAGGTAGTTGCTTTTTCTGGACCCCCTTCTCCCTCATGTTTAGCATATCAGTTTTGATATTTTAAAACATTTGGTCCATTAGTTTGGCGACTTTTAGACCTTTCGCCTCATTTCTTTGTCAATATTAAGACCTTTCGTGCCATATAGGTGTCGACTTTTTTTCCTGGCGAGCGAAAGTGAGCCTATAATGTTGACATTTGTCTGCCGAAAAAATGTACAAATTTATCTTGAAAGGGGGTCAAGGGGGTGTTTTTTTATGCTTGGAGTTCTAGCGGAGGGAGTAAATATATATTAATAAGTAAATATATGGACCAAAAAACAAGCACTACCCTCTTAACTTTATGCTGGTTACTATTAGACGATTTTAGTCAGTTGAATAGTTGAATAATCCAGCAATTATCAGGCTTCCAACTATCTCACTTGTGGGGAGATTTTTACTTTGTTCCCTATATTTCCATCAAGCTTCCGATTATACCCCCTAGACCCCCTTGCAAGATAAATTTGTACATTTTTCGGTAGAAAAATGTTCCGGCCGAAGGCCGGTTCCTCTTAAATTACAGGCTTGCTATCGCTGGCCAGGAAAAAATCGACACCTAATTGGCACGAAAGGTCTTAAAATTGACAGAAATGGGGCGAAAGTTCCTAAGATCGCCTAACTAATGAGATGAAAGTCTTAAAATCTCAAAAGCAATGGGGCTAAACATGAGGGAGAAAGGGATCCAGAAAACAATCCCTCAAGTGGAAATCTCCCCTTAACCCTTTTTACTACCGCAGATCCTTCTTAAACTGCACAAAATCGTCTAGACTAAAATTAAAAAGACGTCAGTACCGGCGACGTCCTTTTCATTATATTCTGACAATGATTAGTCGATTTCATTCGACTTAGGAAGGACGTCTACCCATAAAAAGGCTACAAACTATCTCAATTAATCCTTTTAGCTACCATATGTCCTTCCTAAGCTTCATATTATCGTGTAAATGTAGCCGAAATACAAAACAAATAAATCAAGGAATAAATCAATCAATCAATTACATCGCTGGTGCAGAAGGGGTTAAGGGGGATACGGGTTATTTATTAGTTTAGTTAATTATCTATTATTGTTTTAGTTTGATCCCTAGACCTCCGTCAAGCTTAAATCATTATACTCAAGAACCACCTTCGAGATAAATTTGTAATTTTTCGGTAGAAAAATGGCCTGGTCATCCACAGTTACAGCCTCGCTATCGCTTGCCACGATCCAACATCTGACAGACATTAATACAGCACAGAGCGAGCCAAACGTAATGACAGCCAGGACATGACTTATTAACACCACCATCAAGACTCCGATACTATAGTCTATTCGCTGTAAGTAGGCGAGAAATCATGACCTCTATCCTCTGTAACTCGAAAAGGGCTTGAGCAAATTGGCTGTAAATTTCCACATATATTCCTTGACTGACTCTTCCCAAATGGTAGACATATTTGGTCGATTACTCCAGTCGTTTTTGAGTTACAGAGGTTAGAGGTCATGATTTCTCTCCTACTTACAGAGAATAGACTATAGCTGTCATTACGTTTGGCTTTTGCTGTGCTGTATTTATGTCTGTCAGATGTTGAATAGGGTGGGTAAGTGTAGAAACATATTTGTATATTTCACTTAATATGAAGAAATGAAGCTTAGATATTGCTGATACCAATTATTGATCAAAACATACTTGGTGCCCGAGACATCACTTATTAGCGTGACTGTACCCGATCAAACTCGTGTGCACTGGTAAAATCAAAGCTATAAAAAAAAGAGTATGAAAAATATATATAACATCATTGGGTATATTGATAGTGACTTAGGGAGCCCACCTCGCTTTTGTTATCTTTCTCTCCCTCTCTCTTTGGCTTGTATCCATTTGGCCTCATTCAGCCAACTGTTTTAAGACGTTTACCCCCATCCAGGTGTCAATATTTTCCTGGCGAGTGGTAGCGAGCCAGCATATATAAATTTTTGTTTTGACAGCAAGCTAAATTTGTACATTTTTCGATAGAAAAATTTCTCCGGTGAAGCCGGATTTCTCCATACAATGCTGGCTCGCTATCGCTCGCCAGGAAGAAATCGACACCTGGATGGGGATAAACGTCTTAAAACAGTTTGCTGAATGGGGCCGAATTGATATAAGTCAGAGAAAGAGAGAAAATGAGAGAAATGGAAAAACAAGCAGGTGACCCCCTTAAATTGCTATGCTATAGTTACCCCTTTCAGTACCGGTGACTTCCTTTTAGCTTGACTCGTTATTTGTCCACGATTTTATTCAGTTTAAGAAGGGCCTCCAGCCATTTATAAGCTTCTCTCTTTCTCCCTCTCTCTCTGGGTTGTATCCATTCGGCCCCATTCAGCCAACTGTTTTAAGACGTTTATCCCCATCCAGGTGTCGATTTTTTCGTGGCGAGCGGTAGCAACCCAGCATATTTTTAAAAATGATTTTGACAGAAGGCTAAATTTGTATATTTTTCAATAGAAAAATGTCTCCGGTGAAGCCGAATTTCTCCATACAATGCTGGCTTGCTATCGCTCGCCAGGAAGAAATCGACACCTGGATGGGGATAAACATCTTAAAATGGATACAAGCCAGAGAAAGAGAGAAAAGGAGAGAAAAAAAGAAGGTGACCTCCCTTAACTGGGTTCGCTACCACTGCTTTTACAAGTAGCCTCGTATGGGTCAATATATTTGTTGTTCCTTGCTTTTCCTTTGTGTACACCTTTATAACGGTAGATTATTACGAACTCTTTAACCCCTTTATACTCTGGTTACCATTAGACGATTGTCTTTAGCTTACGATCTACCACTAGGAGGGAAGGGAAGGTTTTTTGTTTGTTCCCTAGACCTCCATCAAGCGTAACATTACACCCCCTAGACCCACTTTCAAGGTAAATTTGTACATTTTTTGGATAGAAAAATGGCCCGACCGAAGGCCGATTGCTCTTAAATTTCAGGCTCGCTTTCGCTCGCCAGGAAAAAGTTGACACCTAAATTGCATGCAAGCTCTTAATATTGGCAAAGGATGGGGTGAAAGATCATAAATTCGCCAAACAAATGGGGTAAACGTCTCAAAATCTCAAAACTAATGTGGTGAAACATGAGGGAGAAGGGGGGGCCAAAAAACAAACGACCATCCCCCCTTAATGAAAAGGGTTAGCCTATCCACATAAAATAGTTAGAAATATGAAATGAAACGATTTATACACAACAGCAAATAACGGAATGGTAGACTATAGGTGAAGAGTCTCTCTCTCTCTCTCTAATAGATCATCTCTCTCTATATATATATATCTATCTATCTTCTCTCTCTCTCTCCATCTATCTATCTATCTATCTATCTATCTATCTATCTATCTATCTTCGGTTAGAGGTCTGCAAACATTGATAGATATTATGGATCATGAAATTAAACAACTAGACTATTAACTATTAACTCTGCAAAATCAGTATGTATGATCTTTAAATATAAGTATGGACAGGAAATGAATCCTTTCATATATTTAGACAATAACAAATTAAATATTGTTTCTGAATACAAATATTTGGGTTTTATAATCGATTGTAATCTTAATAATGACTTGGATATGATAAGATGCAGAAATAAGTTTTACAATGAGTTTAATTGTCTTTTAAGAAAGTTTAGCAACACGAGTACTGAAGTATTTTTAAATTTATTTCAAAGCTACTGTTTGAATTTTTATGGCGCTGAACTTTGGTTTAATAATAGAAAATGTTATATACCGTTTAAGCAGTTTTCCATTGGATACCACAAGGCAATAAAGAAAATATTGAATATGAAGTACTGGGAGAGCAACCACAGTGCTTGTAGAGAATGTGGAGTGATGGTGTTTAGGCATTTGGTTAACTGGATGAAAATAAGATTTGTATATAGAAATCTCATAAAGCCATGTAGTTTTATAGAGAAGAACATGTATGACATGTTACATAGATCTTTTCTTGTAAAGGATGTTGAAAAAATAATCCTACATGAGTATGGATTTACTAACTTATTGCTAAATGATATCAATGCTATCAGATCAAGAATTGTTTATGTACAGAACACAGAACCAACTATGCGCTAAGGACTTTTAGCTTAATGTAGATTACGTAAATAACTCTGTAAAAAGTGTATGTATATGTCTTTTTATGAAATAAAATTATGACTGACTGACTGACTATCTATCTATCTTCTCTCTCTCTCTCACTCGGCAAAGTCCAAATAATATAATATATATATCCCATGATAGATTAGATTTATAAATTAATGACCAATATAATCTCTCTCTATTCAGGATTTACTGAGAATCTATTTAATGTTATCAATATTTTGATTTTGGTCTAGAATATTGGCTAGGGCAATTAATTAGTAAACTTGCACATGTTCAACCTCTCTCTCACTCACTCTAACTATTTCTAACTCACTCACTCACTCACTCACTCACTCACTCACTCTCTCTCTCTCTCTCTCTCTGCGTATTTATTTGCTCATTTATTTATAATGCTATTATTGTTTATTAGTGTCCCCCCTAGACCTCCATCAAGCGTAAAGAAATACCCACCAAAACCCTCTTTCAAGATAAATTTGTACGTTTTTCGATAGAAAAATGTCCCGGCCGGAGGTCGGTTTCTCATAAAAATTACAGGCTTGCTATCGCTCGCCAGGAATAAATCGACTAAATGAAACTAAAAGTCTTAATATGGACAAATAAATGGGTCAAAAAGTCTTAAAATCGCCAAAGTAATGGGCCGAACGTCATAAAATCTGGAAACTAAAGGGGCTAAACATTAGGAAGAAAGGGACCACAGAAAAACGACCCAACTCCCCTTAATTAAAAGGACGTCACCGGTACAGAAAGGGTTAAGTGCCAAGGAGATTACATATTGGGGGCATTAAGGGTGGTCACCTGCTTTTTTTCTTGCTCTCCTTTTATCCCTTTCTCTGGCTTGTATCCATTCGGCCCCATTCAGCCAACTGTTTTAAGACGTTTATCTCCATCCAGGTGTCGATATCTTCCAGGCGAGCGATAGCGAGCCAGCATTGTATGGAGAAATCCGGCTTCGCCGGAGAAATTTTTCTATCGAAAAATGTACAAATTTAGCTTGCTCTCAAAACAAAAAAATATATGCTGGCTCGCTACCGCTCGACAAGGAAAATATTGACACCTGGATGGAGGTAAACGTCTTAAAACAGTAGGCGGAATGGGTCCGAATGGATACAAGCCAAAGAGAGAGGGAGAGAAAGATAACAAAGGCGTCATGGTGCTGAAGAGGTTAACATTGTCCACATCTGTCACCTAAATTCTAAATATTATGGAATTATATATATTTTTGTGTTAATTTATTTACTTATTCATTATTTATTATTATTTATTATTTATTATTTATTATTGTTTATTATTATTATTTGTGTTGTTATTTATTTATTATTTATTATTAATTATTATATATTATTTATTATTTATTATTGTTTATTATTATTTGTGTTGTTATTTATTATTTATTATTTATTATTTATTATTGTTTATTATTATTTGTGTTATTTATTATTTATTATTTATTATTTATTATTGTTTATTATTATTTGTGTTGTTATTTATTTATTATTTATTATTAATTATTATATATTATTTATTATTTATTGTTTATTATTATTTGTGTTGTTATTTATTTATTATTTATTTTTAATTATTATATATTATTTATTATTTATTTACTTTTTCATTTACTTATTTATTTATTTATTGTTTATTATTTACAATAATCGTCCTGTTTATGCTCTTCTGGATTCCATGTTGTTCTAATCTCTCCTGCATCATATCCGTCAAATCTTGCAGTGCAAACACTGTACGACCTCCAGTGACTTCTTCCTTTATGAATTGGAACAGTTCATTTTCAGCTGTAATGTCAATGTTTTCGATTGCGTTGCCTTGTTTGCAAAGCGCATCATAACGGCGGGTGAATCCAGTGTAGCAATTCCGATGGTACTTGGCTTCAATGGCGACCAGATCGCCTTCTGCAAGGAGTGCTACGATACGATCCTCTCCCAGTGTGACTGCCTTGTCATGAATCTCTTTGGTGAGAGTAAGCTTCTGGAATGAATGGTCTGCTGCATGTGTTTCACCACCGCAGAAGATGCACAACTGACAATTGATATCAGCACTGGTCCGCCGGGGTCTTTTTCTTGCAGGACATTCTCGGGAAAAACGCTCTTTGGCACGGTCAAGTGCTGATGCCTTGTACAGCTGGCGACATGACTTGTGCCAGGATGCATTATTCTTCTGCATGGACTCTTCATCTGGAAGGTCTATGTCTGGGTGGGGTGCAGCACCAACTTCTCTAAATTTACTTGCAAGACTGGTGATGTCTCTTTTCGAGCAGAGACCGGGTTCGCAAGAGGACAGACAAGTCCTTCTTTAGTTTGTTTTTGGCAGAGAACACACAACTCCCATTTCGTAATCCCAGCCATATCCTCACGAACCTGGAAAGACAAGAGATAAACTGTAAGACACACATTTAGCCAATTAAAAATGACATCCCAAAACATTTCCTTTTCATGGATATACACCGATATCGGCCAATTTTTTTTTTTTTATGGACAATATGGTTGAACAAGAAGTTGGTACTCGTCCTCCTGAAGCCATAGGTACCTCATATGTTCAGATTGGATAATTCGTTCAAGACTTATAGCAGTTTTCATATTTTGCGTATGCCCGTGGGGGGTCCAAACCCCCCCCACACCCCCCAAACTCCAAATTGGGTCTAATCCTTGTACACTCGGACCAATATTGTTCTAGAGACCCTTAGCTTTAAATTGGTACCAAAAAGCAAACTTTTGCATCAATTTGAAATGACTGAGAGTCTGGGAACCCCACTACAGTGTTTTGGAGGACAAGCAGCCTAGAAGGGTCACTAGACCTGTTGTTGCTTGATTTCCGTTGTACTCCTTTGTACTCTCTCTCTCTTGGGACCTTACCACACAAACACACAGGTGGCATATATTTATCCCCATTTATCATTACACATTTATATATATTATATATTTACTTTGTGCAACCACACACATACTATTAAAGGCAAGCTAATTAAGGGGCGATGGGTCGTTTTTCTGGTCCCCTTTCTCCCTCGTGTTTAGCTCCATTGCCTTTGAGATTTGAAGATGTTCGGCCCATTTGTTTGACGATTTTAAGAACTTTCGCCCTATTTCGGTAAATTTTAGATCTATCTTGCCATTTAGGTAAGCCCATTCCACAAGTTGACAACTCGATTGAAGAAGAAATTCTTAGATTCGTGTGAGTTAAAAGATTTACCAATAGAGTATTTATTTATAATTAGAGTATTTAGAGTATTTAAGATTTACCAATAGAGAATATTTACCAATACCAATAGAGAGAGAAAGAGAGAGAGAGAGAGAGACACATAGGTACCTCATATGTTCAGATTGGATAATTCGTTCAAGACTTATAGCAGTTTTCATATTTTGCGTATGCCCGTGGGGGGTCAAAACCCCCCCCACACCCCCCAAACTCCAAATTGGGTCTAATCCTTGTACACTCGGACCAATATTGTTCTAGAGACCCTTAGCTTTAAATTGGTACCGAAAAGCAAACTTTTGCATCAATTTGAAATGACTGAGAGTCTGGGAACCCCACTACAGTGTTTTGGAGGACAAGCAGCCTAGAAGGGTCACTAGACCTGTTGTTGCTTGATTTCCGTTGTACTCCTTTGTACTCTCTCTCTCTTGGGACCTTACCACACAAACACACAGGTGGCATATATTTATCCCCATTTATCATTACACATTTATATATATTATATATTTACTTTGTGCAACCACACACATAATATTAAAGGCAAGCTAATTAAGGGGCGATGGGTCGTTTTTCTGGTCCCCTTTCTCCCTCGTGTTTAGCTCCATTGCCTTTGAGATTTGAAGATGTTCGGCCCATTTGTTTGACGATTTTAAGAACTTTCGCCCTATTTCGGTAAATTTTAGATCTATCTTGCCATTTAGGTAAGCCCATTCCACAAGTTGACAACTCGATTGAAGAAGAAATTCTTAGATTCGTGTGAGTTAAAAGATTTACCAATAGAGTATTTATTTATAATTAGAGTATTTAGAGTATTTAAGATTTACCAATAGAGAATATTTACCAATACCAATAGAGAGAGAAAGAGAGAGAGAGACAGATAGACAGTGAGTATTACAATGTGTGTGTGAGTGTGCTTTTTTTTTTTTTTTTTCTATGTGAATGAGGGAGGCAAAAGGCAAAACTGCGAGTGCCTCCCCCATAGTTGAACGAGTGACAGGGCCAAAATCAAGGGATGTTCGAGCCAAAATGCCTGGACACACGGAGTTTGAAGCAATGCTGTGTTGCAAGTGCTGTGCTGATTTAGATGATGCAGAGTACCAGGATGACACAGAATAGTCAAAATGACATTGAACAAGCCCTCTGCCAAGCGCTTGTTCAATGTCATTTTGACTATTCTGTGTCATCCTGGTACTCTGCATCATCTAAATCAGCACAGCACAAACTTCAGGTCACTCAAAATAAAATGGTTAGGTTCATGCTGAACCTAGGACCCAGATCACATGTTGGCCAGGAACAACTTCAGTCACTAGGTATGCACAATGTCTCTGACATGGCCAAACAAATCAGGCTCACTAATGCCTTCAAAATTTTCTGTGACAGAGCTCCAGAGTATCTAAAGAATTATTTTGTTAAAGCAAATGAGAGGAGTGGACATAATACAAGAAACAGGATGTTTAATTTTAAGGTCCCGAGAATCCAAGGACAGGGTAAGCAAACATTCTTCTTCACCGCCATCAAAGACTGGAACGACCTACCCCAGTCAGTCCGTGAAAAGAGAACACTGTATTCCTTCAGACGTAGCCTGAAGGAACACCTGAACCGGACTGCTGCGAGAAGGGAGCACCAAGCTTATGTCTACTACTAAATACGACATAAGAGATAGACAAACCAAACTGAAATGATTACTGATTACGGATTACGGATATTTACTATAGGATGTAAGGTATCTTAAAATAACCCCCTATAAATACTTTCTCTAAAGGATCTATTTCTTTATCTTCCCCATTTCCCCAGCTAACCTAATCCCACAAGGACCCCAATGGAAATACGCCTAACGGCCTTATTGGGCTATCCTTAGTTGGAATTATGCAAGGCTGGTACATGTAATTTTTGTAACATACTATGTGGTACCAACTCTGTAAATTGCTAACTGAATAAATATTATTATTATTAGTATTATTATTAAGTCATAGGAAGAGGGAAAGACTGATTCTGGGAGAGAGTTCCAGAGCTCAGCTGTTGAGTAGAAGAAAGTTTCAGAGTAACGTTTCACTCTTGGGTTGGAGAGTTGCACAGAGTAGGGGTGGGATTGAGTTGCAAGACGGGTACCACGTGTCCTACATAAAGGAGGTGGTATATACTGGGAAAGCTCTGAGGAACACTGATTATTATAATAGCGAGAGAGATGCAACATTGCGGCGGAGAGAGAGAGATTGCAGAGAGTTGGTGAGTGGACGGGAGTTAATGATACGAAAGGCCTTCCTTTCAAACTTTGTCTAGGAGAGCGGTGTGAGAGGAACCTCCCCACACATGTGAACAATACTCAATACAAGGACGCACTATGCCCCTGTACAGAGCAAGAAGCTGTGCAGGGGAAAAGAACCCCCTAAGGCGGTTGAGCACACCCAGCTTCTGGGAGGCTGTCTTAGCAAGACTGGTAATATGGTCCTTCCAAATGAGAGCAGAAAAAAAGAGACACCAAGAATATTGAGAGAAGATGAAGGGTTGATTTTTGTATTGGGTTTGGAAGCATTAAAGGTAACAAGGTTTTCTCTGCCCCAATTGGAGATAGTATTTACATCAGAATTTAAGAGTTCTATGGCTTCATTACGTTTGTCGTTAAGGGATTGCTGGCTGGGGCGTTCTGAAAAACTAATGAAGTAGTGTAAGGTTGAGTCGTCTGCGTATGAATGGATGGGAATTAAGGTACAGTTAAGGAAATCATTTATAAAAATTGGAAAGAGAATAGGAGATAGGACAGAGCCCTGAGGAACACCGGAGTTTATAGGGTGAGGAAGTGAACAATGGCCGTCCACAACCGCGGCTATGGAACGGCCGGAAAGGAAATTAGAGACAAAGGCACAGATGGAGGGATAGAAACCGAAGGAGGGTAGTTTAGAAATTAAAGATTTGTGCCAGACTCTATCGAAAGCTTTCGATATGTCTAGTGCAATAGAAAAAGTCTCACTGAAGTCCCGAAAGGAGGATGACCAAGAGTTAGTAAGATATGAAAGAAGATCACCAGTAGAGCGACCCTTAAGGAAGCCATACTGGCGATCTGAGAGCAGATTATGAGAAGAGAAATGCTTAAGAAATTTGGAAGCAAGAATAGTTTCAAAAACTTTAGAAAGACAAGAGATGAGAGCAATTGGACGATAGTTGGAGGGTTGAGAGCGGTCACCCTTCTTTGGGACAGGTTGAATGTGAGCAAATTTCCAGCATGAAGGGAAGACGTTAGAGGATAGACAGAGACGAAAGAGTTTGCCTAGGCAGGGAGTCAGCACGGAAGCACAGTTTTTGAGAACAACAGCAGGAACACCGTCCGGACCGTACGCCTTATTAGTGTTAAGCCCAGAGAGGGTAGAAAGTACATCTTTAGAAGAGATTAGGATATTAGGCATAAGTAAGAGAGAGGAGGGTGGAGAGGGAGGAATAGCACCGGAATCATCCAAGGTGGAGTTTCTAGCAAATGTTTGAGCGAAGAGTTTAGCTTTGTCAGAGGAAGAAGTGATGGTTGTACCATCAGAGTGGGAAAGGGGAGGGAAAGACGAGGAAGAGAAATTGTTGGAGAGGTTTTTGGCTAGATGCCAGAAAGCTTGGGAAGAGCTAGAGTTGGATAGTTCAGTGCATTTATTATTGATGAAAGAGTGTTTGGCAAGTCGAAGAACAGATTTGGCTTGATTCCGGGCAGAAACATAGGAAGAATGAGAGTCTTGAGTTTTAAGGCGTCGGTACCGTTTGAATGCTTCCTCCTTATTGCGGACAGCAGTAGAACAGGCGTGAGTAAACCAAGATTTTTTAGCATTAGTCTGAGAAAAAGAGAATGGAATGTATGCTTTCATGCCCGATAGGATTACCTCAGTAATGCGTTCAGCACTCTCCGAGGGTCCTCAGCCACGGAAGCAGAAATCATTCCATGGGAAATCAAAGAAGTACTGCCGGAGAGCCTCCCAGTCGGCAGCGCCAAAGTGCCACAAGCGCCGCCGGCTAGGAGGATCGGGTGGCCGTACTGGAGAGATAGGACAGTTGACAGAGATAAGTTTATGGTCGGAGGAGCCCAAAGGAGAGAAAAGATCGACAGTATAAGAAGAAGGGTTGGAAGTTAGAAACAAGTCAAGAATGTTGGGCCGATCTCCGATGCGATCCGGGATACGGGTGGGTTGCTGAACTAACTGCTCTAGGTCATTTAGGATAGAAAAGACGTAGGCTTGTTCACCAGGTGGATCAGTAGTGTGAGAGGAGAGCCATTGGCGGTGGTGAACGTTGAAATCTCCTAAGATGGAGATTTCTGAGAAAGGAGAAATGGATAGAATGTGTTCCACTGTAGAGTTTAGATAGTCAAAGAATTCGGGAAAGTTGGTAGAGTTAGGGAAAAGATAGACAGCACAGAAATATTTAGTAAGAGAATGACAGGAAAGTTTGAGCCATAAAGTTGAGAATTCAGAGGAGTCGAAATCGGGAACACGAGAGCAAGTGAGTTTGTTATGCACATATGCACAACATCCGCCTTTGGCTTTGAAACTAGGATAGAGAAAGTAGGAGGATACAGAGAAGGGGCTGCTGGATGTTGCTACAGAGACCTGAGTTTCGGTGAGGAAGAGAAGATCAGGTTTGTAGGAGGAGAGATGGTGTTCAACAGAGTGAAAGTTAGAGGAAAGTCCGTACAGTGTATATACACACATATTTCTCTCTCTCTCTCTCTCTCTCTCTCTCTCTCTAAAAGGTTTCGACAAAGTCGATGTAAATGCACTATTCACATTAAACAATACTAATCAAACTCGCGGAAATGGAATTAAATTAAAAACCAAAAAGGCAAACCTAGATGTCACAAAGAGTTTCTTCACCTACAGTGTGGCGACAGAGTGGAATAAACTACCAGCGAGAGTGGTGGAGAGCGACACAATAAACGCTTTCAAGGGAAGGCTTGACCTCTATCTGCAGAGGGCTGGGGTGATATAAAAAAAAAAAAAAAAATGTATGTAAGTGTATGTGTGCACTGTACAGTATGTGTATATATACTGTATGTATGTATGTATGTGTATGTGTGTACATGTATGTACCGGTGTATATATGTATATATATGTATATATGTATATATATGCATATATGCATATATAGTTTGTAAGGTCAGACTGCCTAGTAAGGACCTTGAGGTCTGTGTGGTCTGTGTATCTATGTAGCTCTATGTAGCTCTCTCTCTCTCTCTCACACACACGCACACCAAGGATATATGACAAATTAACTCTCCACATGAAACCAAGTATTGCCAAACTTTCCGGACAAACACACACATACACACACACGCACATACATATAGATAGATAGATAGATAGATAGTTTATTGACCACAGCTTACATTTTTACATTAGTCTATAATACAAACACTTTACAAAGTTCGAATATCAAACATTTAAGAATGTTGAATTACAACTGTAGTCCAACATAAGATTAATATCGTTATTTATCTATAACATCGAATCATTAAAGGTAAACATTTTCATATTATTACATTCACATCACACACACAGACACATACACACACACACACACACACATACGCACACACACACACACAACACAAGCACACAACACACACCCAGACACACAAAAACACACACACACACACAACACAAGCACACAACACACACAACACAAGCACACAACACACACACACACACACAACACAAGCACACAACACACACCCAGACACACAAAAAAACACACACACACCAATGTTTCCCACTATAAACTTGGATTCACACGAACGATTTTCCGTCAATTCTCTACCAGCAATATTTTCCATAATATTTTTGTATTTATATTATAATCAATATTGATATCGATCTTCCTCCTTGAAATTGGTATGTAAAACAACCATATTAGTACAATATATGTGATATAGACCCAGTATCTTGTGGTATTGATATGAATATCCTAAGTTCAGGACTTCGATGTTTCCATAGTATTTGTCCTATTATAAAAGGATAAATATTGATATCGATCTTCCTCTTTAAGATTGATATGTAACACGACCATATCAGTACAACATATGTGATGTAGACCCAGTATCTTGTGGTATTGATATGAATAGCCAAAGTTAAAGACTTCGATTTTTCCATATTATTTTTGTATTTATATTATAATCAATATTGATATCGATCTTCCTCCTTAAAATTGGTATGTAACACAACCATATTAGTACAAGATATGTGAAATAGGCCCAGTATCTTGTGGTATTGATATGAATAGCCAAAGTTCAGGACTTCGATTTTTCCATAATATTTTGTGTATTTAAAATATAATTAATATTGATATCGATCTTCCTCATAGAAATTGGTATGTGACACGGACATATCGAAAATGTACTGTTAGTAACAATATCATGAAAATATGAAAATTACCGAAATTTCGAATATCGAATATCGAACTAACTTCAGGTTGCTGGCAAAGGTGGGCATGTGGTGGGCATGGGTGGGCCCAGGGAGACACAGTGATGGACCTCTGAGGTCAGTGGGACTTTATTTGGGAATGGGAAGTGAGTTGGTGGCTGGCTAGATTGGTTGGTTCACTGATTAGAGAGGGAATTGTAAGAGGGTTCAGATAAGGAATGGGAGGAGTGGAGGACCCAAGGGGATCCTAAGGCCATGCTTTGGGGGGCCCAGTTCCTGTAAATTCTGCAGGGAGGGTAGGAGGAGGGACCTAGTCTGAGAGAATCGGGGAACGAATATCAGAGGGAAGGCACACCGCCCAGACCAAGGGAAAACCACAGGGAGAATATATAAAGGTGATAATGGGGGACCTCTAACATCACAAACAGTAAGGATGAAGCCCCACTGGGTGAATGACTCGGGGTAATGGTATCAGAGGCGTAGGGGGTCTCTAGTTAAATATGGGTTGGTGTTGAAGGAATTCATTGTGTGCAATGCTACTTGCTCTTCTCTTTAAGTTACTACTAGCACGGGTACCCGGCGTTGCCCTGGTAATCACCATAATCACCATCACTACTACCACCACTACTACTACCATAATCACCATCATCAATACTACCATAATCACCAGCCTCGACCTCCCTGTGCCTCATTAAACGACGACCTCGATTTCGGCCGCTAAATTACCTCCGATTTTGGATCTGACCTCATCCGTACCCCCATTTTAGGGGGCTGCGAACAACTTTCGTTCCATACACCTTTTCGATCGGAGGCCTCCTTCTGCCCCAAACGGCCCTTTTCCGATTTCGCGCCCATTTTCTCCGTCCCTTTCACCCTGGGGATTTTTTTTTCTCAGTAAAACCTGCCTAGGGACCCCCTTACTATGCATACCAAGTATGAACGCTCTAGCTTAAAAACTGCGGCCGCCTATAAGGAACAGACAGACAGACAGACAGACAACCGTAAATACTATATAGATACCCTGTTCTAAATAGGTAGGCCAGAAATCGTGATCCCTAACCTTTGTAACTCAAAAAGGGATTGAGCAAATGAGCTGTAAATTTATACACCTATTCTGTGGCTGACCTTTCCCTAATGGTACAAATATTAGCTCGATTACTCTAGTCGTTTGTGAGTTATAGTGGTTAATGTTCAAGAGGTTTGGCCTACTTATGTGGAACAGATTATATTGTATTATAAATGTACTCTTCTTATTTACTTTATTTTATTCTAGCTATATTTAGACGGTTTTATGCAGTTTAATAAGGATCTATGGTAGTAAAAATGGTTAAAGTGAGATATTTCAAAGCCAGTTAATTGCTGGAGGCCCTTTTTGAGCTGAATAATATCGTCTAATAGCAGCCCGAATAAAGTTAATTGAAGGCACCAGAGGTGAATGGGTTAGTATAATGTCTACTATAATTTCTGAAGCTCGATTCTTTATCTATTTGTGTAATCATTAGGTTATCATAGTGCAGTTGGGTATAATTATGTACTGTACATGCTTAGATTAATATCCAGTATTCGAAAATGGATAATATGTCGTGAACTTGAGCATTAACCTTTAACTGTCTTGATAGCGTAATGGTTAGTGCGCGGAATTTTGGTGTGAGTATCCTAGGTTCGAATCTTTGGAGTACCACATGTATTCTTTAAGTTTCATTGATTTCATTAATTAGGTTTATTTGTAAGTTAGTTGGTTGGTTGGTGATAATATGAATCTATTCTTTGTTTTGTAGTAAAAGATGCTAATGTCTTCCGCTTACGTGAGTGTGCCGAAGAACTTCTCCGTGGCGTAGTCCTGACACAGCGAGTTTTCGAACGTCAGGTAGAACTTGTATTCAGTACTGAGCATCTTGTTACACTTGACCCGATCACTCTTGTCACATTTCCGGTAACTGCAGCCTCCGTATCTGTCCACGCTGATCCACTCCTCCATTGCATCCACCAGGTTGAAAAATGAAACTTTTATTACTATTGCTTTTCTGTCTTAACCCATTCAGTACTGGCGGCTTCCTTTTCACTACATTCTGGCAACTATTAGGCGATTTTATTCAGTTCAATAAGGGCTTCCAGCATTTGACAGACTTTGAACCATCTCACTTAACCCTTTTTACAATTAAGATGGACCATATGTATTTTAAGGGGTATATTCAGATTATATTTACCCATTTGAGTTATACTGTAGATGTAGATTATAAACTAAATAAAATCGTCTAATGGTAACCAGAATAAGACTTAGAATAGATGAGATTAGACTTTGTATTATTCTGAGCAAACATTTTGGAGATAGTTTCATAATATGTTGTCGCCCCATTCTGTTCATAAATCATCTCCAAAATTGTGTGGTCAAAATCTGTCAAAAGGCCTCATGGCTTCACTCACTGTTCCCTGCGGCTGATGGTGTGACAATTGGACACGAACCAGGCGATCAGTTTGGTTTTGCCCTCGGCGTAGTTACGGTGCGTGGGTGGTAATGGCTGGCGGCGACGGTACACACGGCCGTATCTGTACACTACAATAAAACGGTACACACATCAGAACAGTACACCCATTAGAACGGTGCACACGGCCGCCGTAACTGAAAAAAAATATCCGGTACACGCAACAAAACGGTGCACACGGCTGTAACTGTACACGACAAAACGGTACACACAGCTGTAACTGTACACACCTAAACGGTACCTATATGGCACAAAAGGCTTTAAAATTGCCAAATTAATGTTGCGAATGTCTTAAAATTTCAAAGGCAATGGGATAAACATGAGGGAGAAGGGATCCAGCAAACCTCCCCTTAACCCCTACTGTACCATGGCATAATAGTATTAGATTAACTGTATCCTCCAATACCAACTATTGTTACTAAAGCGACGAGACAACACCCTCTCAGCACAGGAGTTGGTGGGAAATCAGAGGTGTGTTGGAGAGAGAGAGGAAGCTGTTGGAGTGGCTTTTTTGTGCATGTGTTATTAGTCTGTATAAGGAAGAAGAGATACTGGAGAGAGAGGAAGCTGTTGGAGTGGCTTTGTTGTGTGTTTTATTTTACTCACGGACAGGGGAAGTCAGAGTCCAGGCGGTAGGTTTGGGTCCAGTTGAAGACATGGTTGTAGCGTCTCATATCGCCGAAGGGGTACGAGGCGGACTCCATCATCCACATCACGTAGCGAGTGTGAGGCCATCTGTTGGGGGTATATGGCAACAGATAAGGGTGAAGGTTTTTTATTTGCTCCCTAGACTTTCATCAAGCTCTAAACAATACCCTCAAGACCCCTTTTCGAGATAAATTTGTACAGAAAAATTTCCTAATTATCAGAAAAAAAAAAAAAAATCCCTTAACCGGAGGAGAGTGCCATTCATGCTTTTTTAAAGTGTTGCTCGTGCTAATTGTTAACCTTCAGATCTGACTAATTTTTTTCATATAAAGCTATATTACTGCTCCATATGCATATATTTTACTTGTATAATGAACATGTGAACATTGAAGACCAGAAAATAGTTGTAAATGTCAAATATCCAGTCAAAAGAAGGTATATTTGTGATGGGAGAGGTTGGAGGGAGGTGAGAGAGAACGCGACATACTTCCTCCCTCTCCGATGTCTCGCGAGGTACTAGTGTGAGATGGCCATCTCCCGCGCAGGTTAAAGGTTAAATTATGGAGGTGGAGCGAGGAAGGGAGAGTGGTGATTCAACATATTTCTGGCGGGAGAGAGCAAAGAAGGGGAAATTAAAGAGAAAAATAAGAATATATAAGGAGGGATGAAATTAAGAGCGAAAGGGGGGGGGGGGTTAAGACACGTTAGGCAGGACGTGGTGGTAAGGAGACATTCACCTAATCACACATTGTTTCCATTTCACCGGTACTGGGGCATAATTTATTAATGGACTATCATCTGGAAGGCTTATCGCATTCGCCTAGCAGACACTTCCAGAAGGCCTATCGTGCTTGCCGGGTTAATTGCACCTGTATAACACCAAAAGTCTAAATATTGACAAATCGCCAAACTTATGAACGGAACGCCTTACAATCTGAAAACTTGTGGGACTTAACAAGAGGGAGAAGGGGGGCCAGAAAATGAGCTATCGCCCCTTAGCCCCTTCCGTATTGGCGACGACTTTTAAAGCTTGATGGAGGTCTAGGGAGGAAACTAAAAAAAATATTAAAAGATATATATATTAACCCTCTCCGTCATATAGGACGCGATCGTGTCATATGGCGGTTTGCCCAAAAGTATCATATGACGCGATCGCGTCATATGAACTTAGTGAAATTGCTCAATACCTGTAATAAGTTTATGACGCGATTTGCGTCATATTGAGCTCAGTAAGTTAGGTAAGTTAGATCATAATCTGTCAGTTGGTGGCAACCCCAAATTCCTCCGATTTCTAACGGTCCCTCAGTGTGAGAAAGAGTGTTGTGGGGGAAATACCGGGCGCTCGGGCAACCCCTAACTTTCGTAACTTAATATGTCCGGGAGAGTTGATTGAATCCCTATAGACTGAAGGAGTCAAATCCTGTTAAAAATTCTGCTCTGACCTGTTGATGGGGAGTGACCTGTCCTGGGAGCACCAGTTCCATATCAGGGCATCAATCTGGTCCGGCGGGAAACGGGTTCGGTCGGAGGTGGTGAAGCAGGTGGTGACGCGACACCCGGCCCTCAAAAACGGCTCACGGCCAAACCCAAACCCGTAGTGTTTTTTGTCGTTGTAGGCCTGGGGGGGGGGGGGGGCGACAGGGGAATAGAGGCATGATTAACTCTTTCCTTACCGGTGATGTCAACATGGGGAGTTTAGCTATCTTTGTGCCGTAAAACTAGCTAGCCTATCAAATATTCGTTCATAAACCTGTGAATTGTTTTGCTGGAAGCCACTTGGAGGTTGGTGTCTATTTATATATTTTTCAACTTACAGGGTCCGAAGTTTGGAGATTTTTTGTTTTTCCACTTTTCAATTTTAACGGCATGCTGTGTACAAATGGGGGGGGGGGAGTATATGAAAACGGTTCTACCAGTTTATAGAGTTTTGTATGCAATTTCCATTGGCATATGAATGATCCTCCTACGACCGGTAGTTACTGAGCCTATTGAATTCAAAGTATGCTAGAAATACCTTTTGAGTTGTTATTCCAATTGAGAATTTGACGACATGCTGTGCACGAACGGGAGAGATTAGAAGAAAATGGCTCACAAAGTTTATAGGGATTTGTACACGCTTTCCAATGGTATATGAATGATCCTCTAACGATCATAAGTTACCAAGCCTATCGATTTCAAAGTTAGGTAAAATTACCCTTTGATATATAATAGGAAATTAAAAAACACTTCTCAAACTTTGCGGCCCTACTTTTCCCAATACATAAATTATCGACCTTTGAAATGAAATAGGACAGTAACTACTGATTGTACGATGTTCATTCATATACCGTTGGAAATGGTGTAAAAAAAACTTTATACACTGTCCTAGCCATTGTCTTATATTACTCCTTGATCGTGCACAGCATGTCGTCAATGTCTGAAAAAAGTGGAAACGAATTTTACCTAATTGTCTTATCGCCCGATTCGAAAACTAGATAAGATATAAAGAAAGTACTAGTCCAAATTCAAGAGTTTATTGAACACTAAACAAAGATGGTGCGGGGAATTATGTTTGTTGACAAGTTCTATTTTTAGTAGTGGTATATAGTAGATATTAATTTTTTACCCAATTCAGAAACTAAAAAACCTATTTTCAGTTGGGCAGGGTCGATCTTCATCTCTTACACTTCCCTGTACGGTGGCGCTAACAAGTCATGTCTCAGCTGTCTTTACGTTTGGCTCTCTCTGTGCTGTATAAATGTCTGTCAGATGTTGAATAGGGTGGGTAAGTGTAGGGACATGGTTGTATATCTCACCCAAAACGAAGAAATTATGTGTAAATATTGCTGATACCTATTATTAATCAAAACATAATTAGTGCCGAGACATCACTTATTAGGCCGATTGTACCAAAGTGCCAAAGCTCATTTATATTGGACAAAATCGACTGACACTTTCAAGAGTAAATGACCGTGTGCCTCTCTTAAGGGGGTAGTACTCACTTTTTCTGGACCCCCTTCTCCCTCATGTTTAGCATATTAGTTTTGAGGTTTTAAGATGTTCGAACCTAGGATACTCACACCGAAATTCCGCGCATTTATGCATTACGCTATCAAGACGGTTATAACAGAGATACTGAGAATCAAAATGGTGGCCATTGACCTGACTCCTGAAATACTTTGACCGATTGTGTTATTCTATGGGTACCCCAATGCCCTTGTAAACGTCACGAAAGCTCTGAAATGCCTCTCGCCACTACCGTCCCAAACACTAATTTATTTATATTTACATTTATAAGAAACACGGACTACTATTATTGCACATAAGAGGTATATTGTACACTAACAATTATGATAATGAGGATAGCTGACCTCATGAGCTATGCCCTTTAAAGCCAGGTCAAAAATATGGTCTAACCTCCCTTCCCACCTCAGTAGGGGTGGCGTAGTATTGTGATCACTGTGTGTGTGTCTGTTTTTTTTTTTTTTTTTTTTTGTACCTCATTCCAGAAGAGTATTTTCTTGAGCGGCTGCGTGTTGTTAGCGGTATCGACCTGTCCCGGCGGTTCTCGGTACACACCCTTGGGGGTGCCATTGAGGTGGACGACGGAGGGGTGGTCGTCGTAGGGTAAGTGAGAATCTCCGAGCCCCCTCAACTCTACCTGGGTATTAAAGGGGGTAGGGGGGGGTTTATATATGTATTTATATATTATTGTTTTAGTTTCCGCCATAGGCTACACCTCCATTAAGCTTAGAAAATAAAAAATACACACACACCAAAGAGATAAATGTGTACATTTACTGTAGAAAAATGACAGGAAAGGTACTAATATCGATAAAGAAATGAAATGAAAAGTCTTAAAATCGTCGAACTAATGGAACGAATGTCTTCAAATCTCAAAACTAATGGGGCTAAACATGACGGAAAAGGGAGGCCAGAAAAAACAGCCATCCCCCCTTAACATTGTAAGTTTCCATGCATCAACAAATATATTGGTGGCACTATATAATGTACAGTAATTACCATCCAATAATATGTCTAAATTTTGTATGTATGTATTATACTCTGGCACTTACCCCAGTTTACCTTTTGTTTATGGGGGTGGCCGACTCGAGACAGAGCCCGAACAGGGACAGCACAACACATCAGAAAAACAAAACAAAACAAAATCACACACATCTAGGTCATCCAGGAGAAATACCTAGATACCCAGGCCCATATGGGGTCCTCAGCAAAAGATTTCCAGGTCCCAGAGCTCCCGGAGAGGTTCCGATTTCCGCAGACAGACCCTCAGCGAAGCTTTACCACCACAAGCCCACCCACCATGTTTCCAGGCGCACTCTTCACTACCACCGGCTCCCCGGCCAGGCACCTGACGGACTATTATCTAGTCCAACTGGTCTATGACTCTCCCAGATGACCGCGTTTACACTCATCTATTCACTAGCATTCTCCATTCATTCCTATATATTACCACTTCTCTTGCATGATCTATAGTCTTTCCTCTATCTTCCAACGTTTGTCCTACACAGTCTCTCCATCTCAAGGGGGGTCTTCCTGCCCCTCTATCTCCCCTTGTATCTGACTCACATTTTCTCTTTGTAAGCCTTTCATCTTCCATTCGTTCAACATGACCATACCAGCTCAGCACCCTTCTGTCCACTCTGGCCGACAAATGTTCCTGCTGCCCCACTCTCCTACGTATCTCTTCATTGCTTAATCTGTCTTTACGGGTCACTCCACACATACTCCTGAAGCAGCTCATCTCCATCACATTCAGCTTTCTTCTCTCCTTTGCCTTCAGAGCCCATGTCTCAGCCCTATACATCATTGTTGGTACAACAATCCTTTGATACATTGCACTTTTAACTTTCATTCCGATATATCTCGCCTTCCACATACCGGTACTTCCCATTGCTCCAAAAACTTTCCTTCCTTCACCTACTCCTTGTTTTACCTCCATTTCCATACCTCCATTCTTGCTTATCGTTCCTCCTAGATATTTAAAACATTCTACTTGTTCCAATATATCTCCATCCAGCCTCCCATCTACATTCACCCTACGATCTAGTTCATTTTTGTCCATGAATGTTGAGATTTTGCTTTGCAGGACTCGCTCAATTAATATAATGATGTGTGAAGTCAGAGGTACCGGTACCGGGCGATAGTTTTTTGGTAGTGCTTTACTCCCTCCTTTATGCAAAGGGGCAGTTATTGCATTTTTCAAGTCATCCGGTATTTTTCCAGTGTCTAGCCTCCTCCACATTATAGCCAGGGGTTTTGAGAGGTTTTCCTTACAATTCTTTATTAGGATCGAACTCCATGAGTCCGGCCCTGGTGCCGAGTGGGATCCCGAAACTACTACTAGGTTCAACGGATTTTCACCAAACTTCACACATAGGCTACATTCGGTGGGTCTATGCGATGGCCAATTAAAACAATTAAATCAAATTAAAAAAAAAAGTCGCTCAATAGTCACGGTCCTAGGTAAAAAAATATGGTCTACCTCTCTCTCCCCCCCCCCCCCTCCTCTCCCAGCCCAGTAGGGGTGGCGTAGTATTGTGATCACTGTGATTTTTTTTTTTTTTTTTTAAACCTACCTCATTCCAGAAGAATATTTTCTTGAGCGGTGGCGTGTTGTTAGCGGTATCGACCTGTACCGGCGGTTCTCGGTACACGCCCTTGGGGGTGCCATTGTGGTGGACGACGGAGGGGTGGTCGTCGTAGGGCAGGTGAGTCTCCTAGCCCCCTCAACTCTACCTGGGTATTGAGTTTTGGGTAAGGGGGTAGGGGGGTTTATTTATGTACCGGGTATTTATGTATTAATATAGGCCCCCTATTATTGTTTTAGTTTCCTCCATTGACCTCCATCAAGCTTTAAAAAAAAAAAAAATCCCAAGACCCCCCTTCGAGATAAATGTTTACATTGTTGGTAGAAAAATGACACACAGGTTCTAATATCGACAAAGAAATGGAGTGAAGGGTCATAAAATCGTCAAACTAATGAAAATAATGTCTTAGAATCTCAAAACTAATGGGGCTAACCATGACGGAGAAGGGGGGCCAGAAAAAAACAACCATCCTCCCTTAACCCTTGTTTGGCGGTACCCGACTTAAGGAGGTCAAGAGAACCAAGGACTAACTGGCAGGGCCCGACTTAAGTCCAATACGATGTTGAGCACATAATTGGCTCTGAGAGAGAGTCCGAGCGGTGGGAGCAGCGCGGGTGGGCTCTGACCGTTTGGCACGGCACCCGTACCGCAACTGCTCCCTCCTCCTCACTCATCCACATCCACTGCCTCCCTAGACAGGGAATTATTTAAGGAAATTACCGTATTTTAGGGTTTTTGTACTCGCATTGCAACATCGTTGCAAGACAACCCGTGGTCGTGCAAGGATGGTTCAGGTGTCATTGGAAAGCTAAATTATCGCCCTTTCACGGATACATAATTGTATTACGCTCTGGCTCTTGTTTATGCATGAAAAAGAGCATGAAATGAAGCTCGTTTAGGGTAAATCTGCCCGCTTGGCAGGTACTAGATGTTACCAAACTAGCCGCTCGTTGAGTGTTAACATTGTAAGTGTCCATGCATCAAAAAATAAATTGGTGGTACTATATAATGTACAGTCATTCTTATTCTATAATAAGTCTAAATATTGCATTATAAAAAGAAAAGTGGATCCTGAAAAGTCTTAGGAGTGTACCTGCCATAAAAGAGGTGCCGGGTACAGGAAGAAAAAGCATAATATAAACTAAAGTGGTCCCTGAAAAGGCTTCGAAGTTTACCTTCCATGAAAGAGGTGCGGGGTTTGGGTGTGTCAGCGAAGTCAACTCCTCCACATTGACCACCATCAGCCACACCAGCAACGTCACAGTTACCCATACCACCAAAACAACCTGCAACACAGCACATAGAAAATGGGATGTAGGTTTAAACATTGGGGAGATTTTAGGTACACTCGGATACCAGAGTCTCTAGCCCACTCACGAATATTCGTGGACTTCACCTATTTGTAATTATGGAAGTATATCTCTGGAAACGAATTTATGAATATAATTTTATACACATCAACTGCAAAATTATTTATACTATTAATTGATAAGCAAGTTCTATCCAAAAATTCATACAGATAGTCATAATTGCATAAAGACAAATATAGGGGGTCCACGAATGAGTGGGCCAGAGACTATGGCATCCAACTGTACCAATCGAGCAGGGCAGTACCCAGGGGAGGCCACTCAGGCATATGATAAGGAGTTGCTGGAACTCCTGTTTCATTTGCCTGGCTCCCCCACTGTTTCAATTTGTGCCTCACCTACCCAGATTCCAGAGAATATTCCAGCTAACTCTTACAAACACCTCCATTAATTTTACTACGTTTAATCCTTAACCCTCTCCGTCTCATATGACGCTCCCGCGTCATATGACGGTTCCACCCAAAACTATCAAATGACTCTACCGCGTCATATGAGCCTAGTGAAATACCTCAAAATAATAAGTTATATGACGCTTCTGCATCATTTTGAGCTCAGTAAGTTAGGTAAGTTAGATCATAATCTGTCGATTGATGGCAACCCAAAATTCCTCCGACTCCTAACGGTCCCTCAGAAAGACTGTTGTGGGAGAAATACCGGGCGGTCTGCCAACCCGTAAGTAAATTAATATATCCTGTCTGAGGGGGTTGATTCGCGGCGACCCGTCATATGACGGGAGACAGAAAATAGGCCTATACTGCAGTGCCCTTCATATAACGGGCACCATTTTGAGGATATTATGAGCGCTGAGAGAGAGGCCAGGCATTGGAGGGAGCATAGAGGGACTCCAACCGCTCGCCACAGCGTGCGGGACCACACTGAGGCCCAGATACGGCTGTCTCACTCATGTGCATTGTCTCACATAGCAAAAACAGCCAAAATACCTCTATTTTTGCCAGTTTTGAACTTCGGTTGCAAGATAACCAGATGTTGTAAAGGGAAAGCTATATCATCGTCCTTTCACGGATATATAATTGTATTACGCTCTGGCTCTTGCTATTGCATGACAAAGAGCACGGAATGAAGGTAATTTTCGGCAATTATGCCCACCTGGCGCTAAGGTGATGTAAACAAGATAGCCTGCCATTATTGAGTTAAGAAGCACACCACACTTGTTTCCAACATATCTAATTTACCTCTGATGTACTTTGATTATGGCTGTCTATCACTTTCAACCTTGAGGGGGACAATTGTTACAGGCAGCTTTGCCTTTTGGTTCCTTTACGCATATATGAAGAAAACAAATGTTTCACTAACATAATAGGTGATGTTGAGAAAAACATATTATGGATCAAATTATTTTATGCATCGAAATAGATATGTCTTTGCACTGCAGTTATTTATGTTGTAGTCATTATGAAATTATTAATGGATTACGTCCATAACAAACAAAAATATATAAATAAATATAAAACGTAAAGACAAAAATGCTAAATATGATCAAATAATTATAAATAACTTCTTACCAAAGTTTTGTTTTTTTCATTAGGCTAAGGTGAGAAAGAAAGTTCATGTTCAATAATTATTTAATTATTATGTATTTTACACCAACCAACTTCACATCTAAACTCAATTAATTAAATCAACAAATACATGTGGCACTCCGAGGACTCGAACCTAGGATACTCACATCGAAATTCCGCGCAATATGCATTACGCTGATACGGCTATAAAGACCGTTAGCTGAGGTGTTATGTTGTTGAAATCTTGTTGTTCATTATGATCACACACACACACTCTCTCTCTCTCTCTAATGGTTGGTTATGTATCAGGAAATATGACACCACTTTATTCATTACACTTATCACTTTATTCATTACACTCCACTTTATTCATTACACTTACCACTTTATTCATTACACTCACCACTTTATTCATTACACTCACCACTTTATTCATTACTTACCACTGTATTCATTACACTTACCACTTTATTCATTACTTACCACTGTATTCATTACACTTACCACTTTATTCATTACTTACCACTTTATTCATTACACTCACCACTTTATTCATTACACTTACCACTTTATTCATTACACTTACCACTTTATTCATTACACTCACCACTTTATTCATTACACTCACCACTTTATTCATTACACTCACCACTTTATTCATTACACTTACCACTGTATTCATTACACTTACCACTTTATTCATTACTTACCACTGTATTCATTACACTTACCACTTTATTCATTACACTCACCACTTTATTCATTACACTCACCACTTTATTCATTACTTACCACTGTATTCATTACACTTACCACTTTATTCATTACTTACCACTTTATTAATTACACTCACCACTTTATTCATTACACTTACCACTTTATTCATTACTTACCACTTTATTCATTACATTTACCACTGTATTCATTACTTACCACTTTATTCATTACACTTACCACTTTCATTACACTCACCACTTTATTCATTATATGTACCACTATATTCATTACACTTACCACTTTATTCATTAGGTTAGGTATCAGGAACAAATATGACTCCACTTTATTCATGCTGGTTGGTTAGGTATCAGGAGGAACTATAACATTCACCACTTTATACATTACACTTACAACTTTATTCATTGCACTTACCAGTTTATTCATTAGGGTTGGTTAGGTATCAGGAAGAATTCTGACACCACTTTATCCATGCTGGTTGCTTAGGTATCAATTTCTTTCAATGATCACCACTTTGTTGGCCTCATCTTGCTGACGGAAAGCGATTTATTTAAGTTTCTGAAGGCCCTCTCCTATCAAGGGGTTATTTTCCCAGTCTGCCCTTCAGTAGCATGACATTTTCTATAGTTTCTGGCGAACACAAGGCGATCTAAGGCATGGTATGGTTAAATAGAAACAAAAAATCGTCTATGGGTCACTAAAACATAAAATGAAAAGGACGTCATCGGATTGAATGGTCCGTGGGTGGTCTTTTTGGATCACCTTTGTTTCGCCCTAATAGTTTGACGATTTAAAGACGTTTCGCCCCATTAGTTTGGCAATTTAAAGACACTTCGCCCCACCAGTTTGGCAACTTTCAGACGCTTTGTTTCAGTCTGACGTTTTTGTGTTATTGTTTATTTTTTTTATTTGTCCTGGCGAGCGATATAAATGCATTGTGATAGGTACACATTTTGCTTGGGGGCGTATTTATAGCACGAAGGCGATGAAGAAGCGTCTTTTAGCTTGAAGGCAATTTAGGGTAAAAACTATATATGCCTCAGATATAGCAAAGGCGATCCAAAACACCCTATACAAAAAACACCAACACAACAACACGAGGATTGAAGGAGCGTAGAGAGCGTGCATGCGGATCAATACAGTGCCACAACGCGACTGAGGGGTAGGGGCACGCAACTTTGCAACTGCAAGGTATGGGGTACTAGCCACTAGCAGGGTTACCAACGGAAAACGCAAAACTACAACTATATCCGTTCTCAAAAGTCGCTAGAATGTCGCTTAGGTAGTAAATATACGTAAAGTGTCGCTAGAATAACGCCACGATCTCTAGAATATGGCTCTAAAATGCCTAAAAGCTCTCGAATATTGCTAAGAATTACGTTGCTAGGTGTGAAAAATTACCGCTAGATTGAATAACTGTAGATCTAACGTTGAAGCAGCTAGATTGGCGACACTGGGTGCCAGTTTGGCACCAAGGAACTCCCCGCTATCATTGCCAGATACCACCGGCGACGTCTTTTTAATTTTATTCTGGCTATATTTAGACCATTTTGTGCAGCTTATGAAGGATCTGTAGTAGTAAAGAGGGTTCATTAAGATCATTCGAGGCTTGTTAATTGCTGGAGGCCCTTCTGAAACTGAATAAAAGCGCCAGCATAAAATAAAAAAGGACAGCACTGGTACTGAAAGGGTTAACACGTTCTGTATTCGAGAGGCCCTTTTCGAAGTTAGTTACGAGGTGGCTTATATAGATTTGTTTATTTACGTATTTATTTATTTTTGAGCTCTTTCCCTAGACCTCCATCAAGATTAAGAAAAATATCCCCGAAACCGCCTTTCGAGATAAATTTGTGCATTTTTCGGTTGGAAAATGCTCCGGCCGAAGGCCTATAGGCCTATTCTTCCTAAGTTGCGGGCTCGCTATCGCTCGCCAGGAAAAATCGACACGTAAATGGCACGAAAGGTCATATAATAGCCTAACTAATGGGGTTATACATGAGGGAGATGGGGGTCCAGAACAAACTCTCTCTCTCTCTCTCTCAAACCGAATAATAATATCTCAATTAACCCCCTGGTTATATTAACCCATACAGTACCAGGGACGTCTTTTTGTTATCATATTTTGGCAACTACTAGACGATTATTTTTAGCTTAGGAAGGACCTCTAGCAATAATGTTTCAATCTATATCAACCAACCTTTTTAACTACCACAGATCCTTCCTAAGCTGCATAATATCGTCTAAATCTAGCTAGAATAGGATATAACACACGTCGCTGGTACTCAAAGGGTTAGGTATTATTAATTGAATAAGAGAAAAATAAAGAGAAAGAAAGAAAGAGAGAGAGAGAAAGAAAGAAGAAGTGAGTGAGTGAGAGAGAGAGAGAGAGAGAACACATATGGGTGTTTGAGCTGTCTATACTGTATTATGTTTGTGCCTGTATATAATTAACCTATGAACAATGTATATAATTAAATTATGAACAATGTATTATTATATAGATTAAGTGAGAATTGTGTGTGTGTGTGTGTATGTGAGTGTGGTGGTTTGTAGTGAGTGTGTGTGTGTGTATATGTGAGTGTGGTGGTTTGTGTGTTTGTAGTGAGTGTGTGTGTGTGTGTGTGTGTGTATATGTGAGTGTGGTGGTATGTAGTGAGTGTGTGTGTGTATATGTGAGTGTGGTGGTTTGTGTGTTTGTAGTGAGTGTGTGTGTGTGTGTGTATATGTGAGTGTGGTGGTTTGTGTGTTTGTAGTGAGTGTGTGTGTGTGTGTATATGTGAGTGTGGTGGTTTGTAGTGAGTGTGTGTGTGTGTGTATGTGAGTGTGGTGGTTTGTGTGTTTGTAGTGAGTGTGTGTGTGTGTGTGTGTGTATATGTGAGTGTGGTGGTTTGTGTGTTTGTAGTGAGTGTGTGTGTGTGTGTGAAGTGGTGGTGTGTGGGTGTGGTGTGATGATGATGAGTCTGTGTTGGGGGGGGGGGGGGGGGTGTATGCGATGAGAATACCCCCCCCCCCCCCCCCCATCACACACACACACACACACACACACACACACCTTTTCTTGTCCAGTACATTTGTCCCTGCATGTGCAAGTGTTATTTATTTATGTTTTGTATTATACATATGCAGTATGTGTTCTGTCATACCGCATCTGTGACCGTGCAGAGGTAGACGTGTGGCGGCGAGACTAATCCACCCCTTTTCTGTACCGGGGGCGTCTTTTTATATCGGATTTTGGCAACGTTTAGACGATTTTATGAAGTTTAGGAAGAATATGTGGTTTATATTTTCGATTTTAGCAACATAGAGTTTAGGAAGGATGTGTGGTACCTAAAGAATTAATCGAGAGAGAGAGAGTCTGTAGCCTTTTAATGGGTAGGCGTCCATCCTAAGCTGAATATAATCGCCTATATTTTGTTTATTATCCAGTGGTGGTAAATTACCATGTCCTCATCTTGCCCACCTCGCTTTTTGTTTCTCATTCTCTCCCTCTCTCTTTGGCTTGTATCCATTCGGCCCCATTCAGCCTACTGTTTTAAGACGTTTACCCCCATCCAGGTGTCAATATTTACCTGGCGAGCGGTAGCGAGCCAGCATATATATATTTTTGTTTTGACAGCAAGCTAAATGTGTACATTTTTCGATAGAAAAATGTCTCCGGCGAAGCCGGATTTCTCCATAGCTCGCTATCGCTCGCCAGGAAGATATCGACACCTGGATGGGGATAAACGTCTTAAAGCAGTTGGCTGAATGGAGCCAAATGGATACAAACCAGGGAAAGAGAAAAGGAGAGAAAGATAAAACAAAAACGGTGACCCCCCCCCCTTAACCCTTTGAGAATCATGACGCATCTTGACACTATTGTGGCTATCATTAAACGATTGTCTACAGGTTAGGAAGGATCTGTGTAAATTTATAAGATAAAGACTGTCTCAATTTACCCTCTGACTTCCATATATATACCCTTCCTAAGCTCAAAGAAATCGTCTAATAATGCGAGATTCAATTTACCGCCAGGTGAAATTAAACCGACTACAGCATACCTGGTGTGCCAATTGACCCCTTGCGAATTTCAGGCTATAAGGAAGTTGGAGCTGTAGACATCGATATTTAGCGGAATTACCAGTTAAAATAAGGTTCCAGTGGATATATGTACCCATTAAAAAAATACGGTTGTAGTGCATTTAACAAAAATACGGTTGTAGTGCATTTAACAAAAATACGGTTGTAGTGCATTTATAAACCCATTAAAATACGGTTGTAGTGCATTTATAAACCCATTAAAATACGGTTGTAGTGCATTTAACAAAAATACGGTTGTAGTGCATTTAACAAAAATACGGTTGTAGTGCATTTATAAACCCATTAAAATACGGTTGTAGTGCATTTATAAACCCATTAAAATACGGTTGTAGTGCATTTATAAACCCATTAAAATACGGTTGTAGTGCATTTATAAACCCATTAAAATACGGTTGTAGTGCATTTATAAACCCATTAAAATACGGTTGTAGTGCATTTATAAACCCATTAAAATACGGTTGTAGTGCATTTATAAACCCATTAAAATACGGTTGTAGTGCATTTATAAAACCATTAAAATACGGTTGTAGTACATTTTTAAACCCATTAAAATACGATTGTAGTGCATTTTAAACCCGGGTGTGAGCCAATCGGTGCTCTGCAGACCCCGTAAACATGTGTTGACCTCTGACCGTTTTGGTGAGGTCGGTCCTCATGGTGTTCGTGAGCTGGACTTATAAAGTTAATTTCATTAATCGAGTTTAGGAGTAAATTGGTTAGTGGAGAAAACATAATAATTGGGGCTGGGTGTGAGAGGGATCTGCCTTGCGTGGGCCAATCGGCTTTCTGCAGACTCCCAATTTCTTACGACCACAGATCCTCCTTCAGCTGCACAAAATCGTATAAGTAGAGCTAGTATACAGTTTAAAAAGACGTCGCTGGTACAGAAGAGCTTTATTGAAATCCAAGCTACTACTAGACCTCCCTAAATCATGGTTAGTATGTCGACTATTATTTTCACCCATATATCCTATTATTTTCACCCATATATCCTATTATTTTCACCCATATATCCTATTCGACTCATCCTTTGATGATTGTGACGCCTTTTGACACTTTTATGGCTACTATTAGACGATTTTATGCAGTTTAGGAAGGATCAGTGTGGGAATTGTGAGGGTAAAGACGATCTCACTCAACCCGCTGGATTCCACACACCCTTCCTAATCTGAATAAAATCGTCTAATAATAGCCATAACACATATAATAGGGCGGGTGCCCAACCCCGAAAGGGGTTGAAATAGGGGAGCTATCCCCCCGCCAAAGGCGGCTTTCTAGGGCCTTTCCTAGCTGATGCTGAGAGGATTGGGTTCTAGTCATATGGTGATGGGCTGGTCTATCAGAGTGAGAACTGAGCGATCTCTGCCATACCCATAGCTTACTCCGACTGTTCCTTTTACTTATGTATTTCCTAGATCTCAAGTGACGGCGTCTTTTCCGTGGATTGACCTCCCAATCTACCAAGATTGGAAGCCAAAGCGTCACATTTTTCCTTTGCCCCTCAACTTTCTCTTCATAATTGCTGAGGGGCACAGGGCCCTGGGTGGGACTTTGGTTTCCCGGGCGTTTCCGCACCCTCCTCAGCTCCCCGCCATGGAGTGGCTTCGGTCACCCAGGCTTTATTGTGGTAGGCAGAGAGGGTTCTGTGGGGGCGCTCAGTTATGGCCTTGGCCTTGCTCGGGGCCTTGGGGCTGTTCGGCCAGGCAGCTTGGGGAACAACAACAACAACAACAACACATATAATAAATGCATCATCCGGTTAACCCTCACAATACCGGTGACCTCTTTTTCATTATAGTCTGATTACTATGTGGCGAGTTGATTAAGCTTAGGAAGGACCTCTAACAATGATAGAGCTTCAAACTAGCTTATTTACCCCTTTTAACTACCACAGATCCTTCCTAAGCTGCATAATATCGTTTAAATATAGCTAGAATAAAATATAACACGTCGCTGGTATTCAAAGGGTTAACCAAGAAGGTATTATGGCTACATACTCTTGTTTTCTATGTATATGAAGGAGACAAAAGATAGGTTACCTGTAACGAGTGTCTCTCCCCCCCCCCCCTCCACCCCACCCACCCAAGCCAAAAGAGGGACAAAGCCAAAGTTAAGGGACGTCGGGGTTCAAACTGACTGGACACACTAAGTTGAAAGCAGTTTAAGTCATAGGATGAAGGAAAGATTGATTGAGGGTGAGAGTTCCTGATATCGCATACGTGATTTTGAAGCAAGGACAATCACTTCTACAGTATATACTGTAAACTATATATATATATATATATATAAAACCTCAAAATATCAACTCAGTAGTTCAACATTCACAGTGCCAAGTCAAAATTATTTATATATAGACCTATTAATAAGGAGGTTATTTTATTGTATAGTTGTATTTTCTATTATTATAAATTTTGTTTTAGTTTGCTCCCTGGATCTCTATCAAACTTAAAATAAAAACCACACCCAAGATCCCCCTTCGAGATCAATTTGTAAAAAAAAACGGTAAAAAAATGGCTCGGCCACAAGCCAATACCTACTATAAATTAGCCTACAGGCGGACTATCGCTCGGAAGAAAAACGTTGACTCCTAAATGGCACGAATAGTCTTAATATTGATATTAGAAATGGGACGAAATGTTTTATAATCGCTTAGGGCGAACATCTTATAATCTCAAAAACTAATAATGCTAAAACATGAGGGAGAAGGGGGGTCCAGAAAGACCAAGAACCCTCCCTACTCCAGTATTCCTCCCATGCACGCCACACAAGCCACTACAGGTGTTGCCACAATGCAGGTGTCCGGACAATACAATACACACCATATACGATAATACAACCCTCCCCTCCCCCTCCCCCTCCCCCCGTACTCTTGTTATTCATGAATTATCGTGCTGTCCCTCTTATATATTTTGCTTATAATATACAGGTATATATAAATTATATATACTGTATACAGGTATATATAAATTATATATACTGTATACAGGTATATATATATATATATATATACTGTATATATATATATATATATATATATATATATATATATATATATATATATATATATATATATATATATATATATATATATATATATATATATATATATATATATATATATAATACATATCTATCTATCTATCTATCTATCTATCTATCTATATGCTCAGGCCCAATCCCCATTTTGGGGGTAGCCGACACTCAAGACAGAGCAAGAACAGGGAAAACACAAAAACAACATAAAACAAAAAATAAACACAGATAAAAAACACAAACTCACACACATCCATGTCACCCAGGAGAAGACCCAGAGACCAGGGTTACCAAGGTCGCTCCAGCACTCCCCCGGCCCCTGACCACCCGGAGAGGTTCCGATCTCGGCAGGCAGACATGCAGCGGGGCCAGAGCCACAAGCCCTCCCACCACACTTCCAGGCACACCCTTCATATTAATCGTCCCCCCGGGCCAGGCGCCTGATGGACTATTATCTAGTCGAACTTGCGCCCGACCCCTTACTCCAAATGACCACGTGTTCACTCAACTATTCACAAGCATTCTCCATTCACTCCTGTCCACCACCACTTCCCCTGCCTGATCTATAGTCATTCCTCTATCATCCAAAGCCTTTCTTACACAATCTCTCCATCTCAATGGGGGTCTTCCTGCCCTTCTATCTCCCCTTGTACCTGACTCACATATTCTCTTTGTAAGCCTTTCATCTCCCATTCGTTCAACATGACCATACCAGCTCAGGACCCTTCTGTCCACTCTGGCTGACAAATGTTCCTGCTGCCCCACTCTCCTACGTATCTCTTCATTCCTCAATCTGTCTCTACGAGTAACTCCACACATACTCCTCAAGCAGCTCATCTCCATCACATCCAGCCCTCTTTTCTCCTTTTTCTTCAGAGCCCATGTCTCAGCCCCATACATCACTGTTGGCACAACAATTCCTTGATACAGTGCACTTTTTACTTTCACTCCGAGATTTCTCGTCTTCAACATACTTCCCATTGCTCCGAAAACCTTCCTTCCTTCACACACTCTCTGTTTTACCTCCACTTCCATACCTCCACTCCTGTTTATCGTTCCTCCTAGATATTTAAAACACTCTACTTGTTCCAATATTTCCCCATCCAGCCTCACATCTAGATTCACCCTATGCTCTCCCTTATTACACACCATTACTTTACTTTTATTGACGTTCACCTTCAGTTTCCTCCTTCCACAAACCACACCAAACTCTTTGACTACCCGCTGCAGTTTCTCATCAGAATCCGCCACCAATGCTGTGTCATCAGCGAACAGCAACTGATTCAACTCCCAATCTCTACCATTCTTTCCTACTAAACCCAATCCTCTTCCCATAGTTCTCCTTTTCACCTCCCTTACCACACCATCCATAAACATATTAAACAGCCATGGTGACATTACACAACCCTGTCGCAAACCTACCTTTACCTCAAACCATTCACTCAACTCACCATTTCCTACTCTCACACATGCTCTGCTCCCTTCATAAAAACTCTTTACTGCTTCTAACAAATTTCCTCCTATTTCATAAATCCTTAACACCTTCCACATTGCTTCACGGTCCACACGATTATACGCTTTTTCCAAGTCCATAAAAGCCCAAAATATCTCCTTATGCTTCTCTAAATACTTCTCGCATAACTGTCTTACTGCAAACATCTGATCCATATATATATATATATATATATATATATATATATATATATATATATATATATATATATATATATATATATATATATATATATATCAACATACTGTAGGCTACTTTGATTGTGTTTGGTGTATTTCTATCCTGTATACGATCTTTGTTTGCAAATATATTGCTTGTAAGGATTCATTGAACCATATGATAATCTGAAAATCTATTATTAGTGCACACATTTGTGTGGTCATAATGATTCAGAAACATTCATCATTCCTTTATTACCACTATATAATCATGTCTAGATTTGTTTGTGGTTCATTACATCGTCAGTATGTGTCCCCGTTGGTGTATAGATTTGTTTGTGGTTCATGTATGTGCCTGTATGTATTTCTGTTGGTGTATAGATGTGTTTGTGGTTCATTCCAGCACCAGTATGTGTCCCTGTTAGTGTTAATCCTGTATACATATGTGTGTGGTTAATTTCAGTGTTAGTATGTGTCCCTGTTGGTGTTGATGGTGGTGTATTGAGGTGTTTGTGGTTAATTTGTGTGTCCCTGTTGGTGTATTGACTTATTTGTGGTTCATTCCAGCACCAGTATGTGTCCCTGTTGGTGATGATGGTGGTGTGTACGGTGGTGATGATGGTATTGAGGGGACCAGCAGTACCCATGTTATACCACCACCCCTCCTATCACCGCTACGATGATACCAGGTCAGTCCCTCCACCCCCCTTCCCCCTTCTCTCTCTCTCTCTCTCTCTCTCTCTCTCTCTCTCTTTCTCTCTCTCTCTCTCTCTCTATATCTATGTCTATCTATCCATCTATCTCTATCTATCTATATATCTATGATTCCCCCCCCCTCACTCTCACTCTCTCTCTCTCTCTCTCTAATCTCACTAACCTATATCTAGCTCATAAACGGGTCGAGTAATGGGGTTAATATTTCTACCATTTAGGACGGTTAAGCCATTTTTTGTTTTCTATGTGAATGAGGGAGACAAAAGGCATAACAGCCTGCAGCGAGTGCCTCCCCCATATTTCAAAGAATGACAGGGCCGAAATCAAGGGACGTTCGAGCTAAAATGCCTGGACACACGGAGTTTGAAGCAATTTAAGTCATAGGAAGAGGGAAAGACTGATTCTGGGAGAGAGTTCCAGAGCTCAGCAGTTGCATAGAAGAAATTCTGAGAATAGCGTTTCACTCTTGGGTTGGAGAGTTGCACAGAGTATGGGTGGGATTGTGTTGCAAGGCGGGTACTACGTACCCTACGTAGAGGAGGTAGTATAAACTGGGAAAGCTCCGAGGAACACTAATTATTGTAGTAGCGATAGAATAGTGAGAGAGATGCAACATTGCGGCGAAGAGAGAGAGATTGCAGAGAGTTGGTGAGTGGACGGGAGTTAATGATACGAAAGGCTTTCCTTTCTACTTTATCTAGGAGTGCGGTGTGAGAGTATCCTCCCCACACATGTGAACAATAATCAATACAAGGACACACTGTGCCCCTGTACAGAGCAAGAAGTTGCGCAGGGGTAAAGAACCCCTTGAGGCGGTTGAGCACACCCAGCTTCTGGGAGGCTGCCTTAGCGAGACTGGTAATATGGTGCATGGAATAGGTGTGGGAATTTACAGCCCATTTGCTCTATCCTTTTTTGAGTTACAGAGGTTAGGAGTCACGTACGATTTTGGACCTACCTATAATAAACAGGGTATAATGGTCAGTACAGTCGCGCTAATAAGTCATGTCCCAGCTGTCATTACGTTTGGCTCGCTCTGTGCTGTATTAATGTCTGTCAGATGTTGAATAGTGTAAGTGTAGGAACATGTTTGCATATTTAACTCGATATGAAGAAATGAAGCTTAGATATTGTTGATACCAATGATTGATCAAAATATACTTGGTGCCGAGACATCACTTATTAGTGCGACTGTACAACACAACTGATATCCACATAATATCTCTCCCAGACACACCGGGATTTAGGAGGAGGTTTGTTTGTTTTTCTGGACCCCCTTCTTCCTCATGTTTAGCCACATTAGTTCTGAGATTTTAAGATGTTCGCCCCATTAGTTTGGGGATTTTAAGACCTATTGTACCATTAAGGTGTCGATTTTTTTCCTGGCGACCGATAACGAGCCTTCAATTTAGGAGGAACTGGCCTTTGGCTCGGGTATTTTGCTACCGAGAAAATGCACATATTTATCTCGAAGGTGGGTCTTAGGGCAATTATTATAAGTTTGATGATTGTCTAAGGACGAAGTTAACAAGAATAATATTTAAAGACAAACAAATAAATAACAAATTTCCCCTTAACCCAGGGACTATGGCCAGACTCTTAAGAGGTTCTACTGGGCGAATGCGGCCAGACCCTTAACACCTTATTGGCGGGCTAGGCGGTCTATTTATATGTACCGCCCAGCGGGGTGTTTTTAGCCAAAATAGGGCTGTTTACGTGATCATTTTCATGCCTAAATAAGACCCAGAGCGTAAAACAAGCATATATCCCTGAAAGGGCATAAACAGAGCTTTCCAATGACACCACAACGATCCTTGTATGACCGCTAGTTTTCGTGCAACAACCGCGCAACACGAGTACAAAAACCATGTAATTCGGTACTTTCCCCATACATTTCAGTATGTAGCGAGTGTGAGAGGGTGGAGGAGGGTGGGATTCGTGTCAGTAGGCCCGCCGCGGTGGTCTGGAGTAGTCATACACTCGCTACTCTCCTGCCACCACTTGTCTCTCTCTCTCAGCAACATTACGTGCTGAAATTGCCACACGACCTATGTCGCGCGCCGCCAGATAGTCCAAATTTATTTATCTCGACTTATGTTGTGCGCCGCTAATAGAGGGTTAACCCTCTCACGTCCTGACGCAATTTTTGAGCCTATTAGGGATACTTTAAAGCCTTTGTTACCGTCAGGGGTAATTATAAACCTTCAGTTTATTTACTTCAACCTCTGCAGTTGTCTTTGAGTTAGCTGTGGGCAGAAAACTAATTTTGGAGGTAATTATAAGAGCGAGAGTAATCTATTTCTTATTGCTTATCTGGCAACCTCTGCGTCATAAGGATGTGAGAGGGTTAAGATCCAAGGCCTAAAAAAAACTTTTCAAAACATCCCAGTGGCACTCAAAACAAAGCAATTTGTGATTAGGTGAGATAATACCCCTCCCTTACTTTCTACCACTCCTGCACATGTGTCCCAACTCCCCCCTTCCCATCCTCCCCCCTCTTTTCCTCTCCTCAATTATCCAGTATTTTCCCTATTATTCCCAATATTTATCGAGTATTTTTTTGCGAGGACGGGTGGGAGAGAGGGAGGAGGGTGGAGGAGTGTATCTCCGACTCTCTAAGCCAGTTTGAGAGTTCTCCTTGTCTCTCATTACCATGCTCTAGACACCAGAGAGGGAGGGTGTCTTACTCTCGCTAGTCAAGTTCAGATTACGACCGTGGGGCTAAAATATACGATTTTCACCAGCCAATTGCTGTTACCACTTGTTTTATTGCTTTCCAACGTTAATATGTTCATATTAAAAGTAAAATAGGTGCATTTTTTTTGTTTTCTATGTGATTGAGGGAGGCAAAAGGCATACCTGCCTATAGCGAGTGCCTCCCCCATAGTTGAAAGAGTGACAGGGCCTGACAGGGCCAAAATCAAGGGACGTTCGAGCCAAAATGTCTGGACACACGGAGTTTGAAGCAATTTAAGTCATAGGAAGAGGGAAAGACTGATTCTGGGAGAGAGTTCCAGAGCTCAGCTGTTGAGTAGAAGAAAGTTTGAGAGTAACATTTCACTCTTGGGTTAGAGAGTTGCACAGAGTAGGGGTGGGATTGAGTTGCAAGACGGGTACCACGTGCCCTACGTAAAGGAGGTCGTATACACTGGGAAAGCTCTGTGGAACACTGATTATTATAGTAGCGATAGAATAGCGAGAGAGATGTAACATTGCAGCGGAGAGAGAGAGATTGGTGAGTTGGTGAGTGGACGGGAGTTAATGATACGAAAGGCCTTCCTTTCAACTTTGTCTAGGAGAGCGGTGTGAGAGAAACCTCCCCACACATGTGAACAATACTCAATACAAGGACGCACTATGCCCCTGTACAGAGCAAGAAGCTGTGCAGGGGAAAAGAACCCCCTAAGGCGGTTGAGCACACCCAGCTTCTGGGAGGCTGCCTTAGCAAGACTGGCAATATGGATAAGTATTAATTATATATATGATAAATTGAAGATTTTTGACAGGAATTGACTAAATACCTTCGCATGACAGGCACTTTCAAATACCATAGCTGCGCAGCTTAAGAGTTAAAAGCGTTGAATTATGTTGATTATGTAATAACATTAAATGTATCAATATTTTCAGGGAAGGTGATCCTCCATTTGCAGTGTTCCAAACCCTTGAGGAGTCTGGCTACGATGCTTCTCAACGCAAGGTACAGTCAAGAGCCTAAATTGTGACGCACACATTTGAATCCGTGTCGAACGCAAACGAGACACTATGATGCTTTATTAACCCATTTGAATCGGTGTTGAGCGCAAACGAGACAATACACTGCTTTATTTATCCATTTGAATCTGTATTGAATGCAAACGAGTCAATGCAATGCTTCAAAGTTACAGCTCTCCTTAACCTGGCCGCAAGATACAGTCAAGAGCCTAAATTGTGACGCACTCATTAGAATCCGTGTCGAACGCAAACTTGGCTGTAAAGGTTCATGGGCGACGGACTAAGGGGTCCTGCACTGCAACCGCTTGTCTCACTCCCAGGATACATAATAAGTGGATTTCGGTGCCCGCCTGGTGACGGGCCCGTCGAGAAGAGGTCTGAAGGGATATACTTGATTTTTCTGGACACCTTTCTCCCTCATGTTTATCCCCATTAGTTATGAGATATTAAGACGTTTGAATAATTAGTTTGGCGATTTTAAGACCATTCGTTCCATTTCTTTATCAATATTAAGGTCTTACCATGCCGTTTGGGTGTCTATATTTTCCTGGCGAGTGATAGCGAGCCTGTAATTTAGACAAATTTACACATTTATCTCTAAGGGAGGTCATGGGGGTGTTTTTCAGGCTTGGTGGAGGTCAAGGGATCAAGTTAAAAAGAAATGTATAATAAAAAACAATGTAAATAATTAATATAATAATTAACTTCCATCAGGTGACCCCAACATCGTCTGGCAGTAGAGAGGTGGTGCTGGAGCCCAGCGACTCTCACCTGCCGTACGAGGACCCCGTCATCGCCAACCTCTCCGGGACGACCGCCATGGACTTCCCCGAGCCAGGACCGTTGGAGAGTAGTGACCAACCCCCGCTCAAGAAGATTTTGTTTTGGAATGATGTAATTTTAACTAGCCTTTTCAAGATCGTGATGTGTTTTGATAGTTTATTTATCTGAATAAAATTGTTTAATAATTCCCCGAGCCAGGACCGATGGAGTCGAGTAGTGACCATCCCCCGCCATCCCCGCCTCTCAAGATCATATTTTGGAATGATGTAACTAGCCCTTTCAAGATCGTGACGTTTTTTGACTACCTCCTGCCTTCCCCTAACATGTGTCTTACCCCCCCCCCCTCCCTCTCCTCCCCCCCTTTCTTTCCCCACTTCCCCCTTTCTCCATTATTGTACATTTTCCCTCTAAATTCACTCCTACTTCATACCTCCCACCTGAAATACGTCCACTCACCCTCCCCTACACTTTCCCTACTTCCCTCCTCTCTCTTACATGCGCGATAGACAGCTGGGAGCTCAGTATGCCTTAGACAAGCAAGGAAGGCTCCTATTTTAACTCATTTTAACTAACTAACATTTGTCTCTTGTAGGTATTTGGTGTGAAGCACTATGCATTCGGGTTTGGTCGGGAGCCGTTTATAAGAGCCGGGTGCCGCGTCAACACCTGCTTCACCACCTCCGACCGAACCCGCTTCCCGCCGGACCAGATTGATGCCCTGATATGGCACTGGCGCTCCGAGGACAGGTCACTCCCCATCAACAGGTCAGAGTATATATTTTTAACAGCCTAGGTAGTTAATTAAGACCAAACTTTATATACCTACTATACTCGAAAGTCAGAGGGTTAATCGAGATAGTCCGTGCACGTTTAACTC
Source organism: Paralithodes platypus (assembly GCA_032716605.1). Lineage (NCBI taxonomy): Eukaryota > Metazoa > Arthropoda > Malacostraca > Decapoda > Lithodidae > Paralithodes > Paralithodes platypus. Next base: position 53,723,700 of record CM064496.1, on the reverse strand, counting down.
CCACATATCCTTCCTAAGCTGTATAAATTTGTCTTAAGATAACCATAATGCGGCATAATCATCAACGGGTTAACAAAATGGAAATATAATTGTCTCTAACCAATGCCTAACGTGACCCATATGCTCTAAGACAGTCCATTTCCCCTGTTTTTTGTTTTCTTCTTATTATTGGAGATGCTATGAAGCTATTCCACGCACTGGGTCACCTATTATGAAACTTTGGAAATAAAGAGCTTGACCGACCACAGAGGTGCCTATAAATATATGCCTTTTTATACATTTTACTAATAAATTCAAGTGCAATGCTTATATAACCCTCATTTCAGCAGCACAGTATTATATAGCAAAAATAAAAAATACGGATCATGACTGAATGACGAATAAAATCAAACCAATGTTAACTGAATTAAATCGTCTAGTGATTGCCAGAATATAATGAAACGTGACATCAATATAATACTGAAAAAGTTAATATTTTCCCTGCAGGCTGCCTCACGCCCGGTACGTGTTCTGGCTTTACGAATCCCCATCATACATGTTCGGCAACATTAAGCCATATAAGGATCTCTTCAACTGGACTTTAACCTACAGACTTGATTCGGACTTCCCTAATCCGTGAGTATTTATATGTACTACTTTATAACCCATTGACTGCTATAGGCCTCATATGAGACATGGTATTCAAACAAGTGTTAACAAAAATTCAAATACTGCACCAGTGATGGGAAATGTCTCAAAATTGGGTGACACATAGAAAATTGTGGCATGTTCCCATACCACATAATCCACTCCTCCTTCCCCCCCCCCCCTCTATACCTGCCTCCCCTCCCATCCCTCCCTCAATTTCTCCCTTTATTTCACACAGGTGTTTGCAATCAATGGGCTAATTTCTCTCTCACGATGGATTTCACTTCTGCCTATCGTTCCAATCACCGCTATCTTTACTGCAGAACCTTTTGGCCTAATAAAAGTGCTAGCATGTTAAAAATACCCCCCCCCCCCTCCCTACAGACAAGTCTAAACATTGCCAGAATATAATTGAAAGGATGTCACCGGTACGAACGAGTTATTATATTACGTGTGTCCAGATACGGCCGCGTGTACCGCCGCCACCACCCGCTACCGGACACGGACCGGAACTACGCTGAGGGGAAGACCAAGCTTGCCGCCTGGTTCGTGTCCAACTGTAACACCAGCAGCGGCAGGGAACAGTGAGTGAAGCCATGGTTAATAGGTGTTATTCTGGACCCTCATCTCCCTCGTGTTTAGTCCAAATAGTGTTGAGATTATAAGACCTCTTTCTATCATCTTTATCTCGTCCTCTGATAGTGTCCTATTTGTTTCATATCTCTTTGTCATTTTCTTCTCTTAAACCTTTGAAGATTATGACCCATTTTGACAGTTCATTCTGGCTATCATTAGACGATTTTAAAGTTTTAGGAAGGATCTGTGGGAATTATAAGGGTAAAGACTATCTCAATTAACCCTCTGACTTCCATATATCCTTCTTAATGCGAATAGATTTTTCTAATAATAGCCAGAAAACAAAAAAGAATGCGTAATTGTATTTTGAAGGGTGAAAAATATACAGCATTTCATTATTATTCTACCTATCCACAAAAATGTATTTGGTGGAATGTAAAATATAACAGTTCACCTATACTGAAATTATGTCAATACATGATATGATATAGTAACAAGGTAACAAACCGGAGAAATTCTGTTTGAAGACTTGAATGCATATGAGAAATAATACAAGAAAATTAACATGAAATAGCATTGTTTTGGCCATTTTATGACTTCTTATGACATAATTTGAACTATAAACCACAATTTTATCTTTCCATATAATTATAATGACAGCCAACCCTTCTCTATATCTATATACTATCTTTATCCTCGGTTTCCAGCCAAAGGTGAATGTTGTGCATATGTGCGCAACAATCTTACTTTCTCTTGTGTCCCAATTTTGATTCTTTTGAATTCTCAACTCTGGCTAAAGCTTTCCTGTCACTCTCAAACCAAATTAATCTGCGCTGCTCATGTTTTCCCTATTTCTACCGACTCCAAAATGCTTTGACTATCAAACTTCTCAAATGGAACACATTCTATCTATCTCTCCCTTTGCAGAAATCTTCATCTAAGAAGATTTCAATGTTCACCATAGCCAATGGCTCTCTTCTCGCATCTGTGACCAAGCTGGTGAACAAGCCTACATCTGTACTATCCTAAATGACCTAGAGCAGTTAGTCCAGCACTCTACTCGTATTCCTGACTGCCTTGGAGATCGGTCCAATATTCTTGACTTATTTATAATCTCTAATCCTTCTACTTCTCCTCCTCCGATCACAACCTTATCTCTTATACTGTACCTGTCCTATCTCTCCAGTACAGCCACCCAATCCTCCCAGCCAGCAGCACTTGTCGCTTTGGCACTGCTGACTGGGAGGCTCTTCGAAAGTACCTCTTTGATTTCCCACGGAATGATTTTTGCTTTTGTGGCCAGGGACCCTCGGAGTGCACCGAGCGCATTACTGAAGTAATCCTTTCAGGCCTGGAGGCATACAATCCATTTACATTTTCTCTGCCTAATGCATAAAAATCTTGGTTTGCTCACGCTTGTTCTACTGCTGTCCGCAATAAGAAGGAAGCATTCAAACTAAAAATAATATATAAATAAGTAAACCAATAAATATAACTCTGGCCTTAATTAATCAGGGTGGTTGAGGTAATGCGGCGCTGGCTACCGGTAGATGCGTTCGGGGACTGCGGGACATTAAGGTGCCCAAAGGAGGATCACGGCAGGTGTAAGGCGATGCTCAACAAGGAATACAAGTTCTATCTGGCCTTCGAAAACTCACTGTGTCGGGATTACGTCACGGAAAAGTTCTTCGAGAGATTGGAGTAAGTGAGTTGGTTCTGTGCTGTTTAGTTGTTGTTGTTGTTGTTGTTATTATTGTTATTGTTATTATTGATATTATTATCAAGTGTGTAGCATTGATGGATACTCAATATCACCATGCCCTGTCATGGAATCAAAGCACAGGCCGCCTGCCATGACACTCAGCACTAAGTGATGTCATAAAAGGGACCCTGCAGAGTGCTAACTGTGCATCATTCCTTGAACCACCTAGGCTGGCCAGAGATAACGGCAAACGGCCAGATAGGATGACCACTTTCCCTTACAAGAATGGCCGGTGTGTCATTAGGGATGCCACTTTCTCAAACACCAACATTAACAGAAGCGCCAACAAAGCAGGTGAGGCCACCCATATCACAGAAACTAGAAAGCTAGAAAAAGACCCATCCCTCGCCAGATGTCGTCAGTTCGAGCCTCTGGAATTCAAAACATCAGGAGTCTTCAGCCCCACCACCCTCAATATCATGAATTACATTTTCTGCAAAATCAGAGCCATTACAGGAGGACCCCTGGAAACCCTCTGGCTCAAGCAAAGACTGGTGATGGCCATCCTCCGGTGCACCGTGCAATACCACCAGTGTCATGAGCTCAGTACGACTGGGCCATGCCACTGTGTGAGGCCCAGGGAGTGATGGTGAATCACTAATCTTTCCATAGTAGGGTCTTCAAGTTGTCTCTTTGTATTGTATTTTATATTGTTTGATGTACAGTACATAAAAAAAAGGAGATGCTGCGGATGGTTAAATGCCGCAGCTGCTCGCACGTTTGGGGTTGGCAACACGTATTATGGAAATCATGTATCCATCATAATAACTTACATTTTCTCTTATTTCACTTACTGAACCTTACAATTTGTCTAAATAGTAACAGGATTTTCACAATACATAGACGGAGGTCTTAACCGTTTTAAACAAAAATAAACAACTAACTGTTGGTGTTTCCAGCAGCTTGGATGTGATACCAGTGGTGTACGGGCTGGGTAACTACTCCAGTCAGGCACCACCTCACTCTTACATTGATGCTCTCAGCTTCCCCTCAGTCAAGGCTCTGGCTGACTACCTCCTCTACCTCCACCACAACGATACTGCTTACAATGAATACTTCAGGTTAGTGAAGTTAAACATCATTCCTTTGGTTCTAGTAGGTACAGTTGCCATACCCTGGACGGTGAAATCTATCTAATAATTATAAAAGTGATTGTTTTGTTTTTAAAATATAATTTTCTATAATTGATGTTAAAAAAAGTAAAATTTATTTAATAACTAATTTACAATTTATCGACTCTGCTCTGCGTAAGCTGGAACTTTGACCAACTGTACATATTTATTCGAGCCCAATCCTCATTTTTCTTTTCTTTTTCTTTCTTTTTTTACTTCATCACATGCAGAAGATATAATTGATTGAAAATGTTGGCAAAAAATGTCAGATTAAACTTGATGCTTTGTTTATCAGGTGGAAGCGATATCACACGGTCTCGCTAGGATGGCCGGGGCAGTCTCGAGTCTGGTGCCAACTGTGTGAGCGTCTCCACACCGACACCACCACCACCACCACCCAAACCTATGACCTGTACCAGTGGTTTGTGCAGGACGCTCGATGCCTCACTAAAACCAGTCGTCGGATCACCACTTTCATCCAAGGGTAGGGTTAAGGGGAGATTTCCACTTGTTTAGCCCCATTGCTTTTAAGACGTTCGCCGTATTAGCTTGGCGATTTTAAGAACTTTGGCCCTATTTCTGTTAATTTTAAGACCTTTCGTGCCATTTAGGTGTCAATTTTCTCCTGGCGAGCGATAGCGAGCCGTCCTCTTCTGGAATATTGTGTTCAATCCTGGTGCACTTACTACCAAAGAGATATAGACAAGCTAGAACGACTTCAACTTCAACGTAGTTACCAAAATGATGCCCAGCTTAAAGAAAGAACCAACCATACGAGGAGCGTCTATCTATTTCCTTAAACCCAACGCACATTAAGAGGCGACTAAATCATGTGTTCAAAATCATCAAAGGCATCGATAATATGAACTGTAACAAGCACTTCACTATCGACCAATCAAATTACACTCGGGGAAATGGTCGCAAAATTATTGGTAAATCTTTTAACTCCCATATGAATATTAAGAATGTCTCCTATAATCGAGTTGTCAATTTGTGGAATGGGCTTCCCCGTGATGCTATAGACTGCAGCACCGTTTGATTCTTTCAAACTTTGCATAGACAAACACCTTGCCTAAAATCCGCGACTGACTGCATTTCTAAGTGAATAACTTTTTTTCCCCTCAGATTCATCAAGGATTATTGCGTATATACTGTAAACCACTATGACGTATATACTGTAAACCACTATGACGTATATACTGTAAACCACTATGACGTATATACTGTAAACCACTATGACGTATATACTGTAAACCACTATGACGTATATACTGTAAACCACTATGACGTATATACTGTAAACCACTATGACGTATATACTGTAAACCACTATGACGTATATACTGTAAACCACTATGACGTATATACTGTAAACCACTATGACGTATATACTGTAAACCACTATGACGTATATACTGTAAACCACTATGACGTATATACTGTAAACCACTATGACGTATATACTGTAAACCACTATGACGTATATACTGTAAACCACAATGACGTATATACTGTAAACCACTATGACGTATATACTGTAAACCACTATGACGTTGCTCTCTTTTCCCTAGATACACGAAAGATAATTTATAACTGTATTTTTACTAACCCAACTGTCCCCTACTAATATCTCCTAATCTTGCCACGGGTACTTACCTTTCCAATTTTCCCTTAAGCCGGTATCACATGAGCGCTTTTTCACTCAACATTTATCCTCAACACTGGTCTGGCAGCTTCGGAGGTAAACATTTAATATTTTTCTGTTACCTAAATTCATCTACCATCAGTCTAGTTTCCGATACCAGTGCAAAATACTCCAGAAATGTAGCCAGAAAAATGTTGATCATGGAATGTTGACTATAAAAGCTCTCGTGTGATACCGGCTGTAGGTAGACATGAACACGAGGTACTGTACATGGTTGCACCGGAGTGCAATCTGAATAAGGGAAAGGCTACCTACTGTACTCTAAACCACTGTTTCGACACTTGAGCATCAGCGCTTTGGAGGGCGAGTGGCCTTGGGGGTTTGCTGGAGCTGTTGTTGTTGTTTGATTTCCTTTGTGCTCCTGCTCTCACACTCACTCACACACACACAGTTTAAATTAATGGGTTGTAGATTTCTAAGAATATTCATATTTATATGAAAAATTATATACTTTTTTAGTATTATCTTTATTAATTATATACTTAGTATTATCTTTATTAATTATATAGTTAGTATTATCTTTATTAATTATATAGTTAGTATTATCTTTATTAATTATATACTTAGTATTATCTTTATTAATTATATACTTAGTATTATCTTTATTAATCATGAGTTTGTTGGAAGATATGCAATTGATAACATTAGTTTGGTCAATTCTTAGACTTTTCACCTCATTTCTTTGCCAATATTAAGACTTTGTGCCACTTAGGTGTCCATTTTTACCTGGCGAGCGATAGCGAGCCCGTAATTTAGGAGAAACCGGCTTTCAGGCGATTAATTTGTTCTACCGAAAAATGTACAAATTTATCTTGAAGGGGATTCTTGGGAGTACTTTGTAAACCTTGATAGATGTTTAGGGAGGAAACTATGTATGTATGTATTTTCTCAGGCCCATTCCCTATTTTTTTTTTCTTTTTTGTTAATGGGGGTGGCCTATAAATAAGTAAATGGACCAATAAATACGCCCCCCCCCCCCCCCCACCATCTTAGAGCGTTATTTTCATATGTTGTCTTTGCAGGAAGTGATTGGCCGCTCTTCACTTCACTATTCATCACCTCGAAAAATATACAAGCAAAACAAGAGAGAGAGAGAGAGAGGGTGAGAGTGAGAGAGAGAGTGTGAGAGTGAGTGAGAGTGAGATAGATATATGGAGAGAGAGAGAGAGAGAGAGAGTGTGTGAGAGAGAAAACAGTATATTCAAAGGGTAAGCTCAAGGAAGAAGGAAGTAGAAGAGTAAAAGGTAATGGGCTCTTTCTTGCTATTATATACTGTAGTGTATATACTGTATATATATATATATATATATATACAGTATATATATAATATATATATATATATATATATATATATATATATATATATATATATATATATATAATATATATATATATATATATATATATATATATATATATATATATATATATATATATATATATATATATATATATATATATATATATATATATATATATATATATATATATATATATATATATATATATATATATATATATATATATATATATATATATATATATATATATATATATATATATATATATATATATATATATATATATATATATATATATATATATATATATATATATATATATATATATATATATATATATATATATATATATCGGGACATCCACTAAGAACTGGAAAGATCATCCCAAGTTATCAACAACGGATAGTCCAACACTGAAGTTTCCGCCACCATCAAGAGACAATTAGAGAAATGGTACAGCCAAGACATCCCCAACACCAACAACCAAGAGACCATCAAACTGTACTACCGGAATTATGTCTTCCGACTATAGAACTGACGAGGAAAAAATAAGGGAAATTATAGACAGAAATGTACACCCCACCAACCCTGAAAACAAAATCAGACTCACCATTTACTACAAATCACAAAAATCCTCCAACCTCATCCTACCTCATCCTCAAGAATCGCCCCACCACCAGCAAGAGCCCGATGATTGACGACCACGTCATATACCAATATACTGTATATGCAACAATGAGAACTGTGGAGCTCAAAAATACATTGGTATGACGCAAACCCGTCTATCTCGTCGGCTAATTCTACACCTTCAAACTGGAGCTATCAAGGAACACTACAAATATCTACAGTTCTACACCAACAAGACCTGAGCCGCCCAGACCTAGAAAAACATTTTATTTTGATTTATTTTTCTATGTGAATGAGGGAGACAAAAGGCATAACTGCCTGCAACGAGTGCCTCCCCCAGATTTCAAAGAGTGACAGGGCCGAAATCAAGAGACGTTCGAGCTAAAATGCCTGGACACACGGAGTTTGAAGCAATTTAAGTCATAGGAAGAGGGAAAGACTGATTCTGGGAGAGAGTTCCAGAGCTCAGCAGTTGAATAGAAGAAAGTCTGAGAATAGCGTTTCACTCTTGGGTTGGAGAGTTGCACAGAGTAGGGGTGGGATTGTGTTGCAAGGCGGGTACTACGTACCCTACGTAGAGGAGGTGGTATACACTGGGAAAGCTCCGAGGAACACTGATTATTGTAGTAGCGATAGAATAGAGAGAGAGATGCAACATTGCGGCGAAGAGAGAGAGAGATTGGAGAGAGTTGGTGAGTGGACGGGAGTTAATGATACGAGAGGCTTTCCTTTCTACTTTATCTAGGAGTGCGGTGTGAGAGGATCCTCCCCACACATGTGAACAATACTCAATACAAGGACTCACTGTGCCCCTGTACAGAGCAAGAAGCTGCGCACGGGTAAAGAACCCCTTGAGGCGGTTGAGCACACCCAGCTTCTGGGAGGCTGCCTTAGCGAGACTGGTAATATCCTCTTTACTTTAGCCACCTAGACCTATTTTTTCACTTCTTCTCCTGAAGATGACTTGTGAACAAATCATAACGTCTAGGCCAAACCAGAACTACGCAGACCTACTCTACAAGCTCCCAGAACACCAGAGGAAAATACAAAATAAACTTATTAATACCGAAAATGATGCTTCCTTTTACCTCGTATGTCTACAAGAATACTGTATATATATATATATATATATATATATATATATATATATATATATATATATATATATATATATATATATTCTAACCAACCAATCAATGGAACTGGCAGAGGAACGTCATTAGTTTAACCCCTTCAGTACCAGTGACGTCCTTTTCATTATATTCTGGCAACTATTAGATGATTTTATTCAGGTTAGGAAGGACGTTTACCCATTCAAAGGCTATAGATTATCTTAATTAATCCTTTTAGCTACCAAATATCTTTCCTAAGCTTTTAAAAATCGTCTACATGTAGCTAAAATCCAATAAATAGACATCACCGGTACTGAAAGGGTTAAGGGGGAGGTAGTTGTTAATTTTCTGGACCCCCTTCTCCCTCATATTTAGCCTACTAGTTTTTAGACTTTAAGACGTTCGCTCCATTAGCTTGTCGATTTTAAGACATTTCGTCCCATTTCTTTATCAATGTCAAGACCTTCCGTGCCATTTTAGGTGTCGATTTGTATCGTGGCAAGCGATAGCGAGGCTGTAACTGTGGAGGACCAGGCCATTTTTCTACCGAAAAATTACAAATTTATCTGGAAGGTGGTTCTTGAGTATAATGATTTAAGCTTGACGGAGGTCTAGGGATCAAACTAAAACAATAATAGATAATTAACTAAACTAATAAATAACCCGTATCCCCCTTAACCCCTTCTGCACCAGCGATGTAATTGATTGATTGATTTATTCCTTGATTTATTTGTTTTGTATTTCGGCTACATTTACACGATAATATGAAGCTTAGGAAGGACATATGGTAGCTAAAAGGATTAATTGAGATAGTTTGTAGCCTTTTTATGGGTAGACGTCCTTCCTAAGTCGAATGAAATCGACTAATCATTGTCAGAATATAATGAAAAGGACGTCGCCGGTACTGACGTCTTTTTAATTTTAGTCTAGACGATTTTGTGCAGTTTAAGAAGGATCTGCGGTAGTAAAAAGGGTTAAGGGGAGATTTCCACTTGAGGGATTGTTTTCTGGATCCCTTTCTCCCTCATGTTTAGCCCCATTGCTTTTGAGATTTTAAGACTTTCATCCCATTAGTTAGGCGATCTTAGGAACTTTCGCCCCATTTCTGTCAATTTTAAGACCTTTCGTGCCAATTAGGTGTCGATTTTTTCCTGGCCAGCGATAGCAAGCCTGTAATTTAAGAGGAACCGGCCTTCGGCCGGAACATTTTTCTACCGAAAAATGTACAAATTTATCTTGCAAGGGGGTCTAGGGGGTATAATCGGAAGCTTGATGGAAATATAGGGAACAAAGTAAAAATCTCCCCACAAGTGAGATAGTTCGAAGCCTGATAATTGCTGGATTATTCAACTATTCAACTGACTAAAATCGTCTAATAGTAACCAGCATAAAGTTAAGAGGGTAGTGCTTGTTTTTTGGTCCATATATTTACTTATTAATATATATTTACTCCCTCCGCTAGAACTCCAAGCATAAAAAAACACCCCCTTGACCCCCTTTCAAGATAAATTTGTACATTTTTTCGGCAGACAAATGTCAACATTATAGGCTCACTTTCGCTCGCCAGGAAAAAAAGTCGACACCTAAATGGCACGAAAGGTCTTAATATTGACAAAGAAATGAGGCGAAAGGTCTAAAAGTCGCCAAACTAATGGACCAAATGTTTTAAAATATCAAAACTGATATGCTAAACATGAGGGAGAAGGGGGTCCAGAAAAAGCAACTACCTGCCCCTTCATAGTAACCAGCATAAAGTTTAAAAGGATGGCACCGGTAATTAATGGGTAAATATCAGTAACCCCTCTTTGAGGGGGGTGACCTGCTTTTTGTTATTTCTGTCCTTTTCTCTCTTTCTCTGGCTTGTATCCATTCGGCCCCATTCAGCCAACTATTTTAAGACGTTTATCCCCATCTAGGTGTCGATTTCTTCCTGGCGAGCTATAGCGAGCCAGCATTATATAACGAAATACGGAAAATGTTATTATCCTGGTTATTATTATCCTGATTATTATCCTGATTATTATTATCCTGATTATTATTATCCTGATTATTATTATCCTGATTATTATCCTGATTGTTATTATCCTGATTATTATTATTATCCTGATTATTATTCTGTTTATTATTATCCTGCTTAATATTTTCCTGAGTATTATTATCCAGATTATTATCCTGATTATTATCCTGGTTATTATTATCCTGATTATTATTATCCTGATTATTATCCTGATTATTATCCTGTTTATTATTATCCTGATTATTATTATCCTGATTATTTTCCTGATTATTGTTTTCCTGAGTATTATCCTGATGATTATTATCCTGATATTATTATCCTGATTATTATTAACCTGATCATTATTATCCTGATTATTATTATCCTGATTATTATTATCCTGATTATTATCCTGATTATTATTATCCTGATTATTTTCCTGATGATTATTTTCCTGAGTATTATCCTGATGATTATAATCCTGATCATTATTATCCTGATTATTATTAACCTGATTATTATCCTGATTATTATTAACCTGATCATTATTATCCTGATTATTATCCTGATTATTATCCTGATTATTATTATCCTGATTATTATTATCCTGATTATTATTATCCTGATCATTATTATCCTGATTATTATTATCCTGATTATTATTATCCTGATTATTATTATCCTGGTTAATATTATCCTGATTATTATCCCGCTTTCTCTGCCTTCCGTATTGTATAGGTGGCAATCCCTTTGGTCAACTATTTCCTCTAATATAACTCAGACTCCCTCATGTTTAGCCCCGTTGTTTTGATATTATAAGATGTTCGTCCCATTAGTTTCTCGATTTTAAGAACTTTCGTCCCATGTCTTTATTAATGACAATACCTCTCGTGCCATTTAAGTGTCGGGTTTTTTCCTGGCGAGCGAAAGCGAGCCTGTAATTTTGGAAGAACCGGCCATTTTTCTACCGAAAAATGTACAAATTTGTCTCGAAGGCGGGATCTTGAGCATAATTTATCAAGCTTGAGGGAGGTCTAGGGAGTTAACTAAAACAATAATTAATACATTAATAAATAAATACACGAATAAATAAACCTTACCCCCTTAACCCCTTCAGTACCGGCGACGTATTTTTTTACTTTATTCTGGCTACTATTAGACGATTTTATTCAGTTTAAAAGGGGCCTCCAGCAATTAACAGGCTTCAAACTATTTCACTCAACCATTATGACTGGGCGGCTGCCCAACCCCGAAAAGGGTTGAAATAGGGGAGCTATCCCCCCGCCAAAGGCGGCTTTCTAGGGCCTTTCCTAGCTGATGCTGAGAGGATTGGGTTCTAGTCATGTGGTGATGGGCTGGTCTATCAGAGTGAGAACTGAGCGATCTCTGCCATACCCATAGCTTACTCTGACTGTTCCTTTTACTTATATATTTTCTAGATCTCAAGTGACGGCGTCTCTTGCGTGGATTGACCTCCTAATCTACCAAGATTGGAAGCCAAAGCGTCACATCTTTCCTTTGCCCCTCAACTTTCTCTTCATAATTGCTGAGGGGCACAGGGCCCTGGGTGGGGCTTTGGTTTCCCGGGCGTTTCCGCACCCTCCTCAGCTCCCCACCATGGAGTGGCTTCGGTCACCCAGGGTTTATTCTGGTCGGCAGGGAGGGTTCTGTGGGGGCGCTCGGTTATGGCCTTGGCCTTGCTCGGGGCCTTGGGGCTGTTCGGCCAGGCAGCTTGGGGAAAAACAACAACAACAACAACCATTATGACTACCACAGATCCTTCTTAAACTGCACAAATTCGTCTACATATATAGCTAGAATAATACTACAAAGGACGTCGCCGGTACAGAAGGGGTTAACCCGTTCAGTACCGGTGACGTCCTTTGCATTATATTCTGACAACTGTTAGACGGTTTTATTCAGCTTAGGAAAGATGTCCACCCTTTACAAGATCACAGACTATCTCGATTAGTTTAGCCACCATACATTCTTCCTAAGCTTAAGGGGGTAGTGCTTGGTTTTTGGTCTATATATATTTATTTATTCATTTATTTTTTAGTTTCCTCGCTAGACCTCCATCAAGCTTAGAAAAACGTCCCCTAGACCCCCTTTCAAGATGAATTTGTAAATTTTCCGGTAGAAACATTTCCCGGCCAAAGGCCGGTTCTTTCTAAAATTAGAGGTTCGTTATCGCTCGCCAAGAAAGAATCGACACCTTAAGGTCACGAAAGATCTTCACATTGATAACAAATAATGAGGCGAAAGGTCTCAAAATCGCCAAACTAACGGAAAGAACGTCTTAAAACCTCAAAACTAATATGCTAAACATGTGAGGGGGGGGGGGGGGGGCATAAACAGCGAGTACTACCCCCTTAATCAAATCGTATAAATGTAGCTGCAACTGAAAGGGTGTAGAGGTACTTACTTCGATCTAGAGGCAATTTTTTTACATCTAGCACATGAATTCTAGCGATATTCTGGAGATTTGTGCCATTTTAGTGTGATATTCGAGATTGTGGCATTAGTCTAGCGATGTTTGGCTTTTATTTACAATCTAGCGGACTTGATATGGTAACCCTGATCGGACGGAGGCCGCCGCTGGAGCTGCAGAGTTGTTCGAGCCACCGTCAAGAGAGGGTGTCGTTATAAAGGCTTCTTATCCCTTAACCCCTACTGTACCGTCGACGTCCTTTTGTCTTTAGTTCATCTGTATTTAGACGATTTTATGAAGCTTAGGAAGGATATATGGTAGCTAAAAGGATTATTTGAGATAGTTTGTAATCTTTCAACGGGTAGATATCCTTCCTAAGCTGAATAAAAGCGTCTACTTGTTGCCAGAAGATAATGAAAGAGATGTCACCGGTACTGAATGGGTAATTAATACCTGACGAGTGCAAATCTTCAACAACAACAACATAAGAAAGCCACTCCAACAGCTTCCTCACTCTCTCTCCAACTCCCTCTCTACACCCTTTTACATAACTCAAAAACCGACCCTTGTAATCAATCGAACTAATATATCTACCATTTGGGAAGAGCCAGCCAGGGAGTAAGTGTGGACATTTTGCAGCCCATTTGCTCCCGCCCTCTTGAGTTACAGAGGTTAGGGGTCACGATTTCTGGCCTATATATTTAAACCCATCCAGTACCGGTATTTTCCTTTTAACTTTATTCTGGCTACTATTAGGCGATTGTATTCAGTTTAAATAGGGCCTCCAGCAATTAACAGTTTAAATAGGGCCTCCAGCAATTAACAGTTTAAATAGGGCCTCCAGCAATTAACGTTTATATAGGGCCTCCAGCAATTAAGCTTATATAGGGCCTCCAGCAATTAAGCTTATATAGGGCCTCCAGCAATTAAGCTTATATAGGGCCTCCAGCAATTAACAGGCTTCGAACTATAGCTCTTAACCCTTTTGACTACCACAGATCCTTCTTAAGCCGGTATCACACTTTTTTTCTTAACATTTATCCTCAACACTGGTCTGGCAGCTTATGAGGTCAGAATTTAAAATATTTCGTTCACCTAAATTCATCCACCATCAGTCTAGTGTCCGATACCAGTGCAAAATGTTCCAGAAATGTTGCCAGAAAAATGTTGACCATCGAATGTTGACTATAAAAGCTCTCGTGTGATACCGGCTTTAAACTGCACAAAATCGTCTAAATATAGCTAGAATAAAATGAAAAAATATAACGTCGCCGGTACAGAAGGGTTTACTGAACGGACTTATAATAATAATCAACTTTTCACGTATGCATAAACATGGTTGCAGATAAAAAACAAAAATATATATGGAATTTCAGATATCAATGGACATAAAGCCAATGTCACACGAGCGTGTTTTTTTCTGGCAATTTTCGATGAGCAAGATTTTGTTTTCTCTTACTATTCTGAGGCTTTTTCGCATTGCATTCGGAAACTAGATATAAGGTAGATTATGCTACGTGGTTTAAGGGAGCCCACCTCGCTATTTTTCTCTTTCTCTCCCTCTCTCTTTGGCTTCCATCCTTTTCTACAAGTTTCTGGCGAGCAAATTGAGAATGTGGATACTCTGCGTTTGTTAGGAGTTACTCTGGATCCCAAACTTACTTTTGAAAAGCATATTCGTTCTTTCTCCTCTTCCATTTCCCAAAAAATTGGTCTGCTTCGCAAGTGTTATAAAACGTTTGCTTGTGACGCCACAGTTATCAAGTCTGTTTATGCTTTTATTTTGCCACAATTCGAGTACTGCTCACCTGTCTGGTTGTCAGCAGCTGACTGCCATCTCAAGTTGCTTGACAGGTCACTAAATGTTATCAGTTTTATTCTACCTCATTTGTCTCTTGATCTGTGTCATCGACGTAAAGTTGGTGCCCTTAGTCTTTTATTTAAAGTGTTTAACAACCCTCATCATCCCTTACATGGGGTTCTGCCTGGGCCCTATGTCCGGGCTCGTGCAACTAGATTCACAAGCAACCTTAATGATCTTGCCATGAGCCGTGTTAATTTTTCTACTTCACAGTTTTCACGGTGTTTTGTGCCGGCCATGGTTGACTTGTGGAATAAGTTGCCAAATGACCTAGTCAATTCAGCTCATATCTCCATCTTTAAGTCTAGAGTTAATGCTTTTTTGCAGCATTAATTCTAATTTTTAAACTTGTTTTATTCTATTTTATTATTTTATATTTATATTTGATATCCTCCACTGTATAATATTTTATTATTCATTTTATCTGTGTTTAATATATGTATATATACAGTACAGTATAAAAATGCCGTAGTCTCTCTCCAGTGTCTCCGGGTGTTTTGTGTGGATTCATCTTGCTGGTGTTTCTGCACCCTGGTTGGAGACTTCGGCATCTCATATAATAATAACAATTGTATCCATTCGGCCCCATTCAGCCTACTGTTTTAAGACGTTTACCCCCATCCAGGTGTCAATATTTTCCTGGTGAGAGGTAGCGAGCCAGCATATATATATACTGTATATATATATATATATATATATATGTTTTTGTTTTCACAGCAAGCTAAATTTGTACATTTTTCGATAGAAAAATGTCTCCGGCGAAGCTGGATTTCTCCATACAATGCTGGCTCGCTATCGCTCGCTAGGAAGAAATCGACAACTGGATGGGGATAAACGTCTTCAAACAGCTGGCTGAATGGAGCCGAATGGATACAACTTCCTTATAGCCTGAAACTCGCAAGTGGTCAATTAACCCTTTTTACTACCATAGATCCTTTGTAAGCGGTACAAAATCGTCGTATTATAGCTAGGATCAAATACGAAAGACGGCGCCGGTACATAAGGGGTTAAGGGGAGACTGACCGTTTGTTTGGTCTATTAATTAATTTATTCATATATTTTTTTAGTTTCCTCCCTAGACCTCCATCAAGCTTAGAAAAACACCCCCTAGACCCCCCTTCAAGATTAATTTGTACATTTTTCGGTAGAAAAATTTCCCGGCCGAAGGCCGGTTCCTCTTAAAATTGCAGGCTCGCTATCGCTCGCCAGGAAATAATCGACACCTAAATGGCACGAAAGGTTTTAAAATTGACAACGAAATGGGGCGAAAGGTGTTAAAATCGCCAAACTAATGGGTAGAACGTCTTATACTCCCAAAATTAGTGGGGCTAAATATTAGGGAGAAGGGGGCCCAGAAAACCGGCCTGCCTCCCCTTAAATATTGATATTGCCAGACTACAATTGCACGTGATTGTATCCCTTCAGCCCCGTTCAGCCAACTGTTTTAAGACGTTTATTATCCCCATCCAGGTGTCGCTTTCTTCCTGGCGAGCCAGCATTGTTTGGAGAAAAATGTACAAATTTAGCATGCTGTCAAAACAAAATTATATATATGCTGGCTCGCTACCGCTCGCCAGGAAAATATTGACACCTGGATGGGGGTAAACGTCTTAAAACAGTAGGCTGAATGGGGTCGAATGAATAATAGGCAAAGAGAGAGGGAGAAAAAGAAAAAAAAGCGAGGTGGGCTCCCTTAAATTGCTAATAAGAAAAAAATTGCTGGAAATACTGCTGGAATGTTGGATACATATGGACATAAGTTGTAAATAAGAAAATATGCTGGAAATACTGCTGGAATGTTGGATACATATGGACATAAGTTGCAAATAAGAAAATATGCTGGAAATACTGCTGGAATTACGAATATCCATGGAAACAAGTTGCAAACAAATATCCATGGAAACAAGTTGCAAACAAATATCCATGGAAACAAGTTGCAAACAAATAGCCATGGAAACAAGTTGCAAACAAATATCCATGGAAACAAGTTGCAAACAAATATCAATGGAAACAAGTTGCAAACAAATAGCCATGGAAACAAGTTGCAAACAAATAGCCATGGAAACAAGTTGCAAACAAATATCCATGGAAACAAGTTGCAAACAAATATGAATAAATAAGTAAATAAAATTGTGAAAAAAAACTGACGGAATTTCAGATATCTATGGACACGAGTTACACAAAAATAATCAATAAATAAATTGCTTGAAAAATTGTTGGACAAATTTATGGAAAAATGGTGCATGGGATTGTAAGTGAAATGATATGTTTTATAATATTATTGTTAACATCGTTCTTAACACCAATATCCCCCCCAAATGAACTTAATGAAATCATGTGATCCTCCTAGGATATCTCATACAGGACTCACGCTCTAACCATTACACCATTAAGACAGTTATAATATTTTAACATGAAATTGAATAGTTAGGTAACATTTAAGGGTACAGCAGTCAGACACGGTGTCATTGAGGGAGGGTTTGAGTTGCTTAACCCCTTCTGTACCAGCGATGGCAGGGAGCCGTCAGTACAGTAGATAAATCACTCCCCAGTCCCAGCGACGGCAGGGAGCCGTCAGTAATGTACTTTCCTTGTAACTGCCAGTATCAGGCAGTACCTGGTACCACGACCGTTTGAGCACTGCTCTAGAGTTGGCAACACTTCTCAGCTTATATCCAAGCCTCTGCAGGCTGGGAGAGGCTGGAGAGCCAGTATTCCTTCATCTTTTGAGGTTGGAGGTTGTTCTATCTTGCCATGTTGGCCACATTGCTTGGGACTAGGGGGGGACTTTTATTTCTGTACCCTACGGTACAGTAGGGGTTAATGTAAAGGGACTCAAATATTCTTAAGCTACTATTTGATATACTAGATAAAATACTAAAGTGTTCGTCTTTAAGGGGAATATCACAGGACACAGAATGATCCCTTACTGCTGAGTGAGGGGAGGCCTGAAGTCTATGACCCATCGTGCTCAACTGGCCCTTGTGCTCATCTGTCCTGATTTTGAAAGCACGAATTGCGCTGCCAATATACCCAGCCTGGCAACCTGGGCAAGAGAAACAGTAGACGACAGAGAGAGCGCAAGGGAGTCGGAACGTTTCGTCACCAGCGTGTCATCATCAGTGATCTAAAAGTTAAATACATACACACAATATATTAAAATACCGAAGGTATCAGGATCAGATGAGCACAGGGGCCAGTCGAGCAGGACTTCTGCTATAATAGGGCCCAGTCAGGCACTCCTGATTGCTTAAGCAAGTGCCTGAATGAAATAAAGCATTTACAGGAAAAAAATATAAGAAAATAGCTTCAAAATTACACCAGAACAAGCTTCGTAGTACACAGAGTTCACCCGCAGCACTACCACAGACCGGCAATATTCGCAAATTATTAGCAATGCCGCGCTACATTTGCCTTTGTTAGCGCTGCATATATCTTGCGAGAGATAGATTGAGACTCAGTGCCCCGGCAGACGTGTTGGAGAGCGGAAGAGGGCCTGCCGCGCTCCCGCTCACTCGCACTCGTCTCCACAGGCTTTAATGGGCTTTATAATGCAGTAAATTGCCATGACGTTCCTGAACGGGTCCCGTAGTGAAAGGGTTAAGCTACATAAAATTGTCTGAGCTTAGCCAAAATCAAAGGCATAAAGGCATCATGGTGCTGAAGGGTAAAATAAGTTGTTTTGTTTTGTTTTGTTTTTCCCAGCATCTGTGTGTGTCCCTGTTGGTATGCCTGCTGGTGTATATGATGATGTTGGTACTACTGATAGTCCACCCGCAGCACCTGTACAAGCCCATCCTCCAACCCTGGTACAACTTCAACAGGTAATATTTCAAGGGGGGATTTTCACTTAAGAGAGTTTTTCTTTTTGTACCCCCTTCTCCCACATGTTTAGCCCCATTAGTTTTGAGATGTTCATACCTTCGCCCCATTAGCTTGTCAATTTTAAGACCTTTCGCCTCATTTCTGCCAATTTTATGACCTTTCGGGCCATCTAGGTGTCGATTTTTTCCTGGCAAGCGATTGCAAGCCTGCAATGTAGAAGAAAGAGGCCTTCGGCCGGGACATTTTTCTACCAAAAAATTTACAAATTTATCTTGAAAGGGGGTCTAGGTGTTTTTTTTTTGTTGTAAAGCTTGATGGAGGTCTAGTGAGGAAACTCAAAAATAAATAAATCGATAATTACTGTATATAGGCCTAACACAAAAGAAGCACTACCCCCTTAACGTAGGTCAGGTCAGGTGAAGGTATTGAGGGATAAGTCTATACAACGGCACCTCGTAGCTACTTTCTATTGTTCCTATTTCTGAAGAGTGTAGAGAGACAACGCTATCAAATCACCCCCACCCCATCTCTCTCTCTCTCTCCTCTCTCTCTCTCTCTCTCCACTATAGATAGTGATGACAAATAGAGTCGGCAACCTTATCTGTATATTCATCAAGAGCATCCTAGGTTCGAATCCCTGGACTGCCACATGTATTTGTTGATTTCATTAATTGAGTTTAGAAGTAAAGTCGGTTGGTGGAGGGAACATAATAATTCATCAAGAGCGAGCCAATACGGGCACCTCAATTACAGTATTTGTCTGGTTGAGTAATTTACGTTAAGCATGCATTCCGATAACGATACTAGACCAAACAAACGGCCAGTCTCCCCTTAACCCTATTAGGTGCAGGGCGGCCCAATTTGGAGCCTCCCAGTTTTACTCCATTAGCTTGGAGATTTTAAGACGATTCATCTCATTAGTTTGGCGATTATATGATGGTTCAACCCAATAAGGTGTCGATGTTTCCTGGGCGAGCGATAGCGAGCCTTCAATTTGGGAGAAACCGGCCTTTGGCCGGGAAATTTTTCTACCGAAAAATGTACACATTTAGCTTGAAGGGGGTCTGGGGGACATATTTTTTTTAGTTTGAAGGGGGTCTGGAGAGGCGTTTTTTTATTAAGTCTAGGGGGTAAGCTAAAAATACATTGTTCGAAAATGGCTAAAACAATTAAAGCCCTCCATAATTAAACACATGTTACGTCCTGGGATATATAAACACTGGGCTCTTTCTATTGGACTAGGTATGCGGCAACAAGCAACAACGGAAAACGCTAGATCCAACCCTTATCTATAAACCCAGGCAACAAACCACCCTAAACCGTCAAGAGTCCTGCCTGGACAACAAGGTATCCTATGACTCGGTTACAGGGTGCACGCACTATAGACTGCTGATAGTCAAGCAGGCTATATAAAAGATCACACAATTAAGTTGACTTGAAGCTTCAAGGAAAAGATAGATAACAGAATTAAATTGCAGAAACAATTTAATAACAAACTAGAAGAAAGTACATTTAACGTTACGTTAATTAATACAACTAATCACCCCTGCGTGAAAGAAGGTGAAAGCAAACAGTCCTCAAAACATCGTACCGGTAGACAAGATGCGGGTTTCTAAACTGCATGCGGCTACTGTAGGATCTGATGCTTAGCAAAGAAAGTACGTTACGGATTTAGAGAACTCTTAACTCATAAGCAGGAATAAATACTAGTGATAGGCCATACAGTGTATAATGGCATAGGTATTGTAATGCCCTCGAAAATGTCCCGCACCCACAATAATACTAACCCGAGTTGACGTCAGGTATAGCGTAAAATAGTCGTAGATGGTAAGTCCAATAAACTCATCTCGAGAGACTATCACCGTGGTTCTTAAAGATAGTCGTAGATGGTAAGTCCAATAAACTCATCTCGAGAGACTATCATCTGGTTCTTAAAAATCGGACTAAGGTTGCTATACTTTTGTACGTCCGTGGTAGTACAGTGGGTTAGCGCGCGGGCCTGGTGGTGATGGTGGTGCGTCACTAACCAGGGTTCGAACCCCACCCAAGGCATCTCAAAACCTGTGGGTTTTTAGGGGGGTTAAATTCCCTTCAGAGGTTCGTACCCCGCGCCAGGTACCAGGAAAGGTTGATCCTAAAGGTAGCCTGGGGATATTTCCCTTCCTATTTAACCCTGGTAAAACCTAGCATTTCAGGTATAATTAAATAAAGGCAGCAACTCGCAACATAACCACATACAGGTGTGCTTCTCACTCTTAGTCAGGCAAGCCTGCTCGGACAGAGTCTCTAAGCCCCACCATGACTCACAATGCTCACAAAAACGGTAAACTGTGACACAATAACAAGCATACAGAGATAATAAACCACTAGCTGTTAATCTGCCAGGTGGCAGAGGTCTAGCCGGAAGGATATAGGCTTCGGATACCCGGGCTGAGCCACCTGCTCTAGCCTAGGGACGTTCCCAGGTCTGTGCGCCAAATTACTCTAATTGAAAGGGTGCTCTCTTGAGAGACTCAGATCGCCAGTATCTGACTCTCTCCTGGCGACCCTAAAACAAAAGCAAGACGTGCTAGCGCAGTGCTGAGTGGACTAGGCAAGGGCCCTCACACTAGACACACAGGCACACAGACAAGAAAATGCCCCCAGACTCCCACGGGTATCCTAGTAAAGTCGTGCGGGTCCACAGGACTCGCACCAGCAGACTTTACTTAAAGGATCGCAAAAAGCCTCCCCTCCGGTCTAGGCCCTGCTAACCTGACACAAGAACACACTAGCAAGCATGAAACCACCAAATATGAGACAACAAAAAAGCTTCCTAGGTCTCATTAACAATTACATCTCTTCATAAAACCCAAAATCCTATCTAATTATCTGAGAGCTCGTCGTTAATACAATAATAGATATAAGGTCTATCAAGGGGATGGGATAATTAAATAGATTGGTGAAGTAGTGGAAAGAAGGCATACAAAGTAAGAGAGAAAGTTTCTAAGTGGGGTTGAGAGGGATAGATATCAAGGGAGTCCGAAGGGTACGACAGTGAGGTGAGCTCTGAATCTTGAATCTGTCTGGACCCCACCCTAGGTATGCGAAATACATCCCATGCTATTGGCAACACTCAACACAGTTGCAGGGTCAAAATCCTCTACCCCTTGCGTGAGTCGAAACTAAGCCTAACGTTGCAATTAAATTGGCAACATCAGGCTCGTCCCAAGCTAGACTCTCCGCGCGAAGCAACGTCCCCCAGCCGGTCTCTCTCTCCCGCTCGTCTCCTCTCACTCTCACTAGACTTACATCTTATATATTATAATGAAACAATCAACTATCGAGAATAAAATATACTAAGATGCGTTGGTTAAGAATAAGGGCAGCTACAAGCTGTGAAACAACATAAGAATATCCCAGACATTAGTTACATTGTCGTAGGATATATACTAAGTTCTAAACGGCTGGGCAGCCGACGCGCACGCATGCCCGCACGTGGCTACTATGCAGGAGCGTCACACACAATACCAAAATAACCCCAACGACGTTAGGCACCAGATAGGGTTAAGGCTGTATTTAGTCTTGCCCTGGGTGTAGTTACTGGCGACGACGGTAAACACGCGGCCGTAGCTATATATACTCTATCAATTAAGATATATACATATATATATATATGTAATGCCCTCGAAAATGTCCCGCACCCACAATAATACTAACCCGAGTTGACGTCAGGTATAGCGTAAAATAGTCGTAGATGGTAAGTCCAATAAACTCATCTCGAGAGACTATCACCGTGGTTCTTAAAGATAGTCGTAGATGGTAAGTCCAATAAACTCATCTCGAGAGACTATCATCTGGTTCTTAAAAATCGGACTAAGGTTGCTATACTTTTGTACGTCCGTGGTAGTACAGTGGGTTAGCGTGCGGGCCTGGTGGTGATGGTGGTGCATCACTAACCAGGGTTCGAACCCCACCCAAGGCATCTCAAAACCTGTGGGTTTTTAGGGGGATAAATTCCCTTCAGAGGTTCGTACCCCGCGCCAGGTACAAGGAAAGGTTGATCCTAAAGGTAGCCTGGGGATATTTCCCTTCCTATTTAACCCTGGTAAAACCTAGCATTTCATTATCAACCCCTATGATTTCCCTGCCTGTAATGCTCAGTGTGCCCTCCATCAAATTCGTGACTCTGCCAAACCTCGCCCCTCTACTCCTCGCATTTCTGTAAATGAAGAGGAGTGGGGACAAGAGGACGAAATAGCCCCCCCTATCATGACCTCAGACGACACCGAAGAAACCCTGGAGGAGGTAGATACCGACCCCCAGGATTTTTAAAGTATCCCACCGCTGTCACCAATGTTATGCCCTGTTTTTCTACAGGTTTAACTTGGGTAATGTGAGTTCTAATTGACTGGGTATATAAGGCTGCATGCACAATACAAGTTATGAGGAATAGAGAACACAAAATAAACACACGGTAACACGACACACGTTCAAGTTTATTGAAGTAAGTAAATAAAGAGCATGGAAAGATAGTAATTCTCGCACAAAACAAATAATAGAAGGGAACTGCTAGCATTAGCGGATCTGGATGGAGCCTAGTCTCCCACTTCCAACGTTCAGGTATACTCTTCTGATCACGGGTTTAATTAGCAAGTTTTATTTTACTGGAAGACCTCAATGTATTCATGTAATTCAATTTCACTGATTTGATCTCTTACTGGCTGGTCGCGTGCCCAAGTAGCAGCTCACAGTTAGGATTAGACACGCGTATATTGTAGAACACGGAATCTCTAGTAACCTCATGGGGGTACTGATCTAAGTTTTATATTCTTATGGCAGAAATACGTAGAACACAAATCAGTGGGCGAACGTTAGATATCACTAGAGTTTTAATATCTGAATAAGGTAATTACGAGAGTCAATGTCGCCTGTTAATTAATGAGCACTGATCGCTTAGTACATCCCAAATGGAATGGTTAAATATGAGTTACACTAGGCAAGGTTTTAGCCACTTTATAGAAAGTTAATAAGCGAGTGTCAAACTAGTACTATAACACTTAGTACTAGCAACATGAATCTTGAATAGTATTTGTAGATCTGGTCCTGGTTATCTTGCTTCCGGTGATGTTGGGGGCTAACGACTGGTTCCTCGGCCGTCCAGGTGGTCCGAAATGTAGGAAGTTCTCAAGTCGGATCTCTTGACGATCGTTGCTGGCTACACACTTATATACCCACGAATTTGTGTGAAGGTTATAAGGTGCACGTTAGGACTTGTACATGGACAGATGCTTCTATTAGTCTTCTCTGCCACGGAGTCTGCCGGATCTGGAATCTCTCAACTCCGGAACAACACAAGGGCAGAGCTAGAGGTTAACTGCAGGGTAGTGACCACTGGTTGGTGTCTAGCTTTCAACTGATTTGACTGGGGGCGGGAGCTAGATTTATAGGCTCGGTTCTGGACCCTGTAGACAGTAGGGATCTCGAGTCTTATGGACTTATTTGAGCTCTCAATAGATGGGGGTTAAATTCCCTTCAGAGGTTCGTACCCCGCGCCAGGTACCAGGAAAGGTTGATCCTAAAGGTAGCCTGGGGATATTTCCCTTCCTATTTAACCCTGGTAAAACCTAGCATTTCATTGCAAGTTTGGAACAGCCAGAACACGAGAACATCATGGCACACCGTTCTCACGTTCCCATCCCACATTATGATGAGGAAACTTATGAGATCGAAACATTCATGGACATAGTGAAACCCGTACTTGACCTAGCTTATACCACGGATGCACAAAAAATAGCCGTAACATTAACGCACCTGGGAAAAGCCGTTTCCCTGGTTGCCTATCAAGTGCACCCTGATCTCACCTGGGACGAATTTCGCCCAATAGTGATAGAAGCCATTAAGCCTTCGTTGGGCGTTTTCGTGGCCCACACCCGTATCCAAAACACTAAATTCGAAGGCGATGTAGATGCCACAGCGAATAAGATTGCCCAACACATAAAAATTTCTTTCCCCACGTTGACCAGAATCCAACAAGAACAGCAAATTCTGGTCAACCTTGTGTCGATATTGCCCTCAGCAGTAAAAGACCATTTCCGGGTGCACGATTTCGTCGGATACAGAAAAGATCTCATCACGATCCGACGTATTTTGGCTGTGCGCACAGAAGCACCCACCCAAATCGCTGCAATCAAGAGGTTTCCCACGCACCTGCAGCAAACCAACCACCAAAACTCCAATAATGCCTACCCAGCCTCATCCTTCAACAACAGACCCACCTACCCTTCCGGCAAGCCCCAACCCAGTAGACCACGGTTCCAACCGACCCAGCCACGCAGAATCTTCAACCGGAACAGCAACTACAACACCTACCAAAGTAAAAACCCTACCTTAGTCACTATCAACCCCTATGATTTCCCTGCCTGTAATGCTCAGTGTGCCCTCCATCAAATTCGTGACTCTGCCAAACCTCGCCCCTCTACTCCTCGCATTTCTGTAAATGAAGAGGAGTGGGGACAAGAGGAAGAAATAGCCCCCCCCTATCATGACCTCAGACGATACCGAAGAAACCCTGGAGGAGGTAGATACCGACCCCCAGGATTTTTAAAGTATTCCCCGCCCACGATGGGCTCGGCGGTGGACGCCATAACTAGTCGCACTGCCCCCATTTATTACATGGCCAAAATCAAGGACATTCCTGTCCGCTTGCTAATCGACACGGGAGCTGCCAAGTCATGTTTGTTCAAATCTTACTATGAAAAACATCCCCGACTATTTGGCCCTTTGTTAAACACCAAAACAGAACTCATCTCAGCTGCTGGTACTTACTTAAATCTCCTAGGAGACACTTTACCCCTATCAGTAACCACTCCTGACCCCCATGCTCGTTGTTATCACACATTCACAGTATTTTCCTCCAACTGTAAACATTATGATGGTTTCCTTGGACTTGACCTCTTTCAAAAACTCCAGGCTCAGATTGACTGCGGCCAAAGGCTGATCTCATTCAAAAACAAATTCCAGCCCAAAGCCTCTGACAAACCAATCACGCAGAAACCCATTCCCAAAAAGAAAAAAACAACCTCCCCCTCAACAAACCCTGAGTCAGGGTTACCAAGTTGCAGCTAGCACTAAGGTGACTCCTAAAACCTCCCCTTGCCCCGAGTTCTCTCAAAACCTCACTCAATTCAGTAAAAAAATGCCTCAACAAACGAAAGGAGACAAGTCCAAGCAACTCCCTCTCGGTAACCCCCTCAATTCTCGTAACTCTGTCCAGAATAAATCCTCCCATGTTTTCAGGACAGACTCTGATATATGTAACCATAATTCTATCCAATGTTTATGTACACATGTTTCCAGAGAAAATGCCGACCGATGTACCCAAAAATGTTTTTCCCATGCCCCCAGAAATGTTCAACTATCCCACAACCAACAACAATTCCCTGGTGACAGTTTTCCGTCAGTAGCTCCCTTTCCCCCCCACACCATTCACACCCCTGAAAAATTTCACAACCCCACACTTGACTCGCCCTCTCATGACAAACAAAACCACCAAATCCACATAAACTCCAAACAAACCGTTACTGCCACCGACAACGCTCCCCCCACCAACCCTCCGCAGTCCCTCCAACAAATCCCGTTTTCTAACCCCCTCACACCGCGCCCCACTGATCCTCCCACATGCGCCGTTAATCCCCCCCTCACGCGTGACCCCCCACCAAAGTGACCTTGCCCCCCTTATAAGTACCAAGCACCTGCTCGCCAGTCAATCCCCCACCATCATTAGCCCAGCGGTAGTTCAGGATAAATGCCAAATTCCCCCCCACTATCAAAAATGGGTGAACCTGTGGCCCATACCCCAAACTCACATGATATTTTTCCCCACTAACACGTCCCCCAACCCCCATCGTTGCCTCTTACAACCCGCCATAATTTCCGCTCGCATCAACCACATTCTCGTAGCAAATATCTCAGAGGAACCCCTGACATTACCAAAAGGTCTCATTATAGGAGACCTCGAAACTTTCGATGACCTCCCCATACATTGTAACGACACCCCTACCAGCCTCCAATTGCCCCCTCTTCCTGAGACACTATCTGACCACCAAAAGAACGGCATGTACGACCTACTGCTGGAATTCAGTGACGTGTTTGCCCAACAACCCACCGAAATCGGACAGACTGATGTAGAACAACACATCATTAACACCACAGGCCCCCCCATATGACAACCATCCCGTAGAAAGAACCCCATACAACGTCAGGAAGAGGAATGCCAAGTCCAGGAAATGTTAGAGGCCGGGATTGCCACCCCGTCCATTAGCCCCTGGTCTTCCCCTGTTGTCTTAGTCAAAAAGAAAGATGGGACAACCCGTTTTTGCGTCGATTACAGGAGGTTAAATGACATAACCATTAAAGACGCTACGCCCTTACCCCGAATAGACGATTCCCTTGACTCCCTATACGGATCCAAATGGTTCACTACCCTCGACTTGCAAGCAGGGTATTGGCAAGTGCCTATCAAGGCCGAGGACCAAAAGAAAACAGCATTTTCCACTAGTGGTGGCCATCACTATGAATTTAACGTCCTACCTTTTGGCCTCTGTAACGGACCCGCCACTTTCTCCCGTTTGATGGAAACGGTATTACATGGCCTAACCTGGGAAACCTGCCTAGCCTATCTGGACGATATTATTGTGTACTCTCCAACCTGGGAAGAACACCTCCTCAGGTTGAGACAAGTCCTTCAAAGAATCCGAGCCGCCGGGTTGAAATTAAAACCCTCAAAGTGCGTGATTGCCCGGAATAAGGTATATTTTCTCGGACACGTGATATCTGAACATGGTATTGCGCCAGACCCAAAGAAACTTCAAGCCATACAAAACCAAACCCCACCCACCACTGTTAAAGGAATACGTTCGTTTCTAGGTTTAGCCACATACTACAGACGTTTCGTCCCCCACTTTGCCACCATAGCCAGACCCCTCCACCAACTTACCCACAAAGACACCCCGTTCACCTGGACACCTGAAAGAGACCTCGCGTTTAACACTTTGAAGCAAAAGCTAATCCAAGCCCCTATTGTCGTTTTCCCTGACTACCAGAAACCTTTCCGTCTTTATACCGACGTATCTCTGTACGCCATAGGTGCAGTTTTAGCTCAATTCAGAGACGGAAAGGAACATGTGATAGCGTATGCCAGCTCCACCCTCACCCCACCACAACAGAATTACGCAGCCACCAAGAGAGAGTGCTTAGGGATCATTTGGGCACTCAGCCACTTCCGGTCATTTGTGTTGGGCGCAAAACTCGAAATAATTACGGACCATCAATCTTTACAATGGCTGCGTAGGTGCGAAACCAACTCAGCCATTTTGGTACGTTGGAGGGAGACATTAGAGGACTACGACTTTACCATACAATATCGTCCCGGCAAACTCCATACTAATGCAGACGCCCTGTCACGTTTGCCAGTACCAAAAGACCCCCCCACCAACCTAGCCGCCTTACAAAACACTCAATTGGTATCTACCCCCACCCCCCGACAGAATGCCCCCCCAGCCCCCTCCCTAATTCAATCTTGGGAAGCACAAATCAGACCCCCCTGGATACCGTTAAATGTCTTCAGGGGACTGACTCGCTGGGGAGATCAACTTGCCACAGACACTGGTCACATAATCTTGGACCCCACCATTGCCCATGACTACATGATTGCCATCCAGAGGGGAAACGGCATACACCTTGGACAACAGAAGATGTTAAAGATCTTCACAGACCAATACTGGACCCCCAACCCCTCCAAAATTGCACAACGAGTGACAGAATCCTGCAAACCGTGTTTATTGGGAAAGGATAGATCACGCACCCCAGGCCCAGCTGGTACCATTTCTGCCAACAAACTGTTCCAAGTCCTATCCCTCGACATCATGGGCCCGTTCCCTTCTTACGCTGGCAACCGCTATATCGTCACATTTGTGGACGTATATTCAAATTTTTTAATAGCCTGCCCAGTTAAAGACCACACAGCCACCACACTCCTTGCCACAGAAGTGTTCCCTATATTCGGCCTTCCCCTTGCTCTTCTATCGGACAATGCCCCCGAGTTTAGTGGACACGTTTGGCAACAATTCACCCAACAATGCGGTATTAAGATTAAACACTCATCCCCGTACTGGCCTCAATGAAATGCTAGGTTTTACCAGGGTTAAATAGGAAGGGAAATATCCCCAGGCTACCTTTAGGATCAACCTTTCCTGGTACCTGGCGCGGGGTACGAACCTCTGAAGGGAGTTTAACCCCCCTAAAAACCCACAGGTTTTGAGATGCCTTGGGTGGGGTTCGAACCCTGGTTAGTGATGCACCACCATCACCACCAGGCCCGCGCGCTAACCCACTGTACTACCACGGACGTACAAAAGTATAGCAACCTTAGTCCGATTTTTAAGAACCAGATGATAGTCTCTCGAGATGAGTTTATTGGACTTACCATCTACGACTATCTTTAAGAACCACGGTGATAGTCTCTCGAGATGAGTTTATTGGACTTACCATCTACGACTATTTTACGCTATACCTGACGTCAACTCGGGTTAGTATTATTGTGGGTGCGGGACATTTTTGAGGGCATTACAATATATATATATATATATATATATATATATATATGTTTGTGTGTGTGTGTGTATTGGTGCGTGTGCTTAGGTGTAACTAAGGAGATATTTGTCAACTTTTGCTAAAACAATGAATGAGAGAGACGGTCTATAGCAATCCGTTAGCCTGTCGGATTTCCTTCAAAACAAGCCTTTAGCCTCAAGGTGTTAACGACCATACCGAAAGTAAATATGTAAAGGCCCCCCCCCCCCCCATACCATAATAATATTCAAATTATACATTCTGGAATATACTCGTTTTATGTTCATTAGACTACCTTTGGACAGGCTAAAGAAAGATTTTAAGGGTTCACTAAAAATATTATATTAGAAATTAAGATTAATTCCACGAACTAACTAAATATTCGGGATGTGGAAGTGTATGAATCCTTTGGGGTGGAAGAACAAGTGCTGGCCATCAAATTAATATTCGGGATGTGGAAGTGTATGAATCCTTTGGGGTGGAAGAACAAGTGCTGGCCATCAAATTAATATTCGGGATGTGGAAGTGTATGAATCCTTTGGGGTGGAAGAACAAGTGCTGGCCATCAAATTAATATTCGGGATGTGGAAGTGTATGAATCCTTTGGGGTGGAAGAACAAGTGCTGGCCATCAAATTTGGTGGAGGTGAGTGGCTAGAGAAATTAATTTATCATGGAAAAGTTCATATTCTCGTACCAATTATCTTTAAGCCGGTATCACACGAGAGCTTTTATAGTCAACATTCGACAATCAACATTTCTCTGGCAACATTTTTGGAGTAATTTACACTGGTATCAGCAACTCGACTGTTGATAGATGAACTTACGAGACCGAAATATATTTAATGTTGATCTCATAAGCTGCCAGACCAGTGTTGAGGATAAATGTTGAGGGAAAAAGCGCTCGTGTGATACCGGCTTTATCCTGGCGGTAGAGACACAGCTTCGGAGGCGGTGGAACCCTTTATGACCTCTGACCTGCCGTATGAAGACTCCTCCCTTGAGAACATTACCGGGCAGTGGCAGGACTTCCCTGAGCCAGGTCCGGTGGACACGAATAACCCGCCGCTCAAGAAGATACTCTTTTGGAATGACGCAAGTAGACATTTGCACTCCTTTTCTCTCTTTTTCTGGCTTGTATCCATTCGGCCCCATTCAGTCAACTGTTTTAAGACATTTATCCCCATCCAGGTGTCAATTTCTTCCTGGCGAGCTAATTTCTTCCTGGCGAGCGATAGCGAGCCAGCATTTTATGGAGAAATACGGCTTCGCCGGAGACATTTTTCTATCGAAAAATGTACAAATTTGGCTTGCTGTCAAAATAAAATATATATATATGCTGGCTCGCTACCGCTCGCCAGGAAAATATTGACACCTGGATGGGGGTAAGCATCTTAAAACAGTAGGCTGAATGGGGCCGAATGGATACAAGCCAAAGAGAGAGGGAGAGAAAAAAAAAAAAAAAGCGAGGTGGGCAGTGGCAGGACTTCCCCGAGCCAGGACTAAACCCGCCTCTCAAGAAGATACTCTTTTGGAATGACGTAAGCAGACATCTGCACTCAGTGGGTATTCGTCCCCACTTGAGCATCCTAGGTTCGAATCCCTGGACTGCCACATGTATTTGTTGATTTCATTAATTGAGTTTAGGAGTAAAGTCGGTTGGTGGAGGTAACATAATAATTTACTCTGTCTGGCTTGAGGTTTTTCGTCCCTACCTGCTTTCAACTCTGGTGGAGGCACTTGTCACAGGCAGCTCTGCCTTTTGTCTCCCTCATCCACATAGAACAAAAAATAAAAACCTATTATGCATGCTAATTTAATATGGGTGTAGTGTATGTTAAGGGACCTATAGCCTGTTTTGTTTTTTGTTTTAAGCTAGCGGGAAATTATCTGAATTTGGAACTATTCCCTTGCATATAGTAAAATAGGACTTCAGAGCCTATCAAACCTTCTGGATTATTAAGCCAGCACACTGTAAGTCAAGTATAGCGTTAGTTCTGGAGCCCTTTTTCGAGAACTCCAGTCCCTTCTCCCTTGCAGGTGTTTGACATTAAGCACCACAGTTTCGGCTTTGGTCGGGAGCCGTTTTTAAGAGCCGGGTGCCGCATCAACACCTGCTTCACCACCTCCGACCGAACCCGCTTCCCGCCGGACCAGATTGATGCTCTTATATGGCACTGGCGCTCCGAGGACAAGACCTTCCCCAAGACCACCAGGTGAAGTCATGCATCTCCTTGATAGTTTACTTATTTGAGGGAGGGATAGGCATAATTATACAGTATATTTGCTCTTTTGTTAAAACATAACATTGTTTCCTCCTTAGACCTCCATCAAGCTGAAAAATACACCCCGCCCCCGAGACCTTTCTTCAAGATAAATTTTTACATCTTTCGATAGAAAAATGTTCCGGCCAAAGGCCGGTTCCTATTAAATTACACGCAAATTGACACCTAAATAGCACGATAGGCCTTAAAATTGACAACGAAATGGAGCTAAAGGTGTTAAAATCACCAAACTATTGGGCCGAACGTCTTATAATCTGAAAACTATAAGTTGACCTTTCCTAAGACCAGGTGAAGTCTTTGAGGGATAAGCATTTACAACGGCACCTTGTAGCTACTTTCTACTTTCCCTAATTTCTGAAGAGTGTTGGAGAGAGAGGAAGCTGTTGGAGTGGCTTTGTCATGCATCTCCTTGATCATTTAGTTAGTTAAGGGGCTAGTGGATGTTTTTTGGGGTATTTATTTTCTAGTTTCCTCGCTAGACCTCCCTCAAACTTAGAAAAGAACACCAATTATTCCTTTTCATAGTCTTTAACCCGGGAACTATGGGAAGACTCTTAAGAGTTCCCCCGGCGGACTGCGGGAAGACTCTTAAGAGTCAGGGAAAAAAAAAATCAATTTAAAACCGATTTTTTTTTTTTTTGCCCCTGGGCCATGCCAAATATCACTCCTCTACCTCCCCTCCTTCCCCACTTTCCTCCCCTCCTTCAGTTATCACCTATTTTCCCTGTTATTCCCTTATTCTGTGGTATATTTTCGTGCTAACATTAGCGAGTTGCAAGCAGAGCATTGTCATCACTGTTAGCAAGCGAGTGCAAGAGAGAGAGAGAGAGTATCGATCGACAGTGTCTCTCCAGAGTTGGGGAAAAGTGGCGGGAAAGGAGGTTGCCTCAGCCATACATTATGTAACTCCCGGCCTGTATCGCCGATTTTGACCATCCAAACGCTGTTTCCACTTGTTTTATTGTTGTAACAGGTTAATACCCTTATAATCAACCTATAATAGGCGCATATGGAGAAGTATTAATGCTATTTATGGTAAAATAAATATTTTAGTGATGGAAACAGCTCAAATACGTGCGCACAGGCAGAGGTGTCTCATACCCCCCATGCGCACTTCAGAGGTTAAGGGGACAGTGGCTATTTTGGGGGCTCTATTTATTTATATAGTCATTTTTGTTTTAGTTTCTTAAATAAAACTTCATCAAGCTTAAAAATATACATCCCCCCAAGACCTTCCTTCAAGATCAATTTGTACATTTTTCGATAGAAAACCGAAAGCCGGTTCCTCTTAATTTATAGGCTTGCTATCGCTCGCCAGGAAAAAATCGACACCTAAATGACACGAAAAGTCTTATTAATAATAAAGAAATGGGGTGAAAGGTCTTAAAATCCCCAAACTAATGGAGTGAACATTTTAAAATCTGAAAACTAAAGGGAGAAGGGTGTCCAAGAAAACCGACCATCTCCCCTTAATGTATGCGCACTTAATGTCAAATGCAATAGGATAATTATAGGTTTGACGGAATAATGCTTTACTTCACGCATTATAATTCCTCAATGTTTCGAATGACATTAACCCCTTCTGTACCGGGGATGTACTTTTCATTATATTCTGGCAACTATAAGACGATTTTGTACAACTTATCAAGGACGTCTACTTATTCAAAGGCTACAGACTATCTCAATTAATCCAAATACCTACCATATATCCTTCCTAAGCTTCATAAAATCGTCTAAATGTAGCTATAATAAAACAAATATATAGAATATGACATCCCTTTTAGGGTAGACCATCTTATTCGTGCGTTGTGGTCGTCTTGGTACTCGAAATAGATAAGCATACTACCCATAGCACTGAAAATAGATAAGCATACTACCCATAGCACTGAAAATAGATAAGCATACTACCCATAGCACTGAAAATAGATAAGCATACTACCCATAGCACTGAAAATAGATAAGCATACTACCCATAGCACTGAAAATAGATAAGCATACTACCCATAGCACTGAAAATAGATAAGCATACTACCCATAGCACTGAAAATAGATAAGCATACTACCCATAGCACTGAAAATAGATAAGCATACTACCCATAGCACTGAAAATAGATTAGCATTCGACCCATAGCACTGAAAATAGATAAGCATACTACCCATAGCACTGAAAATAGATAAGCATACTACCCATAGCACTGACAATAGATAAGCATACTACCCATAGCACTGAAAATAGATAAGCATACTACCCATAGCACTGAAAATAGATAAGCATACTACCCATAGCACTGAAAATAGATAAGCATACTAACCATAGCACTGAAAAAAAGTAGATTTTGTAAATTTGATATATAAATCATGATAGTTACGGAAAAAAATAACGTTTAATGTTTATTATAAGTATTATTATGTGACTGAGAAAGGGGCAAGGGAATGCGAAAGTGATCCCGGACTTTATGAATTGGAACTTTAAATGTTGTTTCTGTTCGGGCTCTGTCTCGAGTCTCATTCTCCCTGCAGACTGCCTCACACCCGATACGTATTCTGGCTTTTCGAATCCCCCGCACACTTGTATGGCGACGTTAGGCCGTATAAAAACCTCTTCAATTGGACTTTTACCTACAGGCTTGATTCGGACTTCTCTAATCCGTGAGTATACATTTTGTTTTCACATAGTAGCGATTTGTTCTTTCAGCTTTAATTAACCCGAGAAGTGCGATAGAACTAACGGAAGTATGTGTATAGCGAACGCAATAGGCCACACGGAAGCAAGACCATGAAAAAACTCTGATATAAAAGGATTTCTTCAAATTGGACTTTTATCTACAGGCTTGATTCGGACTTACCTAATCAGTGAGTATATATAATATTATAATATCATATTTTTGACATATAAGTGATTTATTCTTTCAGCTTTAAGGGGGGATGGGCCTGTTTTCTGGACCACTTTCTCCCTCATGTTTAGCCCCATTAGTTTTCAGATGTTAAGATGTTTGCCCCATTAGTTAGTCAATTTTAAGACCTTTCGCCCCATTTCTTTGTCAATATTTAGACCTTTCGTGCTATTTAGGTGTCAATTTTTTCCCTGGCGAACAATAGTGAGCCTGTAATGTTGGAAGAATCGGCCTTCGGCTGGGAAATTTTTCTACCGAAAAATGTACAAATTAAACTAGAAGGGGGATCTAATGGATTTGTTTTTTTAATTTGACGGAGGTCTAAGGAGGAAACTAGAAAAATAATGAATACATGCAAAAATCGCCCAAAAAGTGAACCATCCCCCCTTAATTAACGGGAGGTTTGTAATTTTTTTTTTTTTTTTTTTTTTTTTTATGTTTTTTTTTTTTTTATAGCTTTTGGTTTTGGTAACCCATTGCACAGTTGGGTATGCGGTTTTGATTTTGGGCAAAGCGGCACTTCTACTTTATAATTAATTATTAACTTATATTTATTTTTTCGTTTCCTCCCTAGACCTCCATCAAGCTTTAAAAAATACCCCCCAAACCCCTTCGAGATAAATTTTTGAATATGTTGGTAAAAAATTGCCCTACAACTATATCCTATATTAAGACGGTACACTCGGATACCAGAGTCTCTAGCCCACTCATTTATAGTTGTGAACTTCACCTATCTCAAATTATGGAAGTATACATCTCTGGAAACGACTTTATGAATAATATTTTCTACACATCAACTACCAAAATATATATACTATTTATTGATAAGCAAGTTCTAACCAAAAATCAATCCTGATAGTTATAATAGCATAAAGAAAAACATAGGGGGTCCACAAATCCATCCTGATAGTTATAATAGCATAAAGAAAAACATAGGGGGTCCACAAATCCTGATAGTTATAATAGCATAAAGAAAAACATAGGGGGTCCACAATTATAATAGCATAAAGAAAAACATAGGGGGTCAACAATTATAATAGCATAAAGAAAAACATAGGGGGTCAACAATAGCATAAAGAAAAACATAGGGGGTCCACAATTATAATAGCATAAAGAAAAACATAGGGGGTCCACAATTATAATAGCATAAAGAAAAACATAGGGGGTCCACAATTATAATAGCATAAAGAAAAACATAGGGGGTCCACAATTATAATAGCATAAAGAAAAACAGGGGGTCAACAATTATAATAGCATAAAGAAAAACATAGGGGGTCCACAAATAGCATAAAGAAAAACATAGGGGGTCCACAATTATAATAGCATAAAGAAAAACATAGGGGGTCCACAAATAGCATAAAGAAAAACATAGGGGGTCCACAATTATAATAGCATAAAGAAAAACATAGGGGGTCCACAAATCAATCCTGATAGTTATAATAGCATAAAGAAAAACATAGGGGGTCAACAATAGCATAAAGAAAAACATAGGGGGTCCACAAATAGCATAAAGAAAAACATAGGGGGTCAACAAATCAATCCTGATAGTTATAATAGCATAAAGAAAAACATAGGGGGTCCACAATTCTTATGAGTGGACAAAGAAGTCATAGCCGTCTGTTTACTGAATTTTAGAAGCCTGCATATATATGAGTTAAAGACTTTTAGTGCGTTTACCTTGTGAAGTTCTTATACCATGCGATATACAGCTACGGTCGTGTGTACCGTCGTCGCCAGCCGCTACCACCCACGGACCGTAACTATGCTGAGGGCAAGACCAAATTGGTGGCCTGGTTTGTGTCAAACTGTCACACCGTGGGAGGCAGGGAACTGTGAGTATTTTTTTTTTTTTTTTTCCGTTCTTTCTCGTGTTACCATTAGTTACCAGATTTTATAACGTTCGGCCCATTAGTTTGACGATTTTAACACTTTTCACCCCATTTCTTTGTCAATTTTAAAACCTTTCGTGCCATTTAGGTGTCGATATTATCCAGGTGAGCGATAGCGAGCCTATAATTTTAAGAGGAATCGGCCTTCGGCCGAGAAATTTTTCTACCGAAAAATGTACACATTTATCTTTGAAGGGGGTCTAGGGGGTGTTTTTTTAAGCTTGATGGAGGTCTAGCGAGAAAACTAAAAAATAAATTAATATATAAACTAATAGACCACAAAAATAGCCACTCTCCCCTTAACTACGCTGAGGGCAAGACTAAACTGGTGGCCTGGTTTGTGTCCAACTGACACACCAGGGAGGGGGCAGGGAACAGTGAGTATAGCCCCTTCTTCCTCATGTTGAGCCCCATTAGTAGATTTGGTAGATTTTATTTTAGTAGATATGGTAGATTTTATGACGTTCGGCCCATTAGTTTGACAATTTTAACACCTTTCATCCCATTTAATTGTCAATTTAAGACCTTTCGTGCCATTCGGGTGTCGATTTTATCCTAGCGAGCCATAGCAAACCTATAATTTTAAGAGGAACAGGCCTTTGGCCGGGACATTTCTCTACCTAGAAATGTACAAATATATCCTGACAGTCTAGGGTACCGTACTGTCAAAATATCAATATAGATAGTTATAATAGTACAAATAAGAACATAGGGTGTCCACGGATTCTTATGAGTTGGCTAGAGACTATGGCATCCGAGTGTACTGTCGGCCAAATAAGTGATGTCTCGGAACCAAGTATATTTTGATCAATAATTGATCTCAGCAATATCTAAACTTGATTTCTTAATTTTGAGTGAGATACACAAAAACGCTCCTACACTTAACGACCTTATTCAACATCTGACAAACATGAATACAACACAAAGCTAGCCAAACGTAATGACCACTGAGACATGACTTATTAGCACTACCGTACTTACACACTTTGCATGTATAACTTAGGAGTGCACAAAGGGCAATAGAAAAACCAATGCTAAGAATAACACTTAGAGATAGGAAGAGAGCATCGTGGGTAAGAGAGCAAACCAAAGTCAAGGATATTCTAGAAACTATTAAAGAGCAGAAGTGGAGATGGGCAGGACATGTAGCAAGAAGAGAGGACAATAGGTGGAGTAAAAGACTAACTGACTGGACCCCCAGAGAAGGAAAGCACGATAGGAGAAGACCAGACAAGAGGTGGAGAGACGAGATAGAAAAGACTGCAGGGGTACATGTGTAGGAGTGGTAGCAAGTAATGGAGGGGAATTATCTCACCTAATCACAAATTGCTTTGTTTTGAGGGCCACTGGGATGTTTTGAAAGTTTTTTTTATGCCTTGGATCTTAAGAGTCTGGCCGCATTCGCCCAATAGAACCTCTTAAGTGTCTGGCTGCATTCCCTTGGTTAAGGGAGGCCTTTGTCCAGCAGTGGACTCCTAATAGCTGATGATGATGATGATGATGATATAAATTTTGCACAGGGTGGTTAAGCAAATGAGCCGATGGATGCCAGTGGACGTGTACGGCGCGTGTGGGAGTTTAAAGTGTCCTAGGAATAAAGAAAGCCAATGTTCCAAGATGCTCAACGAGGAATACAAGTTCTATTTATCCTTTGAGAACTCCCTGTGTAAAGACTACATCACTGAAAAGCTCTTCCAGAGGATGTCGTAAGTAGATTGTAAGGCGGTGTCA
Organism: Paralithodes platypus; assembly: GCA_032716605.1. Classification (NCBI taxonomy): domain Eukaryota; kingdom Metazoa; phylum Arthropoda; class Malacostraca; order Decapoda; family Lithodidae; genus Paralithodes; species Paralithodes platypus. The sequence goes on along the minus strand of CM064496.1, from coordinate 53,685,356 downwards.
CACGAGCGCTTTTTCTGACATTTTTTTATGATATATATATATATATATATATATATATATATATATATATATATATATATACAGGTATATATATATACTGTATATATATATGGGGTATAGGACAGGGGTATGTACAGTCGGCCAAATCAGCGATGTCTCGGCACCAAGTATATTTTGATCAATAATTGGTATCAGAATTATTTAAGCATGATTTATTAATTTCGAGTGAGATATCAATAATTGGCATCAGCAATATCCGAACACGTTTTCTTCATTTCGAGGGAGATTTACAAATACGTTCCCACAATTACCCACCCTATTCAACATCTGACAGACATTAATACAGCACAGAGCGAGCAAAACGTAATGACAGGTGAGACATGACTTATTAGGGCGACCGTACAACAGCAACTTCTATTAATCCTTGCAGTGCGGGTGCAGTTTAATTATTTGTATATATAATTTTATTTTATCATTAAACAATTTTACTGTTTAGGAATAATTTATGATAGTCAACGAATTAATGCACCTCTTTGATTACTAGACATCCTTCCTAAGCTGCATAAATATGTTGAACAGTTGCCAGAATGTAATGGAAACGACGTCAGTCACTGGCACTGAATTGGTTAATGGGTTGTTTTCATGGTTATGTATCCAATAAAAAAAAAAAAAAAAAAAATATATATATATATATATATGTATATATATACAGTATATACTGTACACCGTGTACAGTATATATAAGAAACAACATCTCAACACTAGAATCTCTCAAACCTCTCTCTGGCTACACTTTCCTACCCCTGCACTTCATTTTCCTTTTTGTTCATGCTTCTACAAAAATTAGGATACGTTTAGATAATCAGACAGCTATATTAATGAGGAAAATAAGCATTGCACAGAATGAACACCTCCATGTCCATCCGCAAATGCCCAGTCCAAGCAAAATCTTTGTCTTTCCTCCGTCCTTCCCTATCTGCATACAAGGTGGGGTGGGTGGCATATTCAAAACTAACCAAAATCTTATTGATACCTGCTGCTCCCACAGCCTGGGCATTATAAGTAACACCCCATTCTTAACATTAGTCTTCAATTACAAACCCCAATGCACTTGAATAAACCAATGAAAGCATATGGTCCTCCCGGGATTCGAATTTGGGACACCACACCCAGAACATAAGCATCTAAACCATTACACCACCTACACAGTGTTATATGGGTTGGGTAACTACTACAGATCTCACTAACTGTTGGTGTTTCCACAGCCTGGATGTGATACCAGTGGTGTATGGGCTGGGTAACTACACCAGTCAGGCACCACCTCACTCCTACATTGATGCTCTCAGCTTCCCCTCAGTCAAGGCTCTGGCTGACTACCTCCTCTACCTCCACCACAACGATACTGCTTACAATGAATACTTCAGGTTTGTAATACCAGTCATCACTTCACTAACACTGTCAAGGTTCTGACAAGAACCATTGACCGGACAACTTAACCAGTAGACCATCTAAACCAGTACCAACTCAACCAATACTATTGGGTTAGGTAGATTTAGGTTAGAACTTCAATGTGACACCCATTTAGTTGGCCATGATTGATTTAGCATTGCTTGAGATGTTCTACAGGTTGCATTGTCCGGGAACCCCTAGAACTTACAATTCTTTCATGAATGCAGTATGTACGAAGCTGGATATGGTTACCTGTATTGATGCCTGTTTCAAAAGTCCTAATTAGGGATAGCTAAACTAAAATATCACATGTTCAACGTTACTTCCTTTTTAAACTAGGTTATGGTATGCCTTCATTATGATTTTAGTCTATTGATCTTTCTTAAAAATCTGTTAAAATAGCCTCAACTTATTTCAGTTGTTGCCTTTTACTGTTAGTTTATCCTCTGCAGGTCCGAAAGTCCAAAATAAAAATTATTCTTGTATGCAATAATCGTGGAGTCTCCCCCGCCACTGGGTTGCTTCACAGTCTCCACCCAGGCAGCTAGATTCAGGGAAGCCTGGTCCTGCTCAGCTCTTTTTACTGTATACCTTATTGTATCTCTATCTCTCTTCCCATGAAGATCAGCGGAGTAAGCATAAACAGCTGCTATGTAGTCGCAGGCCACAGGTAACTTGTTTGCTAGTAATTGATCAAGGGAAGCTTGCCTGGCTGCCACCGCCTTCGTTTTCTTTACTCCATTGCCCAGCTCGGCTGCACATCTCGCCATTGCACCACAACTGGACTTTGCAGGCTCCGAATATTGGAGCTGAGTAATTGCCAACCGGAGCTCCTCTTTAGTTGCGTCCCGAGCTGGTCTTGGTAACCGAGTAGGACTCTTCCGTTCCTCCCGAAAATATATAACCAGCATCGGAAATTGCTCCAATATCCCTTCCTACTTCGTCCCTCCCACCTAAAATTAATTCAGTCACCCTCCTATGCACTTTCTCTACCTCCCTCCACCCTCATACATGCACGGGAGACAGCCGGGACTGTTAATGTGCCTAAAGCAAGCAAAGGAAGCACACCTATGTCGCTCTCCCTCGTACACATTCGCCACCTCTTCCGTCACAATAATATGTTTTTTCACTGGATGTTTGCTCTTTACACCTATTATCTGGTTCTACAATGTTTACATGTTCATTATACAAGTAAAATATGTTCATATGGAGCAAGAATGTTGCTTTATATTGTAAATATAAATTTGTTTGTCCGAATTGACATTTAAATGTCCCACGCCGGCGGACCTTTCAAAAACATGATTGACGCATTCCTCCGGTTACTATGCCGCATAGACAGAGTAAATCCATATATTTCTAATATGTATCAGGAAATCAGCTGCTAAAAGATTAAACTTACCGTCAGCTGAAGACAGGCCGAGTACAGTGTACCTAATATTTCAGATGGAAGAGATATCACACAGTCTCCATGAAGTGGGCGCATCGGGCTCAAGTTTGGTGCCAACTGTGTGAGCGTCTCCACACTGACACCTCCACCAAGACCTACGACCTCTATAAGTGGTTTGTGGAGGACTCACACTGCCTATCTCGCACCAGTCCTCAGATCAAACCTTTCATCCAGGGGCGGAATATATAAATGGGCTTACCCAGACTTTAATGCAATATTTTTACTTAACCTTGAAGTTTGTGCCCAGGCAGCTTTATATAACGTCTCTACAGTAGTCGTTAAGTTTGGCTATATGGAGTTATATGGAGAAATCCGGCTTCGCCAGAGACATTTTTCTATCGAAAAATGTACAAATTTAGCCTGCTTTAAAAAAAAAAGTAATAATAATATGCTGGCTCGCTACCGCTCGCCAGGATAAAATCATCACCTCGATGGGGATAAACGTCTTAAAACAGTAGGCTGAATGAGGCCGAATGGATACAACTCAGAGAGAGAAGGAGAGAGAGATAAATAAAACGAGGTGGGCTCCCTTAAAATATATGAAACTACTGTGTGTCCCAAATGGGCCTGGGTCTCCGGGTGTTTCTCCTGGAAGACCTAGATGTGTGTGATTTTGTGTTGGTGGTGTAATGGTTAAGGTGCTTATGTTTTGTGTGTGGTGTCCCGAGTTCGAATCCCGGGAAGACCATATGCTTTCATTATTTTATTCAAGTACATTGGGGTTTGTAATTGATGATTAATGTTAAGAACTTATGTCCATGTTCGAGCTCTGTCTTGAGTCGGCCACCCCCATAAAAAAAAAAAAAAAAAAAAAAAAAATAGGTAAGTGTCAGTGTACATACATACATACATACATACATACTATGTGTCTCTGTCTCGTCTTAACCCCTTCAGCACCATAACGCCTGTTTACTTTTGATTCTGGCTAACATTCTATGATTTTACGCAGTTTAAGGGGAGGTTTTTAGTTTGTTTCCTACTCCTCCAGCAATCTTAAGATTTCACCCCCTTGAGCCCCTTTCAAGATAAATTTGTACATTTTTCGGTAGAAAAAGGTCCCGGCCGAAGGCCGGTAACTCTTAAATTACAGGCTCGCTATCGCTCGCCAGGATAAAATCGACACCTAAATGGCACGAAAGGTCTTCAAATTGACAGAATGGGGCGGAAATTCTTAAAATCACCAAAATAATGGGGCAAACGTCTTAAAATCTCAAAAGCAATGGGGCTAGACATGAGGGAGAATGGGGTCAAGAAAAAAGTCCCTTAAGGGGAATCTCCCCTTAAGAGGGACCTACTGTATGTTACTAAGAGGGTTTAATGAGATCGCATTTACCCATTTGAGTCATAGAGGTAGGTTATAAACTAAAGAAAATCGTCTAATGGTAACCAGAATATGATGACATTTAGGTTCCAGAATGGAGAAGGGTTACAAAATGGCGACGGTTGTTCGGGAGTGGTTAAAAGGAGACCTACCTGAGTGGACGGGGCATCAGAGTCATCAGTCCTCTTGTCACCGATCGTCAAGTCCAGATTAAGGGGGGATGGGCCGGTTTTCTGGACCACTTTCTCCCTCATGTTTAGCCCTAATAGTTTTCATATGTTAAGATGTTTGCCCCATAAGTTAGTCGATTTTTAAGACCTTTCGCCCCATTTCTTCGTCAATATTTAGACCTTTCGTGCTATTTAGGTGTCGATATTTTCCCTGGCGAACGATAGTGAGCCTGTATTGTTGGAAGAACCGGCCTTCGGCCGGGACATTTTTCGGTAGAAAAATGTACAAATTAATCTAAAATGGGGATCTAATTGATGTTTTTTTTTAATTTAATGGAGGTCTAGGGAGGAAACTAGAAAAATAATGAACACATGCAAAAATCGCCCAAAAAGTGAACCATATATATTAAAAGATATATATGCCAACCCTATTTTCGCATACCATCCGTAGATAACAAAAACATTAAACCTAGGAAATTCGTTGTTATTTGTGTATATTTCTCATGCAATAAGCTATAATACATGAAACTATATTTCTCATGCAATAAGCTATAATACATAACACTATATTTCTCATGCAATAAGCTATAATACATAACACTATATTTCTCATGCAATAAGCTATAATACATAACACTATATTTCTCATGCAATAAGCTATAATACATGAAACTATATTTCATAACTATACACTTCACAAGAACCAAACAGACCGAAAATTATGTCAATCGATTTCCAAGAGGGTTTACTTCTATCCAGGTCAGGTGAAGGTATTGAGGGATAAGCCTTTACAACGGCACCTCGTAGCTATATATACATTCTACTTTTATATTGTATACCAGTATGGATATAAAAGTACAGTATATTATGATAAACAAGTAAGTATAATAATATATAATATGATAAACAAAATATAATAAACAAATGTTAATTACACTGTTGGAAAGAGTGTGGAAATTCCTCTGATGTTATCAATAAAACCTATAGTCATCATTTAACCCTTTCTGCACCGGTGACGTCTTTGTCATTTTGTCTATCTATCTATCTATCTATCTATATGTTCAGGCCCAATTCCCACTTTTCCTATTTGTTTTCCCCTATTTCATTATTATTATTTTTGTTTTCCCCTTGGGGTTGTAATTTTATAGTTGCTATATTTAGAGTATTTTGTGCAATTCAAGAAGGATCTGTGGTAGTAAAAAGGGCTAAATGGGTTAGTACGAAGCCTGTTCATTGCTGGAGGCCATTTTTGAACTGAGCAAAATCGTCTAATAGTAGCCAGAATAATGTTGAAAGGATGTTGTCGGTAATGAAGGGGTTAAATTGGTAAAATATAATGAGTTGAAGTCCGGGGGAAAACGACATTATATTGTGTATTAGTCAGAATATAATTTAACTAGACGCTTCACTTCATAGAGTACATTAACCCCTTCACCCCCATTACGTAATTGGTATCATATTCTGGTTACCATTAGACGATTTTCTTCAGTTTATAATCTACCTATACGATTCAAATGGGTAAATACGGTCTCAATAAACCCTCTTAGTAACATAGGTCATTCTTAAACTGCATAAAATCATCAAAAGTTTAGTTAGAATCTAAGGTATAAAGACGTCATGGTGCTGAAGGGGTTAAGGGGGTAGTACTTGGTTTTTGGGGCTACATATTTTTATATAATTAATTATTTATGAATGTCCTCGCTAGACCTCCATCAATATTAGAAAAACACCTCCTAGACCCCCTTTCAAGATTAATTTGTACATTTGTCGGTAGAAAAATGTCCCGGCCGAAGGCAGATTCCTTCTAAAATTAGAGGCGAGAAAAAAATTCGACACCTAAAGGGCACGAAATGCCTTAACATTGAATACAAAATGAGGCGAATTGTCTCAAAATCGCCAAAATAACGGAGGAACGAACGTCTTAAAACCTGAAAACTAATATGCTAAACATGAGGGAGAAGGGGGGTCCATAAAGACATCCATAGTGGCTACAACTAAATGAACAATTGACCACTTGCGAGTTTCAGGCTATAAGGAAGTTGGTGCCGTAAACATCGATATTAAGCAGAAATACAATAATAAAAGTAGATGTCTAATGGATCAAAAGTATGTTGAATTTAGTTGTATGTATTTATAAATGGACTACAACTGCATTTAGTTGTATGTATTTATAAATGGACTACAACTGCATTTTAGCTGGTAATTCTGCTAAATATCAATACAAACAAATCCAACTTCCTTATAGCCTGAAACTCGCACTTGATATTAATTCACAATTATCAGTCCGAGCAGTATTGATAATTAAGGACATGCTATTTAATAAGGGGACATGGGCTGTTTTTCTGCTCAACCTTCTCCCTCATGTTTAGCCCCACTAGTTTGGCGATTATAAGACATTCGGCCCATTAGTTTGGCGATTTTAATACCTTTTGCCCCATTTCGTTGTCAATTTTAAGACCTTTTGTGCCATTTAGGTGTCGAATTTTTCCTGGCGAGCGATAGCCAATCTGTAATCTTAAGAGTAACCGGCCTTCGGCCGGGAAATTTTTCTACCGAAAAATGTACAAATTAATCTAGAAGGGGGATCTGATGGATGTTTTTTGTTTTTTTAAGTTTGATGGAGGTCTAGGGAGGAAACCAGAAAAATAATGAATACATGCAAAAATCGCCCAAAAAGTGAACCATTCCCCCTTAAGAACTAATAAATACGCTATTTATTCATAGATACCAAATATATATAATATAATGTTCATATAATGTTACGTTCATCGGAACATAAATCTAAATGGATATATTTACATGAAGAACATCGCCAAAGCTCCTTAAGGGCAGATCTCCACTTGAGGGATTATTTTCTTGACCCCCTTTCTCCCTCATGTTTAGCCCCATTGCTTTTGATATTATAAAACGTTTGCCCCATTAGTTTAGCGATTTTAAGAACTTTCACCCCATATTAAGACCTTTCGTGCCATTCAGGTGTCGATTTTAGCCTGGCGAGCGATAGCGAGCCTGTAATTTAAGAGGAACCGGCCTTCGGCCGGGAAATTTTTCTACCGAAAAATGTACAAATTTATCTTAAAAGGGACTCAAGGGGGTGTAATTTTAAGCTTGATGGAGGTCTAGGGAACAAACTAAATACCTCCCCTTAAAGGAGTAAGTTATTTCTCGCAATATTTCGGGTCTTTTATACATTTGCATCGGGAACTGGACTGAAATTAGAATATGTGTGGTGGCTTAACTCTAATTAAAAAAACAAAAACACACACAAAGTTACTAGACGAAGATTGCTTCAAAATATTGCCAGGAAAAAAAGAGCTCGTGTGACACCGGCTTAAGGGGAAGAAGACCGTTTTTCTTGACCCCCCTCTCCCTAATGTTTAGCCTCACTAGTTTGGGGATTATAAGACGTTCGGCCCATTAGTTTGGCGATTTTAACACCTTTCGCCCCATTTCATTGTCAAGTTTAAGACCTTTCGTGCCATTTAGGTGTCTATTATTTCCTGGCGAGCGGGAGCGAGCCTGCAATTTTAAGAGGAATCGGCCTTCGGCCGGGACATTTTCTACCGAAAAATGCACAAATTTATCTTGAAGGGGGGTCTAGGGGGTGTTTTTCTAAGCTTGATGCAGGTCTAGGGACGAAACTAAAAAAATATATGAATAAATTAATTAATAGACCAAACAAACGGCCAGTCTCCCCTTAATAGCTAGTATCGTCTAATAGGAGCCAAAGAACAGGAAGGAAATGCGTAATCGGATCATTCAAAGGGTTAATTTCTGTTGTTTAACCCTTTGAGTACCAGCGACGTGTGTGTTATCTCTTATTGTAGCTGTATTCCGACGATAGTATATTATATGTAGCTGGAGGAATTAGGATCTATCTATCTATCTATCTATCTATCTATCTATCTATCTATCTATCTATCTATCTATCTATTGCCGGACGCCTTACTCCCCTTACGAGGGTGGACATCTGCGGTCGGTAAAAGGATGGGTTGAGATAGTTGGGAGCCTTAATATTATGGCTAGAGGTCCTTCCTAAGCTGAATAAAATCGTCCAAAAGCTGCCACAACGTAAAGAAAACGATGTAACCAGTACTGTGTGTGTTTGTGGGTTGACCCCTTCAATGCGATGGCCGGACCCATTTTAAGAGAGTCACCGTTTTTTTTTTTTTATCTTTCTCTCCTTTTCTCTTTCCCTGGCTTGTATTCATTCGACCCTATTCAGCCAACTGTTTTAAGACGTTTATCCCCATCCAGGTGACGATTTCTTCCTGACGAGCGATGCGAGCCAGCATTGTATGGAGACATTGTACAAATGTACAAATTTAGCTTGCTGTCAAAACAAAAATATATATATGCTGGCTCGCTACTGCTCGCCAGGAAAATATTGACACCTGGATGGGGTAAACGTCTTCAAACAGTAGGCTGAATGGGACCGAATGGATAAAAGCCAAAGAGAGAGGGAGAGCAAGAGAAGAAAAGCGAGGTGAGCTCCCTTAATCTCAATATGGCTAAAAGTAGAAAATCTTAATAATCTTATTCAAGCTAGCTTTATAGGAATCAGTGGCTAAAGATGGAGGGGGGGGGGGGGGGTAGTTTCCTTCCTAGACCTCCATCAAGCTTTATAAAAGACACCCCTAATACCCACATTCAATTTAAATGTATACATTTTCCGGTAGAAAAATTTCCCGGTCGAAGGCTGGTTCCTCCTAAAGTACAGGCTTGCCACGTAAATGGCACGAAATGTCTTAATATTGGCAAAGAAATGGGGCCAAACTAATGGGGTGAACGTCTTTAAACCTCAAAACTAATGAGGCTAAAGATAAGGGAGAAGGGAGGTGTGGGTTTGTGGTAGAAAACGGTTTTTGGGTACTTTGTGTAAAACTTCTCAGGAGTGATATGAATGAGTTTAAGTTACGAGATCGGGCATAACAGATATTGTGTCAAAACAACCCTCTAGAAAAACATACTGAACATAAAGTAAAAACAAAGAAAAGCACGACAAAAGGGAGGCGCAGTTGTAAAGGCCTAGCTAGGCTAGCTTCCTGCCCAACAGGTCAGGACAGGTGAAGATATTGAGGGATAAGCCTTTACAATAATAACACATACCAAAGCCACTCCAACAGCTTCATCTCTCCCCAACACCCCTTCTCCCCTCTCTACACCTTTCAGAAAATAGTAAAGTAAAAAGTAACCGAGTTGTAAAGGCTTATCCCTCAATACCTTCACCTCACCTGACCTGACAGCACTCGTAGGTATAGCTACTTTACAACTTAACTGTGCATCATAGTCATACGTCTGACAACAAGATCCATACCAAAATATATCTGCCACCTAGTTCCTTGTTCCCTTGGTCTTGGTCTTGGTGTGAGAGTCACCCTTAACGGATCAAAGGTGTGGCCTTAGGATCGGCTCTCTCTCCAGGGACGGCAACTAGATTGCCTAGGTTACCACGTATACATATTTCTCTTCAACCACATTCTCTCCAGGAAGCCTTTTACATTTTCTATGGTGGTGTTGAAATACTGGATGCGAAGGGAATTTTTGGTCCTGAAAACTCCCCAGGCCCACTTAGGGTCAACCTTTCCTGGTGCCTGGCGCGGGGCTCGAACCTCTGAAGGGAGTTTAACCCTCCTAAAAACCCACAGGTTTTGAGATGCCTTGGGTGGTGTTCAAACCCTGGTTAGTGACCATGGCCCCTAGGTCAACCAGGCCCGCGTGCTAACCCACTGTACTACCACGGACGTACAATAGTATAGTAACCTTAGTCCGATTTGTAAGAACCAGGTGATAATCTCGTGGTGATTCACGTGATGAGTTTATTGGACTTCCCATCAACGACTATTTTACACTATACCTGACCTCAACTTGGGTAGTACATTATTGGGGTTGTGGGATATTTTCGAGGGCATTACATTACATCCTTCTTTAACTAGGCTAGTCCCTAGCCTCTTTAAGGTCGTAAGGTATCGTAGCTGTATCACCTCAGCAATCTCAATATTGTTAGGGTCCGCGTGATGGGTGCTCTATGTAGCTACCAGATCACGTTCCGTGACTGCCACCAATGAAATACTGGGTGCGAAGCCCCTAACTCCACCTCCAGTCTCTCCGGAGGCGTGGGTTCGAATCCCACCGCTGCCACCAATGAAATACTGGGTGCGAAGGGAATTTTTGGTCCTGAAAACTCCCCAGGCCCACTTAGGGTCAACCTTTCCTGGTGCCTGGCGCGGGGCTCGAACCTCTGAAGGGAGTTTAACCCTCCTAAAAACCCACAGGTTTTGAGATGCCTTGGGTGGGGTTCGAACCCTGGTTAGTGACCATTGCCCCTAGGTCAACCAGGCCCGTGCGCTAACCCACTGTATTTCCACGGACGTACAAAGTATAGTAACCTTAGTCCGATTTGTAAGAACCAGGTGATAGTCTCGTGGTGATTCACGTGATGAGTTTATTGGACTTCCCATCAACGACTATTTTACACTATACCTGACGTCAACTCGGGTAGTACATTATTGGGGTTGCGGGATATTTTCGAGGGCATTACAAAACTGTTGGTGCCTATTTTCCCTAATAAATTGTTTCTAATAAGGCGGATGTAGTGTCCTTGAAGACTATCGAAATACGTACATAAATATATTGTATTATCTACTTTGGATTGACTACGGATGCTTGTCGCGTATACAGCAGTTAACCCTTTCAAGAACTGGTTATTAAGTTGTTTTCGTGTTTTCTGGCTGCTATTAGACGATTTTACTCAGATTAGGAAGGGCACATGGAAGCCAGTGGGCGAATTGTGATCATCTTTACATCTCAATGCCCACAGATCCTTCCCAAGCTGTATAAAATTGTTCAATGTATGTATGTATATAGCCTACTCAGGCACATACCCAATTGATAGGGGTGGCCGACTCGAGACAGAACCCGAACAGAAACAACATTCAAGGGTTCTAATTCTCAGGGTCAGGGACCACTTTCACGTTCCCTCGCCCCTTTCTGTCTCGATGAGTAGGAGAATTTTACAAGGGGAGGAGGATTCCTAGCCCCCTGCCCACAGAAGGAAAAGTAGGACAGTAAAAGAGACAGACAGAAACAGCTAAGGTTAGGTAGAGGATGCCAAACCTCACTCAGGATAGGACCAGCCTTATCCAATGACAGCCAGAATAGACTGTCAAAAAATGCGTCATAATCTCGAAAGGGTAAAGGTTCGTGACTGTACAACAACAACAACAACAACAACTATATCACAGTGGAAGACTTGGGCTACATGTATTTCTGTAGGATGCTGTACAGTGAAGGGTGTACAATTAACCCGTTCAGTATCGGTGCCGTCCTTTTAAGGGGGGATGGTTCACTTTTTGGCCGATTTTTGCATGTATTAATTATTTTTTTAGTTTCCTCCCTAGACCTCCATCAAATTTAAAAAAAACATTCATTAGATCCCCCTTCTAGATTAATTTGTACATTTTTCGGTAGACAAATATCTCGGTCGAAAGCCGGTTCTTTCAACATTACAGGCTCACTATCGTTCGCCAGGGAAAAAAATCGACACCTAAATAGCCCGAAAGGTCTAAATATTGGCGAAGAAATGGGGATAAAGGTCTTAAAATCTACTAACTAATGGGGCAAACATCTTAACATCTGAAAACTAATGGGGCTAAACATGAGGGAGAAAGTGGTCCAGAAAACCGGCCCGTCCCCCCTTAACTATATTTTAGCTACTGTTAAACGGTTGTGTTCAGTTTAAGAACACAGGAATTAACAAGCTTCGAAGTATCTCACTGGAGTGATTATCCTAGGTTCGAGTCCTGGGAGTGCCACATGTGATCATTAATTTCATTGATTTCATTAATTAGGTTTATTTGTAGTTTAATTTTTGGGTTGGTGATATAACGAATTAACCCTTTTTGCTACCACAGATCCTCGTTATTCTGCACAATATCGTCTAAATATAGCTAAAATAAGATTAAAAAGACGTCGCCGGTACAGAAGGGGTTAAGGTTGTACAATTGATGCTGTACAATTAGTGGTGTACAGTTGGCCCCATGAACACACTACTCCTCCACCACCATAATCACTGCCTGGAAAGAAAAAATCAGGATCAGACTCGTAATATATATATATATGTCCCCATCCTCGCAAAGTAGATCCAGTCTCTCTCCCCTAAATACTTCCATTATAGCCAAAATAGTACCTCTTACTAAGGATCAGTTATATCATATTATGAGGGCTTCCTATAGCCATGTGCCACAACAGTAATCACCACCTTACCTAGTCCCCGTATCTATTGAGAGCTCAAATAAGTCCATAAGACTCGAGATCCCTATGGCCTACAGGGCCCAAAACCGAGCCTATAAACCCAGCTCCAGCCCCCAGCAAAATCAGTTGAAAGATAGACACCAACCCAGGTTGGTCGCCAGAGTTAACCTTGAGCTCTATCCTTGCTAGTTACTGAGAAGTAAGTTCCAGAGCTGGCAGACTCCGTGGCAGATTTGGATAGAAGGACCTGTCCACGTATTTGAGAACTTCATACATAATTTATGGACACCCTGGACGGCCGCGGAACCAGTCGTTAGCCCCCAACATCATGGACGCAAGATAACCAGGACCAGACCCATCAGATACTACCCAAGATTCCCTTTATCAGTACTACATTGTTACAATGCTGTTTAGAGATTCACTTATTAATATTTCTACGAAGTGGCTATATCTTTGCCCAGAGTAATTCATATATAACCATTCCAGTTGGGAAGTGCTAAGCGTATCAGTGTTTATTAATTAACAGGCGACATTAACTCTCGTAATTACCTTTATCCAGATATTATTACATAGGAGTAAAACCCTAGTGATATCTAACGTTCGCCCACTGATTTGCGTTTTACGTATTTCTGCCATAAGAATATAAAACTTAGATCAGTACCCCCCTGAGGTTACTAGAATTCCCGTGCTCTAAAATATGTGTGTCTAATCTAGTCTGTGAACTATTACTTGTGCACCAGAGCTCCCAGTAATAAATCTAACAGTGAATATGAATCTATAAGTAACATTGATGGTCTCTAGTATAAACCTGTTAAATAAGCCAGTGATCAGAAGATTAATACCTGAACGTTGGAAGTGGGAGACTAGGCTCCCATCCAGATCCACTTATGCTAGTGTTGTTCAATTCTATTATATTGTCTTGCACGAGTATTCTGCAGTGGTATATCAATAAACGTGATCGTGTGTCTTGTTACCGTGTGTTTCTTTGTGTTCTCTATTCCTCATATCTTGTATTGTGCATGCAGCCTTATATACCCAGTCATTTAGAACTCACATTACCCAAGTTAATCCTGTAGAAAAACAGGGCATAACAATATATATATATATATATATATATATATATATATATATATATATATATATATATATATATATATATATACCGGTATATATATAATTATTATTATATGTATATATATATATATATATATATACAGTATATATATATATATATATTCATATATATATATACAGTATATATATATATATATATATATTATATATATATATATAGTCACTTCCAACTGAACTTATAACCCGTTTCAGTTGCAAGTGTGGTATAATTTGGTATAATTTGACTGCATCATGTGTTTGTTAATTTCATTAATCGAGTTTAGGAGTAAAGTTGGTTGGTGGAGAGTATATAATAATAACCTAGTCAGGGAGGCCTGCCTTCTTTCTTTCTCTCTCCCTTTGTGCCTCGTGGTCGAATTGTTGCCGTCATTGGCGTCCCATACAATGCAACACTGTGTCGTTGCTAAGAGTGTAATTATTTATTTTGTTCGACCCTGGTGGGGGTGTTTCAGTTTGTTACAAGTTGCACAATGATGTCTTATATTTATTTGATTACTTTTGTGTTGTTAATGAGAGCCCAGGTCTATCTATCTATATTGCCCGACGCCGTGATCCCCGAAGGGGTGGCCACGAACGAACTGCCTCCATGCACCTCTGTCCCCAGTCAGTCGACACCCCTCCCCCCAACCAGCACCGCCTTCGTTCATATACTTCCTCACTCCATCCTTCCACCTCTCCTTCGGTCTATTTCTCCCTCTGTCCCTCCACCTCGCTCTTGTACACCCTCTTAGTCATTCTCTCGCTTTCCATATGTTCCATATGGCCGAACCATCTCAAGTTGTTCCTTTTCACACTTTCCAGCACATCTACCTCCACATCACACCTCCTCCTTACTTCTTCATTAGTCTGTCTATCCCTCCATGTAACTCCGCACGCACTTCTTAAGTAATTCATTTCCACTGCTCTCACTCTTGGTCTGAGTCTCTTAACCAACGTCCATGCTTTACTTCCGTAAGTCAGTGTCGGGATTACCACACTGTCATGCAAGGACTTCTTCACCATAGCCCAGGTGCCTAATATAATTATGTAATCTGGCGATGCCTGGAGCTCTCCTTTCCTTTCCCGACACTAGGCCGGGAGTCCTGCAGTCACTCGAGAGACAAGACAGACCCTATACCGAACACACGTGCTGTGTAGTCTGTTGCAGGCTTGCTTTCTTGCTCCCTTAATAACCACATATATTCTTTTGTTCTCTATTGTACAGTAGTAAGGTAAGTCTGGAGTCATTTTAAGCAAAAGTACTTGCTCATCGCTCATTGCTTAACCCTATTAGCTTGTATTTAAAGTAATTCTAAATTTTTGTTTAGTTAGAAGTACTTCAATACTGGCATTCTTGCATAGTATCTTCGCACCATTCTTCCATTTCTGTCCTTTATTCTGCTGCATTGTGAATCCTTATTATATGTGTATATTATTCATTGTTGACATCTGCAGTGGTTTGGGAACTGAACTGTTCTATTCAGCTTTTTGTTAGGCGTTTGAGGATAGAGGTTGCTGGATTAGTGGGTAGGCCTACATTGCCATAGTAGGCTACTGCCATTTTTACCACCACACAGCATCCTCTAACTCGGGCCTTATTTAACCCTTTAGAGGTGGCAGAAAGTTTCCAACCTACTGAGATATCAACCCTTGTGCCAGGTGTAGTTTTAGCAACAATGCAACCGGTGCAGTTTGGGACTAGGGAGTGGAGCCCGTTACTAGGTGAGGTTGTCCCCATTGCATTCGGGTGTATTGAGCTAACCCCTGATGATGTTGTAAGAGATAAATTATTACATTTATCCCTTGCAATACCACCGCTGAGCTGTGCTGAAGAGAGCCACTCGGTGTATTATTAATATTATTATATGTATTATTATTTGTCAGTAGCTGTACATTCGCGGTTATTTATGCTGATACATACATTTTCGAAACAGTTTCGGGTTTATTTGACACTCATATATAATATTTTGCCTGATATTCGTATTTCGGAGATCCTTTACATTTTTGTAGGCTTCGAAATGTATCAGAATTAATGACCGGAACTGTACATTATACAACACACACACTCACATGCATGAACACAAACACAATACAATACAATAAGTTCATTCACCACTAAAGCCGGTATCACACGAGAGCTTTTATAGTCAACATTCGATGATCAACATTTTTCTGACAACATTTCTGGAATATTTTGCACTGGTATTGGAAACTAGACTGATGGTTGATGAATTTAGGTAACAGAAAAATATCAATTGTTTACCTTATGAGCTGCCAGACCAGTGTTGAAGATAAATGTTGAGTGAAAAAGCGCTCGTGTGATACCGGCTTAACTTGCACTAAAAAATTAGAGACATTATTCATAACCCATTAAGTCTGGGTGACGCCATATGTAGTCAATAATGTTAAGGGAGCCCACCTCGCTTTTTTTTCTCTCTCTCCCTCACTCTTTGGCTTGTATCCAATCAGCCCTATTCAGCCTACTGTTTTAAGACGCTTACCCCCATCCAGGTGTCAATATTTTTCTGGCGAGCAGTAGCGAGCCAGCATATACAGTACAGTATATATTTTTGTTTTGACAGCAAGCCAAATTTTTGCATTTTTCTATAGAAAAATTTCTCCGGCGAAGCCGGATTTCTCCATACAATGCTGGCTCGCTATCGTTCGCCAGGAAGAAATGACACCTGGATGGGGATAAACGTCTTAAAACAGTTGGCTGAAGGGGGCCGAATGGATACAAGCCAGAGAGAGAGAGAGAAAATTAGAGAAAGAAAAAAAAAGCCAGTGACCCCCCTTAATTGGCAGCCTCCCATGTGTCACCATATGGCATCAGCATGCTTCGTGCCAAGCATTCAAATATTCCATGATGCAATCTCGGACCTATCGACCTGGTGACGAAGGTTCATCCTCAGACCCTTAATGCCTGGGGTCTGGGAGTTAAGGGGAGGAAGACCGTTTTTCTGGACCCCCTTCTCCCTAATGTTTAGCCCTACTAGTTTTGAGATTATAAGACGTTCGGCCCATTAGTTTGGCGATTTTAAAACCTTTCGCCACATATCGTTGTCAATTTTAAGACCTTTCGTGCCATTTAGGTGTCAATTTTTTCCTGGCGAGCGATAGCGAGCCTGCGAGGAACCGGCCGTTGGCCGGGAAATTTTTCTACCGAAAAATTTACAAATTTATCTTGAAGGGGGGGTCTCGGTTTTTTTTCTTCTAAGCTTGATGGAGGTCTAGCGAGGAAACTAAGAAAATATATAAATAAATTAATTAATAGACCAAACAAACGGTCTGCCTGCCCTTAACCCTTCCCGCCCGGGCAGCATTTTAAAAGGACACCGCGGCAGATGGGCAGGAGCCCGGGTGTCCCCTTGTAATCCGTAAGCTTGAAAGCCTATTAAGCTTGTTTTGAAAGCCGAGCATCCGACGTATGTAAACACAGCTGGTCGGAGGCGACGCGCGCACCTCCGAAAGCAAGCAGACATCGGAACTTTGTTGTTGTGTGGTCTGCTAAGACAGATTTAGTGTTGAAAAGTGTGTCATATTGCTAACATCGCCTCGAAACTCTCTCAACGGAAATCGTCATCACAACTGAACCAGTTTACTTAGAGAGCTCTACTCAATGCCAGTCTACAGATTGGAAACCGCAGTACGTTTAGAGATGCGTGGACATTTTCTAGCAGTTAAAATAACAAAGATACGAGTAGCCTATTAAATACGTTTTTCGGCCATATCGCCCGGATCTCAACAACGTCCTTAGGAGGGCGGCCCCGTGTGGGAAGGGTTAAATATTAGGAAGGGGTTTAGTCTATCCTTCCTTATGTTATGTTCATTCAATACCAGCAGCATCACTTCCATCACTTGAACTCCCTTCGCCCTCATGCTTAGCCCCATTAGTTTTTGAAATTTTAATATAATCACTATTAGTTTGGTGTCTTTAAAACCTTTCGCCCCATTTGATAATATTATGACCTTTTGTGCCATTTAGGTTTCGATTTTTTTCCTGGGGAGCGAAGTCGTGGTCACAAAATGTATAAATTTATCTCGAAGGGGGGGGGGGGGCAGTTCTTGGGTAGGTCTTGTATAGTTTGATAGTGGTATAGGGAACAAACTAACCCCCTCCCCCCTTTAATTATTAGTAAAGATAGCAAAGGCAAAATAATGCAGTGATGAAGTTATAGTCTATTCGCTGTGAGTAGGCGAGAAATCATGACCTCTAACCTCTGTAACTCAAAAACGACTAGAGTAATCGAGCTAATATTCCTACCATTTGGGAAGAGTCGGTCAAGGAATGGATTTGGAGATTTACAGCCAATTTGTTCAAGCCCTTTTTGAGTTACAGAGGATAGAGGTCATGATTTTTTGCCTACTTACAGCGAATAGACTATAGTGATTTCTCCTTCAAGCCCATACCGCTTTCTATGCTTCATACATACTACTGCCCGACTATTTTACTCAGCTTAGTAAAGACTTTTATGAATCTGAGCGTAGAAGACTACTTAGGTTAATCTACTAAGATCCCTACAGTTTCTTCCTAAAGTGAATAAAATACTGTTGGTATACAGTATATATATATATATATATATATATATATATATATATATATATATATATATATATATATATATATATATATATATAATGGCGTTATATGACTTAGAGTGTTACCCCTTGAGGATTAGGCCTATGCTGCATTTTGACAGTATATTCTGGCTATCATTAAACCATTCCATACAGCTTAGGGAGGATCTGTCGGAAATAAGGGTAAAGACTATCTCAAGTAATCCTTATTTCCATTTACCCTTCGTAATCTTACAGTTACATAGATAGACACACACTGAACAGACCTTGCGGCCCCTACTACGCAGTCCGCACTTAATTCTAACCAAATTTGCTACTAAGTGGAAGAAGTTTAAAGCAGTCTAAGTTACAGGATGAAGGAGAGATTGATAATAATAACCAAAAAGCAGAAATGCAATGCATCTTCGTATACATTGATTTTTTTTTTGTTCTACCAGAGTTTATTGGCATTAGTGGCGACAAGCACAGTCACGCAAACCAAGCAACCGGAAGCAAGGAAGCCGAACACCAGGCCGATTTGCAGGAAGCCGGTAGCGTCTTTAGTAGTGTTATTATACCCATGAATGAAGGCACCGATGCGGGGGGAGGTCTGGGTGAGGCAGTGGGAGTCCCTGACGAACCACTTGTACAGGTCGTAGGTCTTGGTGGTGGTGTCCGTGTGGAGACGCTCGCACATCTGGCAGTACGCTCGGGAGACACGCGCCCAATAGTTAGCCACGTAGTAATCCTGCTTCCATCTAAAGAATATAAATCAATAAATTATAAAATTAGTGTATAAATAACTAATACACTTCAAAATTATGTGGGTGATTTGTTGTGGCTTTCAAAGGTCTTGGTGAAGGTGTCTGTGTAGAGACCCTTGCACATCTGGCAATACGCTCGGAAGTTATAACTAGTTTTTGTAGACCTGGAGAAGGCCTTTGACTGGGTGCCAAGGAAAGTTATGTAGTGGGCTACGAGAAGGCTTGGAGTGGAGGAGTGGTTGGTGTGTGTGATAATGAGAATGTATGAGAGGTCATGGGCAGCAGTTAGAGTGAATAGGGGGCTGAGCGAAGAGTTCCCAGTGAAAGTCGGAGTTCACCAATGTTCAGTGCTGAGCCCACTACTGTTTGTCTTGGTCCTGGGGAAATGTCAATGAACTTTTAAACAGGACTCCCATGGGATTTGCTATATGCAGATGACCAAGTTCTTATCGAAGATAGTGCACAGGAAGCGGAGGTAAAGTTCAATAGATGGAGGGAAGGTATGGCAAACAAGGGACTAAGAGTTAATATAGATACAACAAAGACTATGATCAATGGAGTAGGGCACGGAACTACGGAAAGAAGTGGCGACTTGCTATGTGCGGTTTGTCGCAAAGGGGTGGGAAGTAACTCAATTCAATGTTGCGTCTGCAGTGACTGGATACACAAGTGCCAGGAGACATCATATGACGCACAGGCCTCAGGCAACAAGCCAAAGACCCAGTATCCAGGGAACTTGGGAAACATTGAAGTCGTGAAACGAGACACCCTTATGAAGCATGGAGACTGCATCCTGGAGAAGTTGACAAAAGGAAACCCCAGGGGAAGTATCCGATGAAGGAACAGTAGGGCAGGATGTAGCACGAGACACAAAAATCAGGACGAATCACTGGGCTGACACGGGCAAGGAAGCAAAGAGGGTGATTAATATATCGAGAAGTTGCTATGACAATTAAAGAATAGTACTAGTAATGTGATGACTGGTATTACTAACCTGAAGTATTCATTGTAAGCAGTATCGTTGTGGTGGAGGTAGAGGAGGTAGTCAGTCAGAGCCTTGACTGAAGGGAAGCTGAGAGCATCAATGTAGGAGTAAGGTGGTGCCTGACTGGAGTAGTTACCCATCCCATAAACCACTGGAATCACGTCACGTCTGAAGGAACACTATCTGTTTATACATAGGAAAGCACAGAACAACAACAAATCATCTAACCCTCACTAGACCTATAATTTTACTGAGTGAGGAAATATTGTGATGTCCCTATTCAGATTACTGAACTTTTATTTGATTTCATTAACCCCTACTGTACCATAGGGTACTATACTATAAATATCCCCCCCAGTCCCAAGCAATGTGGGCAAAATGGCTTCAGAGGCAAGATATAACAACCTCCCACCTCAAAGATGGAGGAATACTGCCTCTCCCAGCATGTGAGGGCTTGGATATAAGCTGAGAAGTGTTGCCAAGGTCTAAAAACAGTGCTAAAACGTTGTGGTACCAGGCACTGTCTGATACAAGGATCGTATATTACTAACGGCTGGCAGCCGTCGCTGGGACTGGGGAGTGATTTATCTACTGACGGCTCTCTGCCGTCGCTGGTACTGGACGGGTTAAGGAAATATATTGTCAGTTAGGAATACCAACAATTAATATGACGCAAAGATGTAACAGTTTTCTACCAAATAATGTACAAATTTATCTCGAAGGGGGATCTTGGAGATATTTTATTAAGCTTGATGGAGGTCTAGGTTGGAACCTAAGATAATGAATAAATAAATATGTAAATAGGTAAATCAATAAATTGCGAATTTTAGCATACTGAGTACCTTTTTCCGTGGCACATAATAGTCCATTCATAGTTAAGAGGCCAGATATCGTGACTCCTAGCCTCTAGACCTAAAAAAACGGCTAGAGCAAATGGGCTGTGAATTTCCAAATATATTCCCTGGCTGACTCTTCCCAAATGGTAGAGCTATTAGCTTGATTACTCCAGTCGTGTTAGTTACAGAGGTTAGTGGTCATGATTTCTGGCATAATTACAACAAATAAATTATAGTTGTACTAACAACTAAAAGTGACTGAACACTTACAAAATTTCGTGGACTCCATGTTTTTCTTTATGCATTTATAACTAGATTAATTTTTGGATATAACCTGCTTTTCAATAAATAGTATGTGTAGTTCTGTAATTGATTTATAGAAAATTATACTCGTAAATTCGTTTCCAAAGATATACTTTCATAATTAAAAATAGGTGAAGCCCATGAACATTTATGAAAGAGCAAAAGACTATGTCATGCAAGTGTACCTAATTCTAATAAGCTACAGTGTAAAGAAAGGTGAAGTAGCGTACTCTAGTGTCTCGAAGAACTTTTACGTGACATAGAATAGTAACTTTTTGTTTAATGTGATAGTTTAACCAGACCAATGATATAGAATAGTCCGAACAGCTATTGTACTTAATTCTACTTAGTTATGCTGTAAAAGAATGGAGAAGTTGCGTACTCTAGTGTCCCAAAGAGCTACCTAATTCAAAGTAAGCTATATAGTAAAACATGGTTACAGTTGCGTACTCTTGCGTCCGGAAGAACTTTTCCATGTCATAGAGTAGTCCTAACAGCTAAAGGAACAACTTTTTTCTATTAAGTTATACTGCAAAAGAAAGGAGAAGTTGCATACTCTAGCATTCTGAAGAACTACCTCATTCTAATAAGTTATACGGTAGTATAAAAGAAAGGTGAAGTTGTGTACTCTAGCGTTCTGAAGAACTACCTCATTCTAATAAGTTATACGGTAGTATAAAAGAAAGGTGAAGTTGTGTAGTCTAGCGTTCGGAAGAACTTTTCCGTAGCATAGAGTAGTCCTAACACCTAAAAGACACTTTACCATATTCTACTAAGCTATACTGCAAAAGAAAGGTGAAGTTGCGTACTCTAGCGTCTCAAATAACTGCTCTGTGGCATAGAGTAGAGTAGTCGTAACAGCTAAAAGAGACTACCTTATTCTACTAGGTTATACTAGGTTATACAACACATCACAAACACCCCACACACCCCACACATCATCCTGGGTGGTGACTTCAACGCCAAGACGTCGGCCTGGTTTGTCGACAACCCCGACACAGACAGAGGGCTGGTACTACAAAACCAAACAGATAACCTCATCATCCTTAACGACATCCATCAACATACCCATATTCCTCACCAAGCCCTCTATAACCCATCATCTCCAGACATCACCTTTTGCTCCCCAGAACTCGCCCCCACAACATCCTGGAGGGTGGTCAGAACCTTAGGCTCTGACCACCTCCCGATCATTATCACCACCAAAACCAGACTCACCCCAGCTAGCCACAAACACACATACACCAATTATAAAAGAGCTAACTGGGAAGCATTCACAAATGAGACAGAACAACACTTCACAACTCTAAACAGTACACCCATCACTAACATCAACAATGCTGTACACATACTCAATAAAACTATCCAAAACGCTGACAAGAAACACATTCCAAGAGGTAACAGAAAAAGACACAACCCCAACTTCACACCAGAAATTCAAAACCTCATCAGACAACGCGACATACTGAAACACTCCCCAGCACCGCACACACAAGACATCACACAACAAATTCAAGCACTCAACACCCAAACTAACAACAAAATACAAGAACAACAAAAACTAAATTGGAATAACTTCCTACAAACACTTGATCACAAAACAAACCCCAAAAAACTATACAAAACACTAAACAGCATCACACTTTCCAACAGCAACACAACACAATCACATGCTGCAATCACAACAACAGACTCTACTCCTTCATGTAAACAACAAGCAAACACTCTCATCAATCACTTCTCACATGTCAGCCACCTAAAACCTCACAAAGACGACCGACGTGTCATCCGACGTAAGAGACAATTCCCCACAGACCCTGACTATACACCCTTCACCAATCACCAGACAAAGCATATCATCAACAATCTCAAGCACTCACCCGCCTGTGGCCTAGACAACATAAGCAACATACACCTCAGACACCTGGGACCACAAGGCATACAAGCACTCACTAACATATCAAACTACAGCTATTCACACAACACAATACCAGACATTTGGAAGCATGGTATCATCATCACATTCCCCAAACCCAACAAAGACCCCACGCTACCCTCCTCGCACCGCCCCATCACACTCCTTTGCTCCCCCTCCAAAGTCATGGAACGCCTAGTATTACAACTAATTACACCTGACCTACCCCTAGCTCCAACACAACATGGCTTTAGGCCACTGCACTCCACAAACACTCTTCTCACAGACCTTACACAAAGAGCTTTCGACGGCATCAATTCAGCTAGACCACCACACAGATCACTATTAGCCACACTCGACATTAGTAAAGCCTTCGATGCCATCCCCCGCCACAACCTAACAAACAAAATCTATAACACAAACATGCACAACAACACAAAACGGTGGCTGGCCAACTTCCTAGCAGGCAGATGTGCACACGTATCTTTTGCCGGTCAGTCCTCTAAAATCAGAAACTTTCCAAACGGAGTCCCACAAGGATCCGTCCTATCGCCCGCACTCTTCAATCTGTACATGCACGATATAACTACACCCAATACGCCCCAAATAAACTTAGCCTCCTATGCAGATGACATAACACTCACATGCACACACCATGACCCAAAAAGAGCAACAGATCTCCTTCAACCCTATCTCAACACACTACATGACTGGTGCACTACAACCAGACTTAATCTAGCCCCAGCCAAATCCACCGCAACCCTGCTCACAAGTTGGACAGGAGAACACGAATACATCCCTCAACTCACCATAAACAACACACCCCTAACACATACACACACACCCAAAATCCTAGGAGTAACATATGATACTCATATGACATTCAAACAGCACACCACAAACATTAAAAAGAAACTGACACCCAGACTTAACGCCCTCAGGTCACTTGCTCACACAAAATTTGGACACAACAAAGAAACTACCACCACAGTATATAAACAATACATAAGATCAGTGATGGAATAAGCAAGCCCAGCCTGGGCTTCTAACCTAGCTGAAACACATCATAAGACCTTACAGACTATTCAAAACAAAGCCCTGAAGATCATTACAGGCTGCACAGCTACTGCACCCACAGATCACCTACATCAAGAAACCAAAATCCTCAAAGTCAAAGACCATCTGGACATGAGAGGCACTCAATTCCTGGCAGCAGCCTCCACGAACCAAGACCACCCACTAAACTACATGGCAACACACCCACAGACACCAAGAAATATCAAAACAACACCCAGCACACGGTATCACACACAATTATTGTCCTCTCTCCCTCCCTGCCCACCCCGAACCAACTTCCAGAAGCACATCCATACTCATATCTCTCACCGATCCATCCACTCACTCACAGACAACACGCAGCTGCATGCACGACCTCCCGAAATCCATCCTTCTGAATCCTCCCTTCCTCGCGAGGACAGAGTCCACCTGGCCAGGCTGAGATGCGGACACCATCCAGCTCTCCTGAGCTATCAGAAGAGACTGGATGACTCCGTTGTCGACACCTGCCCGGGATGTAACACAGCACCCCATACCATTAAACACATCATAGAAGACTGCATTTCACACAACCACTTACGCCAACAACACAATCTACACTCAATGAGAGCTCTGTGGGAAAGCCCGATCGTGGCCATGGCCTTTCTCAGGGACTCGGGGCTGTTCGGCCAGGCAGCTTAGGGAACAACAACAACAACAACAACTAGGTTATACTATTACGATAGGGCAGACTGGGAGGGTCTTCAAGGTTTCTTTATTGATATTCCCTGGACCTCTTTCTTTTCTAATGATGCACACTCCACCTTGAGCCACATACAAGATTTTGTAAAAATTGGAATGGAAACTTTTATTCCTCATCAAAAGTACAGTAAAAGATCTAATTCACCTAAATGGTTTGACCATAATTGTGCTAGAGTAACTGAACAAAAAGCAATAGCCTACAATGCATACACAAGATCAAAAACACATGAAGCCTTTAATTACTTTAGAAACATCAGAAATCATGCCAAAACTGTATTAAACCTAACTAAATCAAACTTTCTCCACAAGCAGGCAAATAAACTTCTAAATAATCCAAATGATAACAAAATATTTTGGTCTACTCTTAACTCATTTAAATCCAACTTCACTACTGCTTCATCCATTCCACCATTAAAATCTCCGACTGGCAATCTTGTAAGTGACCCACGAGGTAAAGCTAACCTTCTTGCGGATATTTTCTCCACCAACTCAACCTTAGATGAAATAAATCAAGATGTCCCTGTACTTAATTTTAATTCGCCTGAAATTCCCTCACTTAAGATCCACACCAGACATGTCAAAACTATTTTGCAGAATCTCTCGGTAGATAAGGCTCCTGGTCCAGATGAAATTCCTCCAATAGTACTTAAGAATTGCTCCTTGGTGCTCGCTCCTGTATTGGCAAAAATTTTCCGTCTGTGTACTCATACCTCATGCTTCCCAGTACCCTGGAAAGAAGCAAACATCCATCCAGTTCCTAAAAAAGGTGCCTCTTCAGATCCATCAAACTACAGACCAATAGCTATAACTTCCACTCTTGGTAAAGTCTTTGAAATTATATTAAATAATCACATAATTAAGCATCTTGAGAATAATAAATTAATCAGTGATAGGCAATATGGTTTTAGACGATGTCGATCAACTGCAGACATGCTTTGCCTTCTTACGCATCAAATCAACCAAGCTACAGACCAAACTACTAAGTTATAGTGCAAAAGAAAGGTGAAGTTGCATACTCTAGCGTCCCGAAGAAATTTTCCGTGGCATAGAGAAATCGTAAGAGCTAAGAGACTGTACCTAATTCTACTAAGCTATAATGTATATGGATGACCTAGATGTGTGTGAATTTGTATTTTGTTTTTGTGTGTTCATTGTTTTCTGTTGTGTTTTGTGTTGTCCCTATCCTTGGTCTGTCTTGAGTCGGCCACCCCCCTCCCCCCAAAAAAAGGAAAATAAATAGGAAAAGTGGGGATTGGGCCTGGGTATATAGATAGATAGATAGGTAATGTATAAGCAAGGTGAAGTTTCGTACTCTAGTGTCTCGAAGAACTTTTCCGTGACATAGTCCTGGCAGAGGGAGTTCTCAAAGGCCAGGTAGAACTTGTAGTCCTTGTCGAGCATGGCGTTACACTTGGGCCCCTCATTCCTCTCACACCTGAGGCTGCTGCAGTGACCGTATTGATCCACCTGTATATATTTCCGCAGGTTGTCCGCCAGTCTGGTTCAGGTAGAAAACAGGTAGGATATACTCTCAAATGTTATGGGTAACAAAAGGGTAATAATAATAATAATAATATTAATAAATCTATCTATATACTATATAATAAATATATCTATATCTATATAATATATAATATATATAATATATATAATATATCTATATAATAATAATAATAATAAATAATAATAATAATAATAATAATTATTATTATAATAAAAATAAATAATATTAATGATTATATATTTCTCCTAACAATCTGCCCTTTTAATGGTATATTGGTAATAATAAACCTATCAACAATAATTCAGGAGGAACTGGCCAGAACAATTTTCTACCGAAAAATGTACACTATCAATTTACTCATTGATATTATATAAGTTTTTCACACCCTTTACATTCTCATATTTATTTACATTGGGAGCATAGGGATCTAGAGAGATGGGTAATATATTATATAACCTATGTATTGGATTTGAACCCAATATATACAGATGCAATGAGTTCAATTCTGCTTCAAAGGTGTTATAATAGTAGCCTAGAGCTATGCATATTATTTCTTTAAGGGGACAGACCTGCTTTTTCTCTCTGGGGTTTATCCATTCGGCTCCATTCAGCCTACTGTTTTAACAAGTTTCTCCGCATTCGGGTATCAATATTTTTCTGGCGAGCGACAGCTAGCTATTACTGTATGAAGATATCCGCATTCGTCGGAAACATTTTTCTGCTGAAAATGTACAAATTAAGTCAGCTGTCTAAACCATAATAAAACATATGCTGGCACGCTATCGCTCGCCAGGTGTAAATCAACACCTGGATGAGGATAAATGTCTTAAAACAGTAGGCTGAATGGGGTCGATACTACCCAGAATGAAAAAAAAGCGGGTCGATCCCCTTATGCTCAACACTATCTGGTCTGACGTCCTGTGGTTGTTGTTGTTGTTGTTGTTGTTGTTGTTGTAGTTCCCCAGACTACCTGGCCGAACAGTTCCGAGTTTGAAGCCGCTCCAGATGCTCGGGGCCCCAAAAGAGCCAGGGTGAGATGAGATCTGTCTCTGAGAGGGCAACAGGGTAAGGAAATCATCAGCACACGGGCTCGCACCCCCGGGCCAATGCCCCCATCGTCCGTAGCCCCCCTTGCAGTGCCACCCATTCGGGCAATCTCGCCAGCACCCACAAGGAAAAGTAGTACAGTAAAAGAGACAGACAGGTTGGGTAGAGGACGGCAAACCTAACACTGGATAGAATTATTTGACTTGCTTTTGCAATTTTCGAGCAATATATTTTAGTTTGTCCCCTAGGCTAACAAAAACGCCTTTCCAAACCTCCCTCGGACCACATAGGGTTAACAAAAGAATGACCCACTTTTCCCTGCCAGCGATGGTGCGGCAGTTGGACACGAACCAGGCGGCAAACTTGGTCTTGCCCTCCGCGTAGTTACGGTGGGGGTCTGGTAGCGGTTGGCGGCGGCGGTACAAGCGGCCGTATCTGTCACACAAGGAAAAACGGTACATGCATCGGAATGGTACAGCAATAAAAGGTACACACGTCAGAACAGTACACAACAAAATGGGACACACGTCAGAACGGTACACCAAAAAATCGGGACCCACATCAGAACGGTACGCACATCAGAACGGTACACACACACACACAAAACTATACACACATCAGAACGGTAAACACGGCTGTAACTGTACACATGAGTACACGTGAATTTCGTAAGGTGATTACGGTACCCCGCCAAAAAAATAAAAAATAAATAAATAAATAGATTAACATTAGATGTATATCTTGCAAAACAAACCAAATCAGGAACTGCACAAAATAAAGACAAAATAATTTATCAAACTCACTGTGGAAATAGCTGATTGAAGATGTAGCAAAAACAATATTATGAAATTAAAAAAGGCAACTTAAATAATTAATCAAATATTTAACTAGAAAAACTACAAAATAAATAGCTAATAATTAAGAATAAATACATACCCAGGTATTTTTTAAACATATTGTTTGATTCTGAGCGAATGGCTGGTCGACAATGGAATCTACGACGATGTATGAAAGGCTGCTGTTGGGCGAGAGAAATCGAATGGCACCAAGTAAAATTAATTTGGACTCTTAGTTTGGGCTACAGAATACTTTTAAAGTTGAAAAAGTGCTTATTTTGGGCGTTCCTGGAGGTCAAATCAAAATCGAAATCCTAAAGTACTGGTCCGATTTGAATTGTGTTTGTGCCATAAGATTCAAAGTGTACTTATGGTAGAAATTTGAGCAAAATCCATACATACATAACCCGTCTATGGGTGATTTAGAAGTTTTCAAAATAAAAAAAAAAATTAGGCCTTTTGGGCCTACACAATTGTCTAAATCCAAACACTTATTTACCGTTGGAATCGCAACGACGAGACGAATCCAAATATACCCTTGGACACACAAAATTCGAACATGGCCTGCCAAGGTACTCGGATTCGCCTGGCATTTTTAAAACATATTGCTTGTTTTTGGGCGTATGGCTGGTCGACAATGGAATCTACGACCGTGTATGGAAGCTGTTGGGCGAGATAAATCGAATGGCAGCAAGTAGAATTTATTTGGACTCTTAGTTTGGGCTACAGAAGACTTTTAAAGTTGAAAAAGTGCTCATTTTGGGCGTTTCTGGAGGTCAAATCAAAATCGAAATCCTAAAGTACTGATCCGATTTGAATTTTGTTTGTGCCATTAGATTCAGAGGGTGAAAGTGTACTTATGGTAGAAATTTGAGCAAATCCATACATAAATAACCCGTCTATGGGTGTTATAGAAGTTTTCAAAATAAAAATAAAAATTAGGCTTTTGGGCCTACAAAATTGTCTAAATCCAAACATTTATATACCGTTGGACTCGCAACGACGAGACGCATCCAAATATACCCTGGGACACACAAAATTCGAACATGCCTGCCAAGGTACTCGGACTCGCCTGGACCCAGGTATTTTTAAAACATATTGTTTGATTCTGGGCGAATGGCTGATCGACAATGGAATCTACGACCATTTATAGAAGCTGTTGGGCGAGAAAAATCGAATGGCACCAAGTAAAATTAATTTGGACTCTTAGTGTGGGCTACAGAAGACTTTTAAAGTTGAAAAAGTGCGAATTTTGGGCGTTCCTGGAGGTCAAATCAAAATCGATATCCTAAAGTACTGGTCCGATTTGAATTGTTTGTGCCATAAGATTCAAAGTGTACTTATGGTAGAAATTTGAGCAAAATCCATACATACATAACCCGTCTATGGGTGATTTAGAAGTTTTCAAAATCAAAATCAAAATTAGGCCTTTTGGGCCTGCAAAATTGTCTAAATCCAAACATTTATTTACCGTTGGAATCGCAACGACGAGACGAATCCAAATGTACCCTTGGAAATACAAAATTCGAACATGGCCTGCCAAGGTACTCGGATTCGCCTGGACTAAAACCCATGTATTTTTAAAACATATTGCTTGATTCTGGGCGAGACAAATCGAATGGCACCAAGTAGAATTTATTTGGACTCTTAGTTTGGGCTACAGAAGACTTTTAATGTTGAAAAAGTGCTTATTTTGGGCGTTCTTGGAGGTCAAATCAAAATCGAAATCCTAAAGTACTGGTCCGATTTGAATTGTGTTTGTGCCATTAGATTCAGCGGGTGAAAGTGTACTGATGGTAGAAATTTGAGCAAACTCCATATATAAATAACCCGTCTATGGGTGATTTAGAAGTTTTCAAAATCAAAATCAAAATTAGGCCTTTTGGGCCTACAAAATTGTCTAAATCAAACATGTATATACCGTTGGAATCGCAACGACGAGACGAATCCAAATATACCCTTGGACACACTAAATTCGAACATGACCTGCCAAGGTACTCGGATTCGCCTGGACAATAGCAAGGTAATGGCAGACATTCACCCTCGCCGTGCTGTCAGAGACTGCCACAAAATGTTAGGGGCTCTTTGAGACAATGACTACTGCTGAGAATCCAATAAAATAAAGTAGAAGTACTGCTTTGCCCGAAATCAAAACAGCATACCAAACTCTGCGAGGGGTTACCATCATCACTACTGATGTAATCTCTTAGCACCTGATTGTTCGATACTTAACTCCTTCTGCATCGTCGACATCAATATTTTATTATTCTAGCTACTACTAATTCAGTTTAATTCAGTTAAACTAATTCAGTTTAAGAAGGCTCTCTAACAATTATAAGGCTTCGAACTACATCAACCAACCCTCTTAACTATCACAGATCCTTCCTAAGCTGAATAAAAACGTCTAAATGTACCTGAAATCAAATAAAAAAGACGTCGATTATACAGAAGGGGTTAATGGAAGAATATAAAACTTGTATGGCTTTATGTCATATGAAATTATCCATATATATCGCTCCAAAATCCTCAAAATAGCTGAGTAATCATGATAAAGGCATGGCAATTTACCCTCAGGTGGAAATAAAGAGACTTATATTACAATCATCACTACGACTGTCAATTACATCCTAGTACATATTATTTTCAGGTAAATTAGTACATAACATTAAGGGAGGTGACCTGCTTTTTTCTCACATTTTCTCTCTTTCTCTAGCTTGTATCCATTCGGCCCCATTCAGCCAACTATTTTAAGACGTTTATCCCCATCAAGGTGTCGATTTCTTCCTGGCGAGCGATAGCGAGCCAGCATTATATGAAGAAATCCGGCTTCGCCGGAGAAATGTTTCTACCGAAAAATGTACAAATGTAGCCTGCTGTCAAAACATTTTTAAAAATATGCTGGCTCGCTAACGCTCACCAGTAAAATGTTTACACCTGGATGGGGATAAACGTTTTAAAACAGTAGGCTGAATGGGGCCGAATGGATACAAGCCAGAGAAAGAGAGAAAAGGAGAGAACAAAAAGCAGGTCACCTCCCTTAAGCTCAGAAAAGATTTATAATATTCCAAATTGAAAAATGAGATTAGACACTCAAATATGCTAAGGTTACCCATTAACAACGGTTTTCTTTAAACAAAATGATTGTAGAAAATGATTATTACCGCAGTAACTTACTACAATTGTATTAATTATAAATATGTATCTTATACTGTACCATATTACAAAATCACCTGTTTTTGCAAATCATATTATATTGCGTATTTTTATATGTGAATGAATGAATGAATACAAAATAAAATTAAGTAGCCTACATAGTGTATCCTAAATATATTTTTTTATTTTATGTTGTTTCTGTTAGGGGCTCTGTTTCGAGTCGGCCAACCCCAGGCATAGGGTATATGTACCTGAGTACATACATGTATATACACATACTTACATACATACATACATACATATACATACATACTGTATGTACACAAATGAGTAAAATAAAGTATAATAAAATACAATTATAATATAATAAAGTACTGTACAATAAAGTATAATAAAATACAATTATAATAAAATAAAGTACTGTACAATAAAGTATAATAAAATACAATTATAATACAATAAAGTGCTGTAAAATAAAGTATAATAAAATACAATTATAATAAAATAAAGTACTGTACAATAAAGTATAATAAAATACAATTATAATAAAATAAAGTGCTGTACAATAAAGTATAATAAAATCAAACAAAATACAATAATACACAAATTAAACAAAAAACAAATAAACTCTCACGGATTAGGGAAGTCAGAATCCATCCTGTAGGTGAGGGTCCAGTTGAAGACATTCTTGTAGGGTCTGACGTCGCCGTACAGGTTCGACGCAGACTCCATCATCCAGAACACGTAGCGGGTGTGGGGGGATCTGGTGGTGGTGGTGGGGGGGGGGGGGGGGAGAGAGAGAGAGAGAGAAAGAGAGAGAGAGAGAGAGAGAGGTGCTATAGGTTAGTTAGTTTTTTATATATTAGTTTTTGTTATTTTGCGATAGTGCTAGGTTAGTTAAGGGGGGTCACCGGCTTTTTTTTATCTGTCTCTCCTTTTCTCTCTTTCCCTGGCTTGTATCCATTCGACCCCATTCAGCCAACTGTTTTAAGACATTTATCCCCATTCAGGTGTTGATTTCTTCCTGGCGAGCGATAGCGAGCCAGCATTGTATGGAGAAATCCTGCTTCGCCGAAAAAAAAAATCTATCGAAAAATGTACAAATTTAGCTTGCTGTCAAAACAAAAACATATATATGCTGGCTCGCTACCGCTCGCCAGGAAAATATTGACACCTCGATGGGGGTAAACGTCTTAAAATAGTATATGCTGAATAGGGCCGATTGGATACAAGCCAAAGAGAGAGGGAGAGAAAGAAAAAAAGCGAGGTGGGCTCCCTTAAAGGGCGTAGTTATTATATATTAGTTTATGTATTTATCTTTTATTATTATTATTATTATTATTATTATTATTATTATTATTGTTTTATCATTTAGTTTTTTAGTTTTTTAGTTTTTTTCGGTAGACCTCCATCAAGCTAAATAATAAATGATCCTCAAGATCCCCCTTCCAGATTAATTTGTAAATTTATCGGTGGTAGAAAAATGTAGAAATATTTCTACCTAAAAATGTACGCAATTACCTCGATTGGGGGGGGGGGGGATCTTCGTGGTATTTGTTTTTAGCTTGATGGAGGTCTACCCCAAAAAAACTAAATAACTAAAAAACTAAAAAAGAAAAGAAAACAACAATAATAATAATAATAATAATAATAATAATAATAATACATAATAAGTAAATCAATCCATTGCCGACTTGCGAGTTTCGTTCTATAAGGAAGTTGGAGCTGTAGACATCGATACTTAGCAGGATTACCAGCTAAAATACGGTCGTAGTAAATTTATAGATATTTAAAACCTAATTCAACATCCCTTTTATCCATCAAAAACCTACATTACTATTGTAATTCTGATTCATATCGATGTCTATAACTCTAACTTCCTTATAGCCTGAAACTCGCAAGTGGTCAATTAACAAATAAATGCAAACCCTCCTTAAGGGGAGATTTCCACTTGAGGGATTTTTTTCTGCATCCCTTTCTCCCTCATGTTTAGCCCCGTTGCTTTTGAGATTTTAAGACGTTCGCCCCATTAGTTTGGCGATTCTAAGAACTTTCGCCCCATTTCTGTAAATGTTAAGACCTTTCGTGTAATTTAGGTGTCGATTTCTTCCTGGCGAGCGATAGCGAGCGATAGCGATAGCGATATCGATCTATCGCGATAGCGAGGTTATGAGGAATCGGCCTTCGGCCTGGAAATTTTTCTACCAAAAAATTTACAAATTTTTCTTGAAAGGAGGTTTAGGGGGGTGTAATTATAAGCTTGAAGGAAGTCTAGGGAACAAACTAAAAACCTCCCCTTAACCCTTTGAGTACCAGCGACGTGTGTTATATTTTATTCTATCTCAATTTAGACGACAGTATACAGCTTGGGAAGTATCTGTTGTAGTTAAAAGGGTTGGTTGAGACATATTGAAACTTTATTATTGCTAGAGGTCCTTCCTAAGCGACATAAAATCGTCTAATAGTTGTCAGAATATGATAAAAAAAAACGTCTCTGGTACTGTATGTACGGGTTAGAACGCATCCCAACCCTCCATCAAGCTTATAATTACACCCCCTAGAACCCCTTTTCAAGATAAATGTGTACATTTTTCGGTAGAAAAATGTCCCGGCCGAAGGCCAGTGCCTCCTAAATTACAGGCTCGCTATCGCTCGCCAGGAAAAAATCGACACCTGAATGGCACGAAATCTTAAAATTGACCGAAACGGGGCAAAAGTTCTTAAAACAGCCAAACTAATGGGGCGAACGTCTGAAAATCTCAAAAGCAATGGGGCTAACTATGAGGGAGAAAGAGGTTCAGAAATATATCTCTCAAGTGGAAATATCCCCTTGAACTGTATACAATCATCCTAATTTCAGCAAGTATCAAAAGTAAAGTGGCCTTAACCCCTTGAAGCTCTGACACGTTTTAGCAGTTAATTTTGGCTATCATTAGAAGATTTTATGCAGCTTAGGAAAGATCTGTGGGTACTGAAAGGGTAAATACTATCTCAATCAACCCTCTGACTTCCGTATACCGTTACTAATCTGAAGAAAATCGTCTAATAGTAGCCGGAAAACAGGATAGAAACGCGTATTGGAGCTTGAAAGGGTTAAGGGGAGGCAGACCGTTTATTTTTTTTTTATTTTTTTTTTGGTCTATTAATTGATATATTCCTTAGTTTTCTCGCTAGACCTCCATCAAGTTTAGAAAAATACTCCCTAGACCCCCCTTCAAGATAAATTTGTACATTTTTCGGTAGGAAAATGTCCCGGCCAAAGGCCGATTCTTCTTAAAATGTTAGGCTCGCTATCGCTCGCCAGGAAGTAATTGACACCTAAATGGTACGAAAGGTCTTAAAATTGACAACGAAATGGGGCGAAAGGTGTTAAAATCGCCAAACTAATGGGCCGAACGTCTTATAATCTAAACAAAAATGGGGCTAAACATGAGGGAGAAGGAGGTCCAGAAAAACGGTCTGCCTCCCCTTAAGGTGCTGCAGGGGTTAAACGCATCATAATCCCCAAGGGAATATTTCTCCTTGACAAGCCCCCTGGATTCACCTCTTCTTCGGGAGTGACCTGTCATTGGCTCGAAAGTGCCACACCACGGCATCCAGCTGGTCAGGAGGGAAGCGAGTTCGATCCCCGGTGGTGAAGCAGGTGTTGACGCGGCACCCGGCTCGTAGGAACGGCTCGCGGCCAAACCCAAACCCGAAGTGCTTGTTACTGTAGGCCTGGGGGAGAGATGGCGGTCACCTTCTGTCAAATATTGCATCCCTATACCCCAAAACCGTAACCCTGTACCCAAATCCTGTAACCCTATACCCAAATACTGCACTCCTACCCAAATCTGAAGTGCTTATTACTGTAGGCCTGAGGGAGAGATGACGGTCACCTTTTGTCAAATACTGCACCCTTATACACTAACCCGAACATAACATTAACCCTCTGAGTACCAGCGACGTGTGCTATATTTCATTCTAGCTATGTTTAGACGATATTATGTAGTTTAGGAAGGATCTGTGGTAGTTGAAAGGGTTGGGTGAAATGGTTTGATGCCTAAATAATGCTGGAGGTCCTTCCTAAACTAAATAACATTGATTAATAATAGCTAGAATATAATATAAAAGAACGTCACCGGTACAGAAGGGGATAATCAACTAGCGACAGGCAACTGGGGCCATATGGCACTAAATCAGAGCAAAAAGTGGATCAGAAAAAGGGGAGATTAGATGTAATATAATATAACCTAATAAGATAAAGGGAGGGCATGATGTGGTCAATATAGAAGTACAGAGATTCCGAAAGAATGTCAGCAAGACGGGGAGGACGACGGAGGAGAAAAGGAAAGAAACAGGAACGGGCCACAGAATACAGGGGACAGTCAAGGAAAATATAGGAAACAGAGAGGATAACATGACAATGGAAACAAAGAGGCGGAGGAGTACGAGATATCAAATAGGAATGGGTAAGCCTTGTATAGCCGATTCGCAAACGGGCCAACGCAGTTTTCCAACGCCTGTGACCGTGAAGTGGGTTAGACCAAACTGAAACAGTAGATTTAACTGTACGGAGCTTATTAGAAGAAATAGTGGATCACATAGTCTGCCATCTCGACAAAAGGAACGAAGATAATGCAGGGAATATATCAGAGGCCGGAAGAGACAGCCTTAATTACATCATTCCCAAAAAGAGCCTTTATTACACATTCCAAAAGAGACAGTAAGACCAAGTAATAACTAGCCTTAATTACATCATTACAAAATAAGCAGCCTTATTTACCTCATTCCAAAACAGAATCTTCTTGAGTGGAGGATCCTGGGTGGCATTCAGCGGGCCGGGTTCGGTGTAGACTTTTTTGGGCACCCCGCGGATGTGAACGATGGGGTCCTCATACGGCAGGTAGGGGGACTCGGGTTCGCTATTGCCTGACGATGTTGTGGCCGTCTGAAAGGAAAGGAAATGGTGGATCGAACTAGTGGGACATAATGAAAATCACCTTGAACAAAGTAATAAAAACTCTCATACACAAGCTCTTTAGCCACTAAAAGGCTTGTACGGTAACTTTATTCTGGCCAGATTCCGTGACAATTTTGCACTGATATCTACAAGTAGATTGTATTAACCCTTTGAGTACCAGTGAAGCACGTTATGCGTCGCCTATGTATGTAACTCACAGTCCCAGAGACGCAATGGTTGCATCCGTCTTAATTACTCTTGTCCTATGGCACCTAGAGGATTCAGATTTATATGGGAACTGCTTCAGGATCCCTGGCTTAACTGTCTTGATGGTGTAATGGTTAGAGTTCTGTATGTGGTATCCCAGGTTCGAGTCCCGGGAAGATCACATGCATTCATTAATTTCCTTTGAGGGTGTTTGGTGTTGGGAGTGAAATTTATCAAATAAGATTATAATTATATAGGTTCAAATATTATAATTATATAGGTTCAAATATTATAATTATATAGGTTCAAATATTATAATTATATAGGTTCAAATATTATAATTATATAGGTTCAAATATTATAATTATATAGGTTCAAATATTATAATTATATAGGTTCAAATATTATAATTATATAGGTTCAAATATTATAATTATATAGGTTCAAATATTCGAATTCAGCTTAGATACTGCTGATACCAATTATTGATCAAAATATACTTGGTGGCGAGACATCACTTAATAGGCTGACTGTACCTTGAGCTCTGTTTGGGGGGAGGTGTGAGGGGAGTCTCCCTGGGTGTTCTTGGCCTGGGGGGAGCTGCTGTCACTATTTTTTTGTTTTTTTATTTCTTCTTCTTCTTCTTCTTCTTCTTCTTCTTCTTCTTCTTCTTCTTCTTGACCGGGCTGGATTAACTCTACGGCGGGAAGAGCGAGTCTGCAATATTTCATACACTCGTTCAGCATTATTTTATTGACTTCCATGTACTATTATTTATTACTTTATGTATTGATGTATTAGGATTATTTATCAATTATTGCATTATTAGTATTGTTTTGAGGGTTACATGGGAAAAATCAACTCTGGAAAATTCACAACTTAAGTGTGTGTGTATATGTGGGGGGGGGGGGGGGGGGGGGGTCTGGACCACCTTCTCCTTCATGCTTAGCCATATTATTTGGCGAATTAAGGATCTGTTTAGGTGTCGATCTAAGAGCAAAATACCTTGAGAGTAAACTACGTTGAGATTAAATTACCTTGATATGAGTAAATTACCTTGAAGAGAGTAAATTACCTTGAAGAGAATAAATTACCTTGATATGAATAAATTACCTTGAAGAGAGTAAATTACCTTGAAGAGAGTAAATGAAGAGTAAATGAAGAGTAAATGAAGAGAATAAATTACCTTGATATGAGTAAATTACCTTGAAGAGAGTAAATTACCTTGATATAAGTAAATTACCTTGGAGAGAGTAAATTATCTTAAAGAGAGTAAATTACCTTGCTGGTGGTGATGAGTGTACTAAGGGCTGGACCGGTTGGGTGGTGAAGGTCAGTAGTAGTGGTGATCCTCGGAGACCCGCCAACATCACCATACTCAGCAAGGTCATCAGGGCTAGCACCAACACGCCTCGCTGCTACCATAAACAGATTACCATTATATTAAGGGAGTCCACCTCGCGTTTTTTTTTTTTATCTTTCTCTCCCTTTCTCTTTGGCTTGTATCCATCCGGCCCCATTCAGCCTACTGTTTTAAGACGTTTACCCCCATCAAGGTGTCAATATTTTCCTGGCGAGTTATAGCGAGCCAGCATATATATATTTTTGTTTTGACAGCAAGCTAAATTTGTACATTTTTCGATAGAAAAATGTCTCCGGCGAAGCCGGATCTCTCCATACAATGCTGGCTCGCTATCGCTCGCCAGGAAGAAAACGACACCTGGATGGGGATAAACGTCTTAAAACAGTTGGCTGAATGGGGCCGAATGGATACAAGCCAGAGAAAAAGAAAAAATGCAGGTGACCCCCATTATTAACCCTTTCAAGATCCGATACACGTTTCTTTTCATGTATTCTGGCTATTATTAGGCGATTTTATTCGTGCTTTGTCTCGAGTCGGCCTCCCCCAGCTATGAAGTATGTGTCTGAATATATACATTCATACATACATACATACATATATACATACATACATAGTGACATACATACATACAGTACATACATACATATATACAAACATAGTGACACACATACATACATAGTGACAAACATACATACACACATACATACATACATACAGTACATACATACATAGTGATATACATACATACATACACACATACATAGTGACACACATACATACATAGTGACAAACATACATACACACATACATACAGTACATACATACATAGTGATATACATACATACATACACACATACATAGTGACATACATACATACACACATACAGTACATACATGCATACAGGAAGGGTATATGGAAGCCAGAGGGTTAAATAAGATAGTCTTTACCCATACAATTCCCACAGATCATTAACTGTATAGAATCCTCTATTAACAGCCAGAAAACAGAAAATAAATGCCTCATCGTATCTTGTAAGGGGTTAAGCCCAATAGGTGAATCATAACACATAAATAAATACTTACATTACATAACAGTGCTCAAGCGTAATGCATACATAATTGAATACATAATTGAATACATAAAGAAAAGTGCCGAACTAAATCAAATAAATGATAAACAAAAGAGTAAATATATCAATAATAAAAGCTAAATATATCAATAATAAATATATCAATAGTAAAAGCTAAATACAGTAGTAGTAGTAGTAGCAGTAGTAGTAGTAGTAATTGTTATTAAAGTGTTGTAAGTTTATTGCCGTTATAATACATACAGACAATTTATAAAACACAATAGTTTTTTTTAACTCCTTTCATACCGGCGAAACCTTTTAAATTGTATTCTAGCTACTATTAGACGATTTTATTCAGCTTAGGGAGGACGTCTACCACTTAAAAGGCTGCAGACTATCTCAATTACTCCTTTTAGCTACTCTATATCCTTCCTAAGCTGAATAACATCGTTTAAATGAAGCTGAAATCAAATAATACACCAATAACGTCTCCGGTAAAGAAGGTGTAGGCTAAATATTAATATGGCTTAAGGGAGAGATTTCCACTTGAGGGATTTCTTTCTGGACCCCTTTCTCCCTCATGTTTAGCCCCATTGCTTTTGAGATTTTAAGACGTTTGCCCCATTAGTTTGGTGATTTTTAAGAATTTCCGCCCCATTCTGTCAATTTTAAGACCTTTCGTGCTATTTAGGTGTCGATTTTATCCTGGCGAGCGACAGCGAGCCTGTAATTTAAGAGTAATCGGCCTTCGGCCGGGACATTTTTCTACCGAAAAATGTACAAATTTATCTTGAAAGGGGGTCTAGGGGGTGTAATCTTAAGCTTGATGGATATCTAGGGACCAAACTAAATACCTCCCCTTAAGCCGGTATCACACGAGCCCTTTTTTTCACCCAACATTTATCCTCAACACTGATCTGGCAGCTTATGAGGTCAACATTTATAATATTTTGGTCACCTAAATTCATCTAGCAACAGTCTAGTTACCGATCTCTATACTGTATACTCAGGCCCTATCTCCACTTTTCCTATTTTGTCTTCTTTCCGATACCAGTGCAAAATATTCCAGAAATGTTACTAGAAAAATGTTGATCATCGAATGTTGACTATAAATGCTCTCGTGTGATACCAGCTTTAGTCTGCTGAGCCACAAAGTAGACATAAATGTACCACACACGATTTTATGCAAAAATGCTCACACTACATAAACATTAATTATGCATTTATATGAATGTGGCCACTTAAGGGAAGATGGTCCGTTTTTCTGGTCTCCCTTCTCCCTCGTCTTTAGCCCCATTAGTTTTGAGATTCTAAGACGTTCGGCCCATTAGTTTGGTGATTATAACACCTTTCGCCCATTACGTTGTCAATTTTAAAACTCTTAAATTACAGGCTCGCTATCGCTTGCCAAAAGACACCTAAATGGCACGAAAGATCTTAAAATTGACAGAAATGGGGCCGAAAGTTCTTAAAATCGCCAAAAGTAATGGGGAGAACGTCTTAATATCGGAAAACTAACGGGGCTAAACATGAGGGAGAAGGGGGTCCAGAAAACCGGGCCCACCTCCCCTTAAGGGGAGGTTTTTAGTGTGTTTCCTAGACCTCCATCAAGCTTGAAATTACACCCCCTTGACCCCCTTTCAAGATAAATTTATACATTTTTCGGTAGAAAAATGTCCCGGCCGAAGGCCGATTCCTCTTAAATTGCAGGCTCGCTATCGCTCGCCAGGAAAACATTGACACCTAAATGGGACGAAAGGTTTTAAAAGTGACATAAATTGGGTGAAAGGTCTTAAAATTGCCAAACTAATGGGGCGAACGTCTTAAAAACTCAAAAACAATGGGGCTAAACATGAGGGAGAAAGAAAAAAGTCCCTCAAGTGGATATCTCCCCTTAACAACCTTGAGTGAACGAGGTAGAGGCGAGGTTATGGCAAGGGAGGGAGGCAGATTGTGGCTGTTATCTTATCAGGAATTGCTTTTATTGCTATGTTCAGAGATTAGTGCCTCTCTGTCTGTCTGTCTCTCTCTCTCTCTCTCTCTTAACCCGGGTTCGAATCCTGGTGGATCACATATATGCTTTCATTAATTTCATTGGAGGTGTTTGGTGTTTGGTGTTGTGGTGAAATTAATAACAATGTGCCCCATGAATATTCTTTCCTCTCACTTAAACATTAGGCTACCATAGTGCGGTGAGAATATGAACATGATTAGATTAATATCCAGTATTCGAGAATGGATAATAAGTCGTAGGCGTGTGCATAAACCTTTAACCAGAACAGCTAAAAAAGAAGGGATCAGTCGCAACAACATCAACAATAAAGCAGCAACAACGGCCAAGAACAAGGACATCAAACAACAAATACAGGTAGGGGTGGGAGGGGGGCAAGGGGGGAGCCACAACCTGTCCCCATCTCACGCGCTCACACACCATCAGCCGCTCATATATAAGTAACAACGTGTCTTCTACGCAGGCAGAAATATGTGCTATGTTATACGGGTTAAATAAAATAAGAGGGGGAGAAGGTGATGTGTGCTTTTTCGTAGACAGTCGAAGTGCTTTGGAATCTATGAACAGCAAAAAACCCGTGTATGAAAAGCTGGTATCTCAGTGTAAGGTTATTATAGATGAACTACGCAATAATGGGAGAATGGTAAAATTTACGTGGATACCTTCACATGTTGGGATAATAAATAATGAAAGAGCGGACGAACTTGCTAAATTAGGAACGGAGAAAGACACAATAGATTACGAGTGCATTCAATCTTTAAGACAAATTAAATCAACAATTAGAAACAAACAAAACGATGCGGAACTTTTTATGATGCAAGAAAAACACGCGAATAGTGCAACATTCTATCACTATAATAACGTTGCACGGCGAACTAGCTTCATATACGGAAACTTAAGAAGTGCTTGGAAGGACTCCTTGTGCACACGACTTAGGTTAGGATATTGTTACATGTGGGAACTTGGTGTTCCTAAAGGAGAACACGAAATATGTTGTCAACTATGTAAAAAACCAAGAAGTCATACCTTAAATCATTATATACTGCACTGCCAACACCTAGCGAAATATAGAAACAATGTCATAGATAAGGTCGATGAACAAATTATATGGATGTTCAATCATAATATGATTACTCAAATAATAGCCAAATGCAAAAAAATACAATACATCGTAAGGTAAATATACATAAAACAAAGTTTAGGATTTAGTGTTATGATTATTATGTAATTGATAGCCTCATTATATCATTATTGTTATTATAATAATAAATGTGTATGTATATACTGTATATTGTGAAATTTGTGTGTTATTGTATGAATTATTGTGTGTATAGGTATGTATGTAGGTATATGTTTTTTTTTTTTTTTTTTTTTTTCTATATTCCAACTACTCCCTCTCGGGCATAGGCTGATAGCCTTTACACTCTACCGCTGAACACGGTGAGGCCCGTGAGGTCTTGCTCCAGCCTAGGGAGTGAGACATGTGAAGCTTCACGGCTCGAAGCAATTCCATCTCTGAAGCTGCTCCGCCTCTATGCTTCACAGTCTCATCCTCCAGGCTCGGACCCTCACTCTCAGAACGCCACCTATTGAGCAATTAACTCACTAGGCATTGCCCCCCTGTAGCATATTTTTGAATATGGGAATATTCATACAATGCTATTTAATCAGGGAACAATGAGGGTATTTATTTGGCATTTCGGTGTGCTGTGGTAATGCACTGATACTAGGTACAGCACAAATTCCATCCCAATAATATCTTTCCATTGACATATTGGGATTCGAACCCGGGTCCATTGGATTACCAGTCCAGTGGCAAGACCACTCTGCCACACCTCACATGTACATGCATGTGTGTGTGTGTGTGTGTCTGTGTGTGTGTATGTATATGTATGTATATGTGTATATATATATGTATATACTGTATATGTATTTATGTGTGTATGGGTGTATGTATGTGTGTGTATATGTAGGCATGTATTAAACTGGAGTGGGAGGGTCATTCTATGACAATAAGGAAAGTAGAAGGATTATAACAAACCCGCGCTAAGCCTAAGCCCAGCTTAGCTAAGGGTCCTTCTTAAACAGTTAGGGACAACTGGTTTGCTAACAAGTATAGAGATAAAAACTTACTAAATGTTGTATTCATGTTTGTGTTTATATTGTACATGTATAATATGAGTAGGGTAAAAGACTGTTTTATCACCTTTGCCCTTTTGAGACGTGTAATTATGTATTCCCATGTATTTATGCTTTCTCAATAAAGAATCAATCAATCAATCAATCAGCCGCTTACGGCGCACAGCTGATCACCACACCGCCAGACGTACGATGAATAGTAACAGGAAAATATGTATAGTGTGCGATATTGGATTCAACAAAAGGAGTACAACGTTACAATGTAGTAGATGTAATGAAACAGTACACGATCGATGTACTTACGTTACTAGCAGAAAAGAAGTGGAATGCGATAAATGTAGAGAAGTAGCTATTAAAGGTCCTAAAAATCATTTGTGAAATATGTGAATCACTCATAACAAGAAAACAAAGGTCCTAAACTGTGTTAAGTGTAAAACTGTAGCTCACATGAAGTGCATCTCTAAGAAGACCAACAGTGAAGAACGGGAATTCCTATGCAACATATGTGCCTTGCATTCATTACCGAATATTAATGTAAATGAACCAATTAATATTAACAACTCAGAATCCAGCCAGGACACATTCAAAATCAAAGATGAATACAGAGTGTTCACCAACAAAGGGCTCCATCTTATCCACATTAACGCCAGATCAATGTACCATAAATTGTCAGAAATTAACTTGTTAGCTAATAAGGCCAAAGCTTCAATAATTGCAATCACAGAAACCTGGCTGGATTCAAGTATAAACGATGGTGAAATAAACATTCTAGGTTTCAATATGGTTAGGAATGATCGCAATAGGCATGGGGGAGGAGTATGTCTGTATGTAAACAACAACTTCACACACACAACTAGGACCGACCTCCATGTAGAAAATCACGAAGCTCTGTGGATCTATCTACACCTGCCGAGGACAAGACCCATCACAATTGGGGTATGCTATAGGCCACTAAACGACACACAATTCTTGACCAAATTTGAACGAACTTTGTCATCGCTAGACCCTCGGAATGAATCCATTATACTAGGGGATTTTAACCTGTGTTACAAACAACGAAATGATAGGCTTGTAC
This sequence comes from Paralithodes platypus, assembly GCA_032716605.1. Taxonomy (NCBI): domain Eukaryota; kingdom Metazoa; phylum Arthropoda; class Malacostraca; order Decapoda; family Lithodidae; genus Paralithodes; species Paralithodes platypus. The sequence continues at coordinate 53,641,099 of CM064496.1, read as the reverse complement.
GAGAATATAGGCATATACTGACAATGCACAATCACAAACAACTCATCACAACCCCCACACGTATCTCTGAGAACACTGCCACAATAATAGACCACATAAACTGTAACAGAGAGGACAAAATATCCCAATTAGGGGTTATACAGACTGGGATAAGTGATCACTTCGTCACATATTGCACACGAAAAACCACAAAAATTACCCTAGAGAATCACAAGGTTATCAAAACAAGGTCACTCAGAAACTACAATAAAGAAACATTTCGGGACATTTTATGGCATACAGACTGGTCTCCAGTGTTTGGAAGTACAAACGTTAATGACGCATGGGTTGGCTTCAGAACCATCATCACAAACATTCTAGACGAAATAGCTCCTCTGAAAGGCATACGAATTAAAGCAAGGTCAGACCCATGGATCAACAATGACATACTACACCATCTGGAGCACAGAGACAATCTGTTAAAAAGGCTAGCGAAACATAGACAGGATCAAGGTCTGAAACATGAGTTCAACAGGGCCAGGAATAAACTAAGTAGGAAAATAAAATCAGCGAAAACTAATTATTTTCACAATAAGGCAGAGGAATATCAGAATAACCCGAAGAAACTATGGAGGCACCTAAAAACAACAGGCTACAACAAAAAGACAAGGGATTCGTCTAACACTAATATTGTTCTCACCATTAATGATCAGGTTTGCCACGATAAACGACAAGTTTCAACCTACTTCAACTCCTTCTTCACCTCCATAGCAAACACACTTGCACAGAACCTACCTCAACCTCTCAATAAATACACGACAACAACGGCCACCTTTCGAAATTTCTACAGAGATAAAGACATACACCCGAACACATTTGGATTGCAAAATGTTACACCAAAATACACTTTTGACGAGCTGTCTAACCTAAATGTACATAAAAGCACAGGACCAGACAAAATTCCTGCCAAATTTCTACGAGATGGAGCCATTGGTATGGCAGGCCCCCTAACCCACATCATCAACTTGTCAATTAACACCAACACTGTACCTGCTGAACTGAAGGAAACTATTGTAACCCCTCTATTCAAGAAAGGAAATAAACTAGAAGTTGGTAACTACAGACCAGTTAGCATATTATGTATTGTATCTAAAATCCTTGAAAGAGCGGTATACACCCAAATTGAACACTACCTCAAACAAAATGATCTATTCTATAAGTTTCAATCAGGTTTCAGATGCATGTACTCGACAGACTCCTGTCTCATCCACTTAACGGATCACATTCGTAAAGAAATGTCTAAAGGTAACTACACCGGTATGGTTCTTCTTGATCTACAAAAAGCGTTTGACACAGTAGACCATGATATCCTATGTAATAAACTACAAGCAATGGGCATAGGGTCTGTGAACTGGTTTAAATCTTATCTTAGTGGTAGAACCCAAAGAGTCAAAATTGATGATAATATATCTGATCCTATGCCAGTTAACTGTGGGGTCCCGCAGGGAAGCATTCTTGTCCCTTACTCTTTCTCTGTTATGTGAACGATATGGAACTGAGCGTCTCATGTTAATTATTACTGTATGCAGATGACAGCGTGCTTCTGGTTTCAGGAAAAGACCCAATAAGTATTGCCGCTTCACTTTCCAAAGAACTAGAATC